>WNWU01000030.1:12244380-12480689 GCA_012654045.1 Ptyas mucosa
CTCTGCTTGTGTTTTGCATTTGGAACAGATTTCTTTTCAGGTGGGGAAATAGAACTCCTTAGCATCAGAGCATGTTAATAATAATAATATAGGAAATACTAATGCTCTGATGGTCATTTCAAAAAATCCTTTCTTAGTGAGCACCTAGAAGCCAAGAGGAACATGTGTGGCAAATTTCAAGTTTGTAGGCTTTACGGTTCTGGAGATTTCATGATTAATGCGTGAGTGGTTTTTGCTGTTACATATATAGATTTGCACAGCTTACTCTTAGTTATAAAGCTATAAATTACCAAGGTCTTAGGTTTTATTTTGTCTTCAAATTAACTAGCATGATGTGTGCCATATTTATGTAATGGAGACACATAGTATATCTTACAGTATGGAATTTGTATGATATGTATACAAATAATTGCAAAATGTTTGTGGTATTGTTGCCAAATTATCTTTGCATGCATTTATAACTGAAGGGAAACAAAGTAACAGTGTATTTGTCCTATTGATTTTGTTTCACCAATGACTGAAAATGGAATCTAATAGCGTAATCTACTAGTTTCATCAATTTTACTATTTTTTCTGATTTATAAGTATCCTGTTTCTTTGTTGCTTAAAATAGGATTAGTTAGATAGGATTCTACAGTGGATTCATCGTGTCTACCAAACAGCCAGCTGGAAACTGAAAGTGTATTTTATTTATTGTCTGTAAATACAGACATATTCTATACTGAATAAATAGAAGTTTTACACATCAGGTGGAATATGACTTTAAGATGTTCCCAATAGGTGTTCCTTATGTGACAATATGCTCCAAATCACATTTGCCCTTCAAATCCAGATCTCTATCCAGCCTTTACCTTTGGGGTAAGCATTACTTTACAGATTACTCAACAAAATTGCTTGATCCAAGGAAGCAGAGGGAATATTTCTTGCTACTAGTCTGCTTTGATACACTCCTGCCTATTAATGAATGGAAGGGAAAAATAAGTATTGAGAATTGTGGAAGAAAAGGCGTTCTTGGTTTCTGCTGATACATATGACTCATTGGTTTCAGAAAGTTTTTCTACTTCTAAAAATAAATCCATGCAAAATTTTCAGAATCTGTGGTAAAAACTCAAAAGGTTGGAAAACCTGATAAAAATGTTTTATTTAAAACAAAGCATTCAGTAACTTCTACACTGTGTAGGTAAATATGTTTCTTCCGTGGCATTTAAATAATATATCACTTTCTCCATTCACTGCTTCAAATCTTTCTTTCTTAGATCTCTTTTTTTTTTTTTTTGTTATAAAAGATGGCTGGAGAAAATACAGTGTATACTATTTGGGGACAGGAAAAAAATCAGCCAAAATATTTTCAAGGCACTAGAGAGGCACATTTGACTCATTGAATATCCCTCATACTTTGCACATATCTTTGTGTCCTTTTCTTTCTACTCAGGTAGAAAGAATTCTTCAATTTCGCGTCCTTGCAGTATGATAAGAGCCTTGGTAGTACAGGGTCTAAAGCACCCTGTTATTAACACCAGCTGCCTGCAATTATTGCAGGTTCGAATCTCACCAGGCTTAAGGTTGACTCAGCCTTCCATCCTTTCTAAGGTAGGTAAATTGAGGACCCAGTTTGTGGGGGCAATAAGCTGACTTTGTATAAATTTTAAAAAGTATGAAGGCTATTGCTTAGCGCATTGTAAGCCGCCCTGAGTCTCCGGAGAAGGGTGGCATATAAATCAATTTTTTTAAAAAAAATGATATTAAATATATGTTGTTGTGAGTGTAGGCCATGCAGTTCATCTTCATTTAGTACTGACCAATTCTTGATCTTCCTTGTCCTTTTCTCCGCCATTTTGCTGTTATTGCGAGTTCTTTCATTTCAATTTCTTTTATATTCTTATCCACCTCCTTATCCAAGCTGCATTCTTGTTGTATTTCTTTGGGTTGTCCCATAGCTGCACGCAAAACTGCACTGCTACTTCCATGTCAACTGATTCACTGCAGTCTCTCCTTTGATGGATTGGTAGAAACATTTTTGATTGGATTGAAATTGAATATTTTGCCCATAGTGCATTGTTATTATTTTAATTTATAGTGTGCTTTGTATTTCTTGTGTAAGTCCTGCAGGGACCTGGTTGAAGTGGGGTAAAAAGGCAGGATGGGAGGAGATAGGCAGGAGGGTGTATTGTAGTGTCTCTGTGGTTAGTTATAAGGATGATTGACCCTTGGGGGGTGCTGCAGCGGCCACAACTTTGAAACTGGGTCATATAGCTTTTGGGGATCCAGTGTAATTTTGAATGATTGCTAAATGACCAATCATAGATTGAGGATATCTGAAGTCCAGGGGTATCAAACTGATGGCCCGCAGTCCAGATATGTCATCTGCAGGCCACGCCAACCCCAGCTCCGTGAATGGGGAAAAGTCACATGATGGTAACATGATGTGGCGAGTTTGACACCCGTGCTGTAGTCTGTTAAAGCACAATGTAAACAAGACATTTCAGTTACAATTGGAAAATATTTTTTATTATTTTGATATATTTGTTTATTTAAATTAATACCATGAGATAAATAGTTATATATTGTACCAATGAAGTTGAAATTCTTGTTGCCTTAATTCATAATATGTGTAAAATTTTTGAAGTAGTCTGTTTCATGAAGACTAGTGAGATGAATGGCATTAATAATTAATTAATTAATTAATTAATTAATTAATTTAAAAAATGCGGATTATCAATCCAAATGAATGTGAGCAAGATAAAATTGCTTAATTTAACATAGTTGTCTTCCATCATATTTTACATGCTTTTAAATTGGTCATGCAGTGTGTTTTCAAAATTATTCTGTGTATTCAGCAGCATCTTTTCAGCATGTTTAGATTTTATACCCTTTAAGGGAAAGCCAATATGGGATAATAAACAGAATCTTGATTTAGATTGGTGAGACCCAGATTCAAGTTCTTACTTAGTAATGAAGCTCATTGGGTGACTGGCTAGTCATTATTTTAGCCTAATTTACATCACAAATTGATTACTGGAATAAAAATGAGAAGTTGAGAACTGTATATGCTATTTTGATCTTGTGGAGGGAAATAGGATATAAATAAAATCTGTAAAGTTATTAAATGGGCAAAATACAACCAAGTATATTATTTGGGAATAAAAGCTCCTGATTGCTGTGCACCTTAAGTGTGGGAAGGTCTGAATACAATTCTAGGCATAATAGAGTACACTGAGTAGTAGCCATGCTTATTTAATTGTAATATTTTAAAACAAAGAATAGTAGAATGTTTTGTGAATGTTTTGATTTGCTTTGATTGGCAATGTTTCAGAATAAAGTTGTTTTATTTTTCTCCAAATAGGTGAGATAATTGTCCAAATGCATGCTTCATTTGTTGTTTTATTTACTAAACATTGCTGCAACAAGCCACTAGCACTTGTTGTTTCAACTGTTAAATAACACACATTCTTTTTTTTATTATTATTATAAAAGTTTTTATTGGTTAAAAATAAACAATATTATCGCTTACAATATGTGGAATTTTCATTATCCTTTTACAAAGATAATATATATTTTCTTTTTTTCACATACAGCAGATCTTCCCTTATTAAAATTTCAAATTTAACAACCGGATTTATACAAAAATATCAGTTCAGTATCCAGAGTAATATTAAAGTTTACAAAAATAAGAGATATCATAAAAGGCACAAAGTAATAGATTCCTCCCACTTCGTCATTTCTTGGTTCTAGATCTCAAGGTTCTGGCCTTAGCACCCCCCTCCTCCCGGACCGCCACAGCCTCGCCCGCCCCCGTTCCTTGATCATCTGGTACCTCCCCTTCCTCGGTTCCTGTATCTTCACCCTCTAGGAGGGTCTTATGTTGCTCCAGATAGGCCTGAGCCTCCACCAGACTAATAATTTTCTTCCTACTGCCCTCCCAAATAACACACATTCTTGAATATATAAAAAACACACATTCTTGAATATAATGATTTTCATATATGTATGAAAATCATTATATTCAAAAATGTGTGGTTTTTTTCAACTCAATATTAAGATAAACTTTTTGAAATAAGAGAAAGGGATTTATTTGAAAAAGTCAAACCCTAACATTAAAAAATTGCTGTAGGGTCTCATTGATTTGTTGAATTTTTGAGAGTTAACTGCTAGAAAGCTGCTAGTGAAAGAAACTAGACATAAACAATAGTAAAAAAAAAGAAAAAAGAAACCTGCCAATATCACTGTCAATATGTCATCAATAACTGATTTAAAAAATAACAAAGTTGAGAGAATTTATACACACACACATCTCTGGCAAAGTTATAAAATCATATTAAAATATTAGTAGAAATATAATGGTTGATCCAGAAGGGTAAAAGTTCTTCAAAATCTTGGTGCGTCTTATACACTGGTGCGTCCTATTGTCCGAAAAATGCGGTACTCATGGAACTTTTGACATTTAGGATGCAATAACATTGCAGATTCTGGGGTAGAATAATGGTTGTATACCAAGATTTGTTTTATTTGAATTTTGTAAATTGCCCACAGTTCTTGTGAAGTCAATGGTATCATTTATACATGCATGCATACATTTTGTGATAATGGTCCTCAACTGGTGTATGTTCATATTTATCTGTGAGTGAGATGTGACAGACTGAGGTGACACACAGTATAACCGAGAGTCAACATGGAAGCAGATGTGAATGAAGTTCAAAGTTTGTTATTGGAGGAAAGGGAATGGATTTATTTATCTGTAATACAGATGCCTGTTCAGTGGTGGGTTGCCCCTGGTTTGGACTGGTTCTACAGAACCGGTAGTAAAACCGTGGGAGGCTCCGCCCACCGACCCTGATGTCATCAGGAAGCAGAAGCACGGCCCCGTTGCGAACTGGTAGTAAAGGTAAGTACAACCCACCCCTGTGCCTGATGTATAAGTAGTCCTCATTTAGCAACCCGTCACAATTATCATGGTAATGTAAAAAAATACTACCAATCGTCACATTTTCAATCTTCCCAGCTTATATCAGCTTTATTTTGTAAAATTGTGATGTTTCACTTAGTGACAACTTTGTTTAATGATCAAGGTGCTGGTCCTAGTTATGGTCACTAAGCAAAGACTACCTGTGTTGTACACAAATAAGCTAACAATTAGAGGAACCAAAGGAAATGTGGTTCTTCCCACTCTTTTCTTGAAGAGCATAGCTTGAGTTTATAGCATTAATTTGGAATGTCATAAGCCTGTTATGGAGATGCACTGAAATCTAAATTTTTAATTAAGAGGCCTCATGCAAAAGAAATGATGTGTCTGCATTTCACAAGTCATCTTAGAGCAGAGCATTCTGCTTTCTTTTCACTTGGTTCACTGAAGGTGCAATTCAGAATATTTATTTATTTATTTATTTAATTGAAAGTACTTTTAACTCAACCCAATCCTGAAGGTTTCTGGGCAATGTACAAAATATACGTAGAAGAAAGGGGGGAGAACCCTGCCAACATCACAGTAAAATCAAAAGATAAAATCAATAGATAAAAGACAAGATATGGTACCCTCAATCAATCAAATGGGCTAAGTCTTAGTGAAGCCATATAAGCTTAAATTCAGAGGTGAAATCCAGAGGTTCTGGTAGTGGAAATTTTGAGCAGTTCAGAGAACCAGTAGTGGAAATTTTGAGTAGTTCAGAGAACTAGCAAGTACCACCTCTGGCTGGCCCCAGAGTGGGGTGGGAATGGAGTTTTTGCAATATCCTTCTCCCAGGAGTGGGGAGGGAATGGAGATTTTGCAGTATCCTTCCCGTGCCATGCCCACCAAGTCACGCCCACAGAACCGGTATTAAAAAAATTTCACCACTGCTTAAGTTGTTTTCAGAATGTTAACAATGGGGGTGGGCACTGTCTCCTCTAGTGGGGTTATATTGAGAATGACTATTGCCTCACTTTATCCTGTGTGATTCACCAGAAAGGGGAAAGGGATTTTCAACAGATGTTTTCTAGATGGCTGGGATCAGTCATCAGATTCCTAATGTTTATATATCCTTGTACTGCAATAAATGAATACAAAAATCCGACAAAAAATACGGTAGTTCTTTTGCATTGCCCCTCCTTGTCTAATTTAGCATGCTTCAGATGTATTGAACTACAACTCCTAGTATTTCCAGCCAGCTAGATCCATGCATCTCTGGAAGGGTGCCAAGCTGTAGCAGATTGAGAGAATCACAGTTCTGCCTTTCTTTATTTTTCTTCTGCCTCTCCCAGTTCTCTATTTTGTAGGTTGAATTCAAGTAGGATGTGTGAAACATTAATTTGCCTTTCTCATATAATTGTTTATCTGCCAATTGAGGTTTCCTTCTACCTGGTGGAATCTAATGACTAATACTTAAATTTAACCACAAAGCTCTTAGTGGAGAGAGAGAAGTATGAAGAAAACAAACAATATTCAGTTATTCCAGTTCATGGTTTTAAAACCTGGCACGTTTGATAGTTGAGTTATAGTATAATTCTGGCCTTAAACCTGGTGATTAAGACAATAGATGAAGTATCTGCCAGTGAATCCAAGTTTATGCAGTCTTCATCATGGGTATTTATTACCTTCCTTTAAATTGTACTTTGCCACGCCAATAATTTTGTTTTCTGTTATTATGTATATTTTTCTTTAAGTTAAATCACTCTGGTGCTAATCAAATTAATAAAATGGCGTAAAAGCTACAGGCCATTGAAGAATATTATAAATTCTAAAAAGCAGAATTTAGTAAAAACAAATTAAAAAACAAAAAGTATAGGGAACAAAAATAGAAGCAAAAAAGATTGAAAAACATGACTATTGGCTATTTAGAGGTAAGAAAATAGTTTGCTTTCTAACTAATACTTTTTCACTTTCAATATTTCTGTTTTTTCCTTGCACATATCTCTTCTTTTAGTTGATTCCTCAAAAGAATTAGATTTACCAGCCAGTTATTCCTATGAGCCTATATATTCAAATTTTTAAATTTCACTTGCTAAATCCAGCCTGCAAAAAGACCTGATAAAGTGGAATGCTTACCTCATAACATCAAGCTTGTCAGCTGTAGTCATCATCCCCATTTTTATAGAGAGTCCATAGTCCATAGAACGTGAAAGCAAAATGATAATTGCCCTAGGCCCTAGACTAGAAGCTGGTTTTATTCTTTATGAAAAAAAAATGATACATAGAATTGCCCGTTGGTTGAGGTTCTGAGAATCTGTTGGAATTAGCTTTTAAATAATAAAGTTTTCCCTTTTAAATCTAATATGATGTTCCCTCAACAAGGATACATGGGAGATGGCTTTTCAAGGTTCCAAAGAATTCTCTTTCTGCCTCTGTCTAACCGGCAACCACTGTTGCAGAACCATTTGCTAAGAGGCACAGAAGCTGTTTAAGAGTGAGGTGCAGGCATAGGCTCCTCATCTCTTCCAGTATTCTTAGCTGCCTGGGAAAAAATACCTTTTCAGTAGCTAATTATGAACATAAAGCTTGTTCTACAGCAATTACGTTGA
This sequence comes from Ptyas mucosa, assembly GCA_012654045.1. Lineage (NCBI taxonomy): Eukaryota > Metazoa > Chordata > Lepidosauria > Squamata > Colubridae > Ptyas > Ptyas mucosa. Next base: position 12,251,872 of record WNWU01000030.1, read on the forward strand.
AGTATGTGTGGTCTGGTTAATTGCAGGATGGCAGGTTCATGAGCCATCAGCTTTTTCAAGGAAGAAAGCTGCAAGTGAAGGAAGGAGGGCTACTTGAATACATTTGATGAACTGCTTGATGTTCCCTTTATTTATTATTTAAAGAATTTGAATGGCTTCCTAACTTTTTTTTTTTTAAAGTGATCTGCCTTCTAGAAGATCAGCCAGATTGAGGCCATTAGAATCTCAGTGGAGTGAGATGTTTTTCCAAAGGACAGCCAACTCTTGGTCCCCATTAGATGGCATTTTTTTTCATGGATGAGATCTGAAGCATACCCACACAGAGATTCACCTATCTCTGATTGTGCCTGCCCATTCCACAAGATCTGACAGTGTGAGTTTGCTTCAGGTCCCATCCATGAAAAAAGGGCTTTATAGGGAACAGTCTGCCCTTATTTTGTACCTGGAAGCCTATAGGAAGCCAATATAGCTTGCAACGTAGCAGTGTTATATGTTGCTATTAGTATTACAGTTAAAAATAATTTGAACAGCCCAAAAGGGGAATCAAATCTTTCAACCCATAAACATATAATGAGTAAACTGCAATATTTCCAAAAATGCCATCTGCTGGCTATTTCATAATGAAAATTACTCACACATTAATTTTCTTACTTTGATAATTTAAATGAAAGAGCCAAGAATTTTGAAGTTTCTTTGAAAGAAAACAAAGCAAACCATAGATGGTATTAGGCTCAAATATAGAATATCAGAACTGTTTGGATATTTTGGGGTGACTACCATTTGCCAAGTAAGTATTATTGATGGTGTGAGCAGTGAAGGAACAAGAACAGTTAACTTCAGTGGTGGGTTGCCCCCAGTTCACACCGGTTCTATAGAACTGTTGCAAACCAGTAGTAAAGGTAAGTAGAACCCACCCCTGGTTATCTTTTAGAAAAGAAAGAGTAAACAGATGACCAGCAAATACAGGTCTGGTACATGCTGTATGCTAAGCATGTTAATGTTATTTGTTTATTTTTGACTTAGTATGTTGCAGGAATTGAACCATGCATAGTTTGTTTAATAAATTACAGTTAAATAACTATGAAGTTATTTAACTTCTCTATGCTCTATGAAGCCACATAGATTTTGTGCTTTCTTTTGTAAAATTCTCTACACTTTTTATCCTTTCTCTATCCACTCTGCATTTTCTTCAGGAACATTAGTAACTGGTACAAAAGCAGATTTAGGAAATCAGAAGTATCTTCAGGAGACTTATAGTGTACCTGATTGACTTCTGTCTTACTGTAAGTCAGCAAACTCCTTTTTTTACAATGCAAATTTTAAAATTTGAGAGCCTTTATAATTATGTTTATATATTTCAGAATAAAGGCATCTTTTCAGACATATTTTCTTAATGAAACACAAGTGGACAAAAAAATCAATGGGAGCGGGAGTGACTTCCAACTTCCTGTCAGCCTTCCCATTGATTTCCTTGTGGGAAGTTGACAGTGAATATCAGAAATCTTCCTTCCCTCCTTCCTTCCCTCCCTCCTCCCTATTCCTTTCTTTCTTTCCTTCCTTCCTTCCTCCCTCTAATGGAATGTATGGATGACCTTGGGGAATAAAGGGAAGAGATGCTGTCTTACCAGCAATCAGACACGAGAGTCAGGAACAGCCTAATGGATCAAACAGTTAAAAGTGGCAAGTTTGTACTTTCAGATTTGCAAGGTTCTGCTAATGTAACATACAGTAAAGTAGAATTAGTTCCTCTAGTAGTGTTTCCTGTCTGGTTTACCTGAGAGAGCTGATGTCAATCTTGTAAGTCGGAAAGTACAATCTACCCACCACCATTTTTAACTGTTTGATCCATTATGGCAGGTCCTTTTTAAGTTTATTTCTTTCTGTTAAGCCACTGGGGATTTTTTCCTGAATTTTTGATTCAAGGAGAAAACCAGCTGCATAGCTTCTTCTATACAGCTATAGTGTATTGCTCTTGATTTTGAAGGCAGTAATATACAAGAAAAAATGCCTTCCTATTTAGAAAGAATAAACCTTGAATTATTACTGTATTCCATCTCCTATTAGCTCAGTCAGTCTGATCAATCATGAAAGAGTGGACATTGCCAGCAGAGCCACCCGTTCCCCATTTGTGGTACATTATGAGCAGTTATTCTAGGAATTGCTGAATGAATTGTTCTTGGTTCTTGAGGTCTGTGAGGGTTTGTTTTGGATTGGATCTTGCCCAGTGTCCCTCCAAGATAGGCTAATGTGTATGGAAAACAACTTTCTTATTTATCGAAAGCATTTTAGGACTTTCATCCCTGAACTGCATGTAGTTAGTACTTACAATTTCTGTGTATCAAGAGGATAAACGACAAAATGGAGCTGGTTGAATATAATGGTAACAAGCACTTTTAGAAATGAAATAATGTTAAAAAGATTGAGGTCATCCCCCTGATTGCTAGTATGCTTTCCAAATTACAACCGCAATGTTTGATATAGTGTTGCAATGAAACCCTATAAAGAGGCAATTTCTTGGCCGAAGCCTCTTTCATTTCACTTGGATCTAAGCTTGGAAAGTTTGGAAGAATTCCTAATGGAAAGGTTCCTAACAGAAACGTGAATGCCCTTGTGTGTGTGTTTTTTTTTTTAATCTAAATTGTAGCTGAATCTATTGTATGAGGCATTCAGATGAAAATCCTTTTTGGCAGCCTTGTCAGTGATTCACTATGCAGGTGCGTTTCAATTCAGTTAAGTAAACCACCACTTTAAATAGTCATTCAAATGAAGCATTGCAGTTAAAAATGGCATTGAAATGTTTGCTTTCCTTTTTTTAACTCTCCATCTCTTTCTCCTTTAGTGTTAGTCGCTTACGCTGGGAAGGGCGGGGAAGGAAAAAGAAAGAAGCAGATTGGGGCTTTGAAAAAGAGAGGGCCTGGTTTAGGTGTATTATTAGACATAGATTGTGTAAACCCTCTCCGTATATTTCAGTTTGCTTAAATCTGTGATGGCAAACCCATGGCACGTGTGCCAGAGGTGGCATGCAGAGCCCTCTCTGTGGGCATGTGTGCCGTCGCCAGCTGCTCTTCTGGTTTCCAGTGCGCCGGCCAGCTGGTCTTTGCGGGTGCGCGCAAGTCTGTTTTTTGGCCTTTTGGAACTGTTTTCAGGGCTGTTTTCAGGTTGTTTTGGGGCCGTTTTTGAACCAGAAAATGGCCCAAAAAACAGCCTTTAAAAGCCCTGAAAACAGCCTAAAAATGGCCCAAAACGGCCAAAAAACAGACATGCGTGTACTGGCCAGCTGATCTTCGTGTTTCTGGCCCTCCGGTGCATGCACGCGTGCATGCATACACATTACGGTTTGGGCACTTGGTGCCGAAAAGGTTCGCCATTGCTGGCCTAAATCATAATTTATGTGATTTGATTTAACAATCTTTCTGCAGGCGCTGTTAATTAAGAATGAACATCAAAATTATTTTTGTGTGTGTGTGATTTTTATGTCTATGATATTAGCCTTATTGATCATTGTGTTTAGTGGAAAGGTAACTTCAGTTTAGGCCTTGATTTTACAAGAATTCCTTATTTAACAGCTGACTTGTTTAGTGACCATGTATCATGACTTTTTGTTAGTTACGACAGTGATGAAAAAGTAATTTTATGACCAATCTTTGCATTTACGACCTTTGTAAAGGAAACCTGAAATAAGATCACAAGCACAGTTGCAGTTTCACATAACAGCCACTTTATTTAATGACTGAGTTGCCTCTTTATAGGGCTTCAGGGTTTGATTTGATTTTTATCTCAAATCAAAGGAATCAGGATGATCTCAATCTTTTTTATATTTCATTCCTATATCATTATGTTCAATGAATAGTTTAGTTTATATTGCAGAAGTAGCACCTTGAGACTTATTTTTCATGTTTCTATTGTAGCTAAAATGGGCTTAAACCATGAAAATTCAGATTCAGGATTTTTGGAGTTTTTTCCCTATTAGATTTCATATTGCTTAAACAATCACTATTGGTCAAATCAGTCTAGTTCAAATTACAAGTAGTCCTTGAGTTATAACTGTAATACAGTCTGTATATCATGGTCATAAATTGTGATGGTTATAAATCAAGTCACCCATGTGACCAGCCTGGTTTTATGACTTTTTTGAGGCAATTGTTAAGCAAACACAGTGGTAAATGCTGGTTTTCAGCAAAACTGGCATAAAACATGGGTTACATGACTGTAGGATGCTGCAAATGGCCATATATGTGGGCCGGTTGCTGAACATCCAAAGTATGGTCATGTGATCAGGGGCAGCCATCAGAATTTGGAAGCCAAGTTATAACTACCCACCAGCGAGGTCTGTCATAACTAAGCATCCGTTTATAAGTTAAGGACTACCTGCATAATTTTATAGTTCAGAAGTTTCTCCAGGATCCTTGGAAGAAAGGTGAGGCACCAATGTAACAGTTATAGACAAATGCAGGTAGTCCTCAAGTTACGACCACAATGGAGCCCAACATTTATATTATTAAGTGAGAAATTTGTTAAGTGAGTTTTGCCCCATTTTATGACTTTTCTTGCCACATTTGTTAAGTGAATCACTGCAGTTGTTGAATTAGTAACATGGTTGTTAAGTGAATCTGGCTTCCCCACTGACTTTGCTTGTCAGGAGGTCGTAAAAGAGGATCACATGATTCCAGGACACTGCAACCGTTATAAATGTGAGTCAGTTTTCAAGCATCCGAATGTAAATCACACAATCATGGGGATGCTACAAAGGTCATAAGTGTGAAAAATGATAATGAGTAAATCTCGTTGCTTCTGGGTCCGGTGGTCAGATATGGGTTAATCTTGCTCTCAATTAGTTGATTGAGTCTGCTAGCTGAGAAGCTCCACCCCTCTGCTTGCTTCCCAGCTTTCTGACTCAATCTGATTGAGAAGGACACGTTGGAGCTGAGCTCCTGCAAAAGGACTTCTTTTGCAAACTTTTTTTTCTTTTCCTACTCTGCTCCAGTTTCAGGTAGAGCTTTCCAGCGAGAAGGGGTTTGCTCCTGAATCTGCTGAAGACCATATTTTGGTTTGGGTGAGAGCTGCAGGTTCCCTATTAGGTTGAGCCTAGCCCTCACTACAGCGAGAAGGGTTAACGCCCAAATCCGCTGATAACTGCAATTGCTGGAGTCATTCTCTGCATGGAGAGCCTGGAGCGGCTTGCTGAAAGCCTAGCCTTTGCTGCTGCCTCCAATTTCATCCTAAGTGTAATTTTGCAGCAGGCACTTGCCACATGGATCGGAGGCTTCGTTTCTGCAGTGACTTTCCTGGTTGCTTCCTGGAAGCAGCTGAGATTCGGGGCAGCTCTGTGGCAGAGATTTTGGCTCCGTGGGTGGACCAGGGTGCCTGGTCATCTCCCCTGAAGGCAGACAACTCTGGTGGCAAGTATTGGATGGGGGGGAGCGCTCCTTTGTTTATCGGTCGCCATTTCTACCCCCGGTGGCCATTTTGGATCGGCCATTTTGTTTCTGCCTCGTGGCTCCTTAGGCAGATTCAGTTAACTGCTGGACTGCTAAGCCTTGCAAACCTTCCAGGTGGGTGGTTTAGCAGGGGTTTGGGCAATTATTTCCCAATCCTTTGGGTGTTAAGCGTTGTGGGTTCAAGTCCCACCAGAGCCACATTTTTTTCCTTGCAGGCTCGGAAATTCCTTAGTCACCCTTGTTCCTCGAGACAAGATGGCATCTCGTAAGCAGGCCAAGGCTCCCAAACAACTCCTCCAAGGCGAAGAATCACAAGGCTCTGCCCCAGTTCCTGCTAAAAAGAGCAGGAAGACTCACCATATGACTGGTTCACCCAAAGCTTCTCATTCTGAATCCTCCTTGGCTAAGGAGGAATTGAGGCTTCACAGAGCAATAGAGAAGGCCATTCAAAAGGCGGCCAGGGAAGTTTCTTTACAGGAAAAGGCCATCATCAGTCCTCAGCCATCTGCCCCACCCAGGGTTTCTCCCCAGCCTCAAGGGGGTTCTCCTTTGCCCCGGGCCACTTCTCCGGCCTTGTCCCCGGATGGGGATCCCACATCAGCTGAAGCTAGGCAGGAGGTTGACCCTTCTCTGTTTGGGGGGCAAGTGGAGGCCATTCCCAGTCATGTGCCCCCTGAATCTACAGATCAGCCGCCACAATCAGGCGCGCCTATGATTGCAGAGCCATCAGGGCCTGAGGCATTAATTACACCTGCCCTGGCTTCTTTCATCCAAGCAGCCATTAAAGAGGGGGTTAGACAAGAACTTCTTCAACGTACCTCCTCTTGGGTTTCTGAGCAAGCTTCTGCTCAGGTAGATGTAGAGGGGTCCATTATATCGGCTGATCAGGCCATAGCTCCAGAATCTGGGGATCTGAGGTCTGGCCATGCCAGAGCTACTTCGGCTGGCTCCTCTGATCAGGAGTCCCTAGGTGGCCCTGATCATCTGGATCAGGAGATGTTGGAAGATGAGGATTTGGCCCCTGATCAACTGGCCTTCGTTGGTCTCTTTAAACCACAATTATTTCGTTCCCTGCTCCACAAGGCCAGGGCCACAACTGGATTGGGACTCCTAAGCCACAGGACGTGGCTTCTGGTGAGGGTGTATCTCCAGCAGTCCTTCTCTTTGAGGAACCTCCTATGGAAACGGAGGAGATCCCGGGCACCAAGATTTTTAGGGATTTATTACAGCGCCAATGGTCTTCTCCGGCTTCTGGTCCCAGCCCTAATGCGCTGGACAGATGCATTTATAATTTGGAACCTGAATTGGCTTCTCTATTACAGGTTCCTTCGGTAGATCAACCTGTAGCAGAGTTATCAGCTTCATCTAATTTAGCGGGGCCACCGGAAGACAACCTCCACCCTGAGGATAGGCGTTTAGAGAACGCCTTGGTTAAGTCCCATCAGGCCACGGCCTGGTCGGTCAGATCGACCTTGGCCACCTCCTTCTTTAATAGGGCATCTATCCTGTGGTTACGGCAATTACAAGCCCGTTTACCTATATCTGATTTACGGGCCCAGCAGGATATTAGCAAAGTTTTGGTAGCATTAGAATATTCAGCGGATGTACTTTAAATGCATCCTGCTTTGCAGCTAAAGCCATTGGCTCCTCCGTGACTGCCCGTTGTTTGCTGTGGCTGCGACAGTGGCAGGCTGATGCTAAGTCTAAGTGGCGCCTGGCGTCTTCCCCTTTTGGGGGACCCAAACTTTTCAGCGCATCTCTGGAGCCTCTTCTAGTGGAGTCCAAAGACAAACGTCGTATTCTGCCCAGTTTGTCACGCAGGTCAGAGGCCGGGTCACGATCTTCCTTTCGTCCCTTTCGAATCAGGAAGGGGGTTTCACGGGGTCCCGTAGACAACGGTCATTCCACCCCAGACAATCCCGGGCCCAGGATCATCAAGGCTTCTTCCCCTCGCCCCGAGGCCAATCTATGTGGCCCTTCCGGGGCAGCAAGGGGCGGGGTTTCCGTGGTCCACGCTGACGGCTTGGCTGGGCTTCCCAATGGGGGTCGCCTGGCATCATTTGCCAGCCAATGGGAGACTACCTCATCGGACGCATGGGTCAGAGAGACTATCAGGTATGGTCTCTCTCTAGAGTTTCTCTCCATTCCTCCAGACAGATTTCTGAAATGCCCTATCTCACGAGTCAGGGCCCCTCGGCTCCTGATGGCATCGGCCATTCAACATCTTCTCAAAATTCAGGCCATCGAACCGGTGCCTCGGGAGCAGCGCGGACTAGGCTACTATTCTCGCCTGTTCGTGATTCAGAAATCGTCTGGGGGATGGAGGGCAATTCTAGATCTCAAGTCCCTGAACCGCCGCATTGTCTATCAGCGGTTCAAAATGCAATCTCTCCAGACGATCTTAGAAGGTATCAAGGTCAGGGACTTCCTAACATCCATAGATCTAACAGAGGCATACCTGCATGTTCCCATATATCCCTCTTACCGTCGGTTTCTTAGGTTCGCTTTCGAGACCAGTCACTACCAGTTGTCCTCGGCCCCCCGGGTGTTCACGAAGTTGATGTCCGCCCTGGCAGGCCATCTCAGAACGCTGCCTATAAGGATGCAGTTCTATCTGGACGATCTCCTTATTCAATCATCATCAGAGCAGCTGGCCCAACAAGACCTGTCCACCACACTCAGGGTCTTGAGCAGCCACGGGTTTTCGGTCAATCTTGCCAAAAGTCACCTAGTGCCTTCCACTCGTATCCAACACCTGGGGGCCATCATAGACATGAAGGAGAGCAGGGTCTATCTTTCCCAGGAGCGCCTGTCCAATCTGCAATCCCTGGTCAGAGCAGTGACGTCATGGAGGACCTCGTCCCTGGCGTCACTGTCGCAACTCCTGGGAAAGATGGTGTCATGCATTGGGATACTCCCTTGGGCCCGTCTCCACTGCAGACTCCTACAGTGGCTCCTCCTGCCATATCAGAAACAACAACTCGGGACCTCCCAGGGGATGGTACGTCTCCCCCCCAGGGTTCGCAGGTCCCTCAGCTGGTGGCGCTCGGAGGCCCTCTTTCGGGGGAGGGAGTTCCGGGAGGCCAACATCCTGATCCTCACCACAGATGCCAGACTTCACGACTGGGGAGCACATCTGTTGTCCTCCCTAGCTCAGGGCCGTTGGACCCGAGCCGACCTCCAGCACAACATAAACTGGTTAGAACTCCGGGCCATACATCTAGCCCTTTGAGTGTTTTCCCACAAGATTCAGGACAGACACGTTCTGGTCAGGACCGACAACGTAGCCGCCAAGGCGCACGTCAACCTCTTGAGGGGGACAAGATCTTGGCACCTCAGGGAGGAGGCTGAGAGACTGGGCGCCTGGATGGAGTCTCACCTGAGGTCCCTGAGGGCATCTCACATTTCGGGGGTGGCAAACACTCAGGCAGACTGGCTCAGTCGGAGCACTGTGGACCCCGGGGAATGGGCCCTAGCCCCGGCCATGTTCTCGGAGATCTCGTCCCATTTCGGGGATCCCGTTCTGGACCTCTTTGCCACTCGGAACAACCGACAGACGTGGAGATTCTTCTCCCGGTTTCCCGACCCGGAGGCGGAAGGAGTGGATGCTCTTCACAGAGACTGGCCTCCCTGCCTTCTGTATGCCTTTCCGCCTCTCCGCCTCTCCCACTCATATCCAAAGTCATTCGGAAGATGATGCAGGAGAGAGCAGAACTACTTCTGATTGCGCCCCATTGGCCTCGCCGACCTTGGTTCGCAGACCTGAAGGCTCTGTCCACTCACCCTCCGTGGCGTCTTCCTCCGGACCGGCTCGTGCTTCATCAAGGGTCTCTACAGCATCCAGATGCAGGTTGGCTTCAACTAACCGCCTGGAGATTGAGCGGCGCCTGCTGAGTGACCGGAGGCTTCCGCCCAACATCATCACCACATCCAGGCGGCTCGTTGATCCTCAACGACCCGTATTTATACCTCCACTTGGCGGGCGTTTTCCTCCTGGTGCCAACGCAATTCCACCGTCGCCACAGCTGCCTCCACGAAACACGTCCTGGTGTACTTTCAGGAACGTTTGGAGGCGGGTTTGGCCCCAAACACACTCTGCAGGCAAGTGGCTGCCCTTTCATCCATTCTTTGCTGCGGGTCTAGGGGTTCGCTCTCCAGCTGCCCCCTCATCCAGCAGTTCCTGAGGGGGGCATCCAACATTCATCCTCCGCCCATCCACCATTACCCCACCTGGGACCTTCCCAAGGTCCTGGACACTCTCATGAGAAGCCCCTTCGAGCCCCTGAGGGAGTGGGCCTCCGTTTTCTATCCTACAAGGTGACATTCCTCCTAGCTGTCACCTCCGCCAGACGGGTGTCGGAATTAGCGGCCCTCTCTTGTCGGGCTGACCTGTGTACGTTCCACCCAGACAGGGTGGTGCTCAGATTGGACCCTACCTTTTTACCTAAAGTTAATTCCCCCTTCCACCGGTCCCTGGAGATTGTCCTCCCTGATTTCTGTCCCAATCCTTCCCATCCCTTGGAAAGGTCATGGCACACCCTAGATGTCAGGCGGGCCCCTAGATGTCAGGCGGGACCACCCACTTCAGGCATTTGGAGTCCCTCCTGGTCTCCTTTCAGCCTACATCCTTGGGGAGAAAGGTTTCCTCGGCTACCTTGGGGCATTGGATCAGGGCCACCATCGCCAAGGCCTACAAGGCCCAATCCCTCTCGGTCCCTCCCCGCGTCACTGCACATTCCACCCGCAGTGCTGCGACCTCAGTTGCCTGGGCCACCCAGGCATCCATAGAGGAGGTTTGCCGGGCAACTGTCTGGGCTTCTCCTACACCTTTCATTAGGCATTACCGTCTAGACTGGTTTGCCACTGCCGACGCGGCCTTTGGACGCAGAGTGCTACAACAAGTTATCAGGGAATGGACCTCTCCTCCTCCTCGGGCGGGTCCCTCCCGACAGGGTCTTTGCTTGGGCATGTCCCATACCTGACCACTGGACCCAGAAACAACGAGATTCGGCATTGGCTTACCTGAACGCTTCATCTGGTTGCTCTGGGTCCAGTGGTCAGCCCCTCCCTTTCTACGCCCTCGGCGGCGGCGGGTCCTGTTGGTCTTTTCTTTCCGTTCCAGCTCTCCGTGTCCATCTGCGGTATCATCTTTCATCAGAAAGCTGGGAAGCAAGCAGAGGGGTGGAGCTTCTCAGCTAGCAGACTTAATCAACTAATTGAGAGCAAGATTAACCCATACCTGACCACTGGACCCAGAGCAACCAGATGAAGCATTCAGGTAAGCCAACGCCGATTTTTTCCAATACCATTGTAACTTTGAACAGCCATTAAACAAACTGTTGTAAGTCGAGTACTACCTGTATTTAACATTGGGGATATATGTTACAATAATTGTCTTTTGACATTTTACACAGAAAAGTGGAATGTTGTAGAAACAAAATCCTGGTAACATAAATTTTCATCACTAATGAAAGTCAGTTTTATAAGCTTTTCTTTTTATCCTCAAATTTGAGCTATTGATAATGGATGGAGCAAAAAAAAACAACACCTTGATCCAGGCTGTTTTCTCACTGATTGGGTCATTTGTATATAAAGTATATAAAGTCTACATTACTGGAAAACTAGGATTAGTCTCACTTAAGGAAAATATTTGATAAACAGGACGTTTTTAAAACGTTTATGTGATATGGCCGTTGATTGTAACTTAAATTTATTATAATGATTAAATTTGCATTTATTCATGTAAAGGTGTTACTTACAACACAGGGAAACTTTACAGAAAGAAAGAGTGAGGCAAAGCATGCATAAAAAGCTCTACTATTTTCCTGTAGAATTTTGTTATGTAAATGGTTTTGTGAGATGCCTAGGACTACCCTGATTTATAGAGGGAAAAAGTATTGTGAATCATAGTGATACCAGAAGGTCAAAAGGAAGTTGTTTCTCATCATCATCCAGCTTAGTGTGGTTTATTCAAAAGTGGAAAAGACTTGTCAGAATAGCAATATTTCTTTCCTGTGGTTTAATGTTTTAATTTTTATTTGTGACTACTGCCCTACTAGTACTTAGAGAAATCAGGTCTGTTCTACTTTAACTTCATTTCAATTTGTTATTGCAATCAGCTTAATACATAGTAGCAAAATAATACTGATTTACCCTTTTGACAGACTTCATATATACATTTACTCTTTATAAACACCTAGTTGTGTGCTTATTCTGTGGTTGCTGTAGTGCAGCTGGAAATTACGTAGGAGACAGTTGGCTTCCTCTGAGACAGTTACAGGTGGCCAGATGTGGGTGGAGTAAAGGGGGGGGGGAAGCTGTGGGAGAGGTACAACACCCACATCCTTTGGCATATATTGTAAGAATTGCTACTGTTTACTGCGATGTGTTTTGTGCTACAGCAACTTTGATCTGTGCTTTGCTTTCACTATTCACTATTTTGGTTATACCTGAGGTTTGGTTTCAGAATACTGTACACCCTCTTTTAAGTTAGTGAAATAGTTATGAAGTTACTTGGAATTCAAATACAGTAATGATTTAATGCTTTATCTTACACTAGAAGGTATCAGTTCTGATTGAACAAAACTGGACCTGATTCCTGCTGAGTTTGTAACCCTTTGTACTGCACTCTTCAACCCTGAAGGGGTCCTTGAGAGCACAAATATCTCGTAAGACCACAAAAGGTTCAAGGGAAAGAGGTGTCAACATGTATGTGGTGATCTGCTGGTGTCCCTTTTAATCTAAATCCTTTCATTGAAATTCTCTTTTATTTTCAAACATAGCTTTCATCTACTTTGCAAGATCAGGGTTGTCTCTGTGTTGGAGACAATAGGTCCTTAGATGTTCCCAAGTAGCTTAGATGTTCTCAAATAGCTTTCTAAACAGTTTCCCCAGGCATATTCTATAGCTCCATAGAATATGCTGTGCCATGGAAAATTAGAAGGGCAGTTTGTCTTGGCTATGCTCAGAATACCAAAACTATTCTGTTCGTAAAGTTAACAGAGATTGAGCTCTTCTGGAGAATTAAGATCTATTGTAGTTCAATGCCAGCCTTGAAAAACCATAGTAGGTTTGTCAGATAAACCATGTGTGTGGCCTTGGGCTACATTTGAAAAATAGAATATAAATATGGAATTTCAGGTTTTCACAGAGTTATTTTTCTGTGGGGTTTGGAGCAGTGGTGGGTCCGGTTCGGGTGAGCTGGTAGTGGTGATGATGTGACATCAGCGAACTGGTTTTCTATGACTGTGAGCTGGGCCCTCCTGCCTGCCCCCGCATTACCCTTATTTGTCGTTTTTTAGCCCAGCTGATAGGTGTGGCAGAGTGGATTGCTGTGCCTCAGCTGGGCAGAAATCTAATGCGCTTGCGATCGCGTGCAAAGTGCGTGTGTGAAGTGAACCGGTGGTAACACCAGTTGGAACCCACCACTGGTTTGGGGGGAGGTTCCAAATGTTAATAAATGATGAGGATGTACATTACAAGATCTTCTATTTTTCATTTTTAAATTTCAGCTGTTGAGCAAGACTAATTAAGATCTATTTTTCAGTAGGACTGAAATTGTTGTCGAATGCATGATTAAGTGTAATGTGATGTAATGCATATTGATAAACCGAATCAGCAGGGTTTAGGATTTTTTAAAGGAAGAAATTACAAATCCAGTAGGTGTTTGGCATTTTTCTTTACACTCAGTGTAAATGTCAGACTGACACATTATTTAGGAATTTTTTTTAAAATGTTTTTTTTTAAAAAAGAAACTTGTGTTTTGTTGTTTCCTGAGGATGAGAAACTCCAAAGCCTTAACAGAAGTATTGCACTCAAGTTGTTGTGCTATCTGGATAGCAGAACAACAAACAGTAGTAAAGGGGCTTCTGGAAAAAAATAATCCTATCTAATCCCTTGATAGAAGAAATACAGATGCCTTTACCTTTTTTTAAGGCAATCCCAAAAAGTTCCAGGGTGTACTTCCAAGCTGACAATATTGGAATCTGAAGATGGGTGTGGAAAGAAACCAAGCCAAGGAATTCAGAGTAGCATTCCTAGCACTCCCTCAACTTTTTCTTAATCACAATAACTTGAGAATGAGTAACTGGCCCAGATCCAAGGCCAATAAAGTCATTTTGGCACATAGGGAAAAACAGTACTACTATATTATTATCATAATCATCATCACCACCATCATTATAATTATTATCGTTATTTCATAATATCCAAAACCTGTTGCTTTAGGTAACGCTAGCCATAGTTTTCTAGAAATTTCAACTCTTTTTTTTCCTTTTTAGATGTCTTGCACAAATTTTGTTGCAAGCCTTCCTGCTCAAAAATTCCACAAATTCTCAAAAAGAAAATATTTATCCTTTGTGCTTTTCTTGTTGCAGGAACATTTGCAACCCTATATTGTTTTTCACTATAAGCAAGCTTGTTGATGACAGCAGTGGAAAGGAATACAAATCATAATTCTCTACCTTATGCAAAGCCTTCTTTTAACATTGAACTGTCAGTTCCAAATCTAGTTAATACTTTTGCAGTTGTGTAGTAGACAGGGATGATGCCATTTTGGACACTGAAGAATCCTATTTTTATAGTACAAAGAAAATTATTTTTCATTTCATGGTATGAATTCCATTCCATGAAGCTTCTAATTGACAGCTTCCTTCAGCTTCCAACCTTACTCTTAAGTCGTAAGGACTTTTATAAACCAACTACATCACCTCCTGCCCTCCACAGTACCTTCTTCTTTGAGTGGAGTGGAGTTGTTTTTCATTAATACCTTTTCAGTCTGTGTTTTAAAACTGGTGTATTCACACATAGTGTGGCTTGGTTTCTTTATAAACTGGTTGTTGGGTCCAAATATTGATAGATTATGAGTACTTGCCAAAACTTCATTCATTTATGATCTTCAGTCTTTCTCATATTAAAGGAAAATGTGTAAAAGCAACTGGTCTAACCTTCAGTAGTTAGTAACTTTGCTTCAAGCCAGAACGCCTGAGTTTGCTATTCAGAGGTGTGATGAATAATATGCCTTGAGTGTATGTGGAATGGGTCAGAGCCCCTCTCCTTTCTCTCTTTCTCTTTTTGTTATGGTCAGAGAACCTCTTCTTTGTTTCGAATTTTTCTTGTTGGGTCTTAATATTTTGAAAAACTTTTTTTACATTTCTGTAAAGCTTGTTTTAAAAAATGGGCCCAATCGCTTTCTTTCTATATAACCAATTTCTCAGTAGCCTGGAATACAAATATTATATTATATCTATTTTTGTTGAAAAACTTCTTTAAAAGCTCATAAAATAGAGAAAAAATGCAATTTGCTCTACAATAACATCAGTTGTTATTAGTGTTGTGTTGAATAAGTGTTTTTATGTCATTATATAAGGCTTTCAGGCTGAAACAATGCATTCTGGGGCATATTTATCTCTCCTTTAATAGGTTTCTGACTGTGCTTGCTTGAGGCATATTTTAGAGTTAAATGATAGTCCCATCTTCCAAAATGTTTATTTCAGCAATATCATACCTTATGGACATCGATATACTTGATATTTTCAGTCTGTTCAATTGCTTGCCTTTCATTTCATTCTTTTCTGTATAACATTTGTGTTGGCTTCAAGAAGAGTCCCTTTCGCTCTTTCATACTTTGTTTTGTTACTAACCTGTAGTTTAATTTTTTAATGTCAAAGTTCATATTAAATTTATGTAAATATTTATCAGTCATCTATATATAAAGAAAGAAGAATAGAATTTAATTTTAAAGTCTATATCTAACAATCTTCTTAGCAGGAAGACTTTTACTACTTAGCTAAATATCAAAGTTCACAGAATCAAGCTAATAATACTGAGTAAAAGTAACACCCAACACTTGTATATCATTTTCATTTCTGCTTACTATTTAGTGCATTGGGATTGGTGAGCTTCAGAAATAGCTGTTATATCAAGTAACAATTTCAGAGTAGCTATTTGTTTTCACTGTACTTTTACTTAGCCAGAATTTCATTGAATAGCATAGCACTTGCTGAGCAGAGCTTGAAACTGAAGTACGTTGGTTGAAATCCAACTTTAGCCCCACTCCAATACATATACTATAATTCATAGAAGTTATTCAAAGTGATATTTTGATTAAGTGAACTTCAAATAAAAAGTATTATGTATCTCAAAATAGCAGTACTAAAAATATCTAGGAATCCAAGTTACGACAGAATCAAAATTGAGACTTAGAAATTATCTAAATTTGAATATGGTCATTATTATACACGTTATGTAAGTATGTGCATGTTATAAGTAAACTTCAAAGGTATAAGGGGATTTCTATAAAATAGGTCATATAGGAAGAGATGGTCGATAGTTTCCCCCCCAAGAAATTTAAGAATGTTTTATGACTAGCACTTTGAATTATGATAATAAACCAGTTGGCAGCGCTGATATTTTTACAAAGGCCTGTTAGTTCTAGTCTAAATTTTATAAGTTGCATTTTGTTCCAACAGAAGCTACTTTCCTGAGTAACTTTCAAGAACCACCAATAAGCTCAAAAATTAAAAACAACAGTAATAATTTATTATGTGACAGGTGACTGTTGGTTTGAATTCTAAAGTCCCAGAGTAGCTTCTTCATTTTCTGTTACTTTCTCTACTTTATGGTCCCTTGTTGCAGGCAAATGGTATTTCTTGCAGAACAATTGTTACTATTTTGTCATGCCATTTGTAGTCAATCTTATGTCATCTTTTTGCAACAGCTAGCCTGCCACCCAATTGTTAATAAGAAAGACAAAAAAGTCTGGATAGTATACATTGGCATTATCTGGAGGCAGCAGAATAGAAGAAAAAGAACTGGAGAAAATCACAAAATACAAAGATCTGCAAATAGAAATAGAACAACTGCAACAAAAAGTAAATCAAAGGTAGTACCAGTAACACTGGTTAGGCATCTTGGGTGCAAACGCAAAACAATTGGAGCACCACTTGCAGATCATTGGCATTGACATATTCACCATCAGACAACTTGGGACCACTTGATAGGTGGACAAAGATGTCAAATCTAGTCTGAACATCTGGCTGACTGTGTGATGAACCATAATTTATTAAATTTGTATGCTCCTCAATTCCCCATAAAATGAAGTGAGGTAACTCCTCCTTTGCCACTGGCCTCGGTGAATGAACATGCTCCTGGGTTGATTGTTCCAAGAATTACTTCAGCCAAAACAAAATAAAGCTATTCCTAGTCAGAGCTGCCATTTTGGACATTAAAAGGGAAGGTTAGTTCAGGAACACCTTTAAAGTTACACTGGAGTTTTTAAAAGCAGTGTGATCTAATTTATATATAAATTTTTATCTAATTTATAATTTTATGATTCCCTGTTGTTTTGTGGGAATTAAGCCACAAATAATCTCTCATCATTTTCTCACCTGAATATTCTGAATCCAACAGATAGTATGGTATAGGAAGTGCTAATTATACACAAATAAAATGAGAAATGTACTGAAAAATAAATCATATAAATGAAGTAGATTGTTAGCCACATATGGAAGACATTGTCCAGTCATGGCTTAGTTATTTACTGCAAGGATAAAAGGATTATGCATAAGATATTCAAATAAGGAAATGATTTTTCATCAGGTTAAAAAAAGGATTGATGACCAATTATTGTAGTAAAAGCCCTAAAAATGATTTATTTTTGAATTTTAATTCCTATCTTATATCGTCAAGCAATATTAATTTATTTTTTTTCAGACTGCCCTTCATTTTTTGTTTTTGCACTCACAAATCATAAATCTTTGCCAAAAGAAAAAGAAAAAATAAACCCTCTTACTGTATATTTACTCGTTATTTTTTCTTTGATGTCTTAGTAAGAATTTTCATTCCAGTCTTTTCCATTGTCTTATGTATAGATACATTTTTGCTGATCCACGTTGCATTACAAGGAGGGAGAAAAAACTTTTCAGGAGATAGTTTTATAAATTAAGAAACAAGTGTTTCTCTATTTTTCTTTTTAAAAAATGAAACCTGTGCTCTAAGAAATTGGCCCTGTTGAAATAGACTTATTTGGTAATACACATGTCTCTGACTTCTAAACATCATCTCAGATGCCAGCCAGGCCATACTTTAATTCTAAAACTGGTGATAGTGCTCCATCCCATGCCAGGCGCTAGAGTGTTATTGGCTAGGAAATCTGTGTGTAGCTAAATTGGGAATTCCTCTAGTTTACTTCTCTCAAAATAGCTCAGCAACTCAGCTCATAAGCTTTTGGACTCTTCCGTGATTCCAAGTTTTTTTGTAGAAAGAACTGAAATCTGTAGAGGTGCTGCTATCTTGAAGCTGGCTTTTGGATTGTGAGTCCTAGCATTCTTATTTTATTGCTTGTACCATGTATGTGTGTATTTATATATTTATATTTCAAGCAATGTTCTTCAGAAATTTAAGCTTCTGAAAACATGACAGTGAATGATTTTAACAGGCCTGTGAAATTCTCTCCAAATGTCGTTTGGTATTTAATAGGGTCAGTGGTATGATCTAACAGCTAATGTATTTGGTTTCTTATTACCAGCCTCATGAGATTTATCGATTCCCTGCCTGCCTCTCATCTCCTCTTTTAAACTTTGGAGTTGTTTGCAAGAATATGTAATGTTGACTATGGTGGGAATCAGGGATAGACTTATTTAGTGGAAATAGGGGGTTGAGAACGAATCAGTCAAATATTTGTAAATTCAATAAATTTTCTTGTCAAAAAGAAAGCTTCCAAGCAGTGTATGTGTTAAATTTGGTGTGGAGATGGAGGTAGTCTAATGATTGTACCATTCATTACTTTTTTATGGTACATTACAAACATTTCCTTTTCTTCTTGGATTTATTGAAATACATAGAAGGTATATGGTTTTAAAACGCCACTGGAAAGATTCATGAGACACACCAAATTTAAGGATAGATGCTGGTCATTTATTAATTTGTTCTACATGATTCCAATATCCAGAAAAAAGATTACTAAACATTTCATGGCTCAGTTCAAAGTTCAATTAACTTTTTAAGGATAGAAATATTCTTAAATCTCTGTTTTACACCAGCTTCATCTTCTATTGTACAGTTGTATACTTTGGAAAATTAAAGAGAAAAGCATGACATAGTGTTTTCAGAATGACTGTTAGACCTCAAAAATGGGTAATGTTGAAACATGTCAATCTGTTTTGGCAGCTTTAGAACACAAATGTGTTGTTTTTCTTTACTTCTGGATTATGATTTGAAATAAATCCGTTTTTAAGATACTTTGGTCCTGAAAGAGAAATCCGCACAGTGGATCTTGTTATGTATAGAATGAAATTCTGAAAAATCGTTTAACAAGATTAATGTACAGTATCTAAATATTTATAAAACTTAAATGAGATTATGTTGCATTGAGAATATTCTTGTATTGCTGTGAATAAGTTCTAGTATTGAATCATTTTTATTTAATTTCTCTTGCTTATTTAACTTTGTACTTTAAACCAATAAGCTACAAATTTGCATGATTGCCTGCTTATGATTACTGTTGGGCTAATTGCATTAAATCAGTTGTTCATAGATGCAGAGTATATTAATAGTTGAAGAAAACTGGTATTGTTATAACCCACAATTTGAATTGCTAACTGAACTTCTGCATTAAACTGTATTGGGGTAATGTAATTTCTTATTATGATGAAGCAAATTATTAAAGCAACTTTATTGGCTAGGATTCAACATAGCATTTCCTTACTTAGTGGTACTATCTTATTTGTAGCAAAAGCATATAACCTTTAAAATTTGTCAGTTGAAAGTACAACTGAAGTGTGCAATTTATGCACTGAGTTACAGCATCTTAACTAAACATATTGTCTTGGAACCAGACTGCATCTGAAAAGTGGCCACTGGCATTAATATTTATTTGGTCAGATAAAGATGGAAGTAAATTTAGAGGTTATATAGGAACTTCACTTTTAAGTATCCTTTGTTTAACTACTAAATAAGTTTCTGTGATGTACCAAGAAATATAACTATTATAGAATGGGATTGGGAGAACTAAATTTCAGGATTAGGAACACATCCCCCCTCAAAGATGTGTATTATATATATATTTTTAAAGATTATTATAATCACATGACTGAATTATACATATTGGAAGAATAATACCACATACAGGTAGTCATTACTTAACAACCGTTTGTTCAACAATAATTCAAAGTTAATGATGGCACTGACTAAATGGTAGTGATGGCCAGTCCTCAAACTAAGGATCATTGCAACATTTGCATGCTCACATGACTTAAAATTCAGGTGCTTGGCAACTTGTCCACAATTATGACTGTAAGGGGCACTTCAATTACCCTGCCACCTACTCTTGCTCTGCCTTTTTGGTTGCCCTGTATTCCACCACTCTCTACACCCTTGCTGTCCTGCACTCTACTCTGCTCTCCCCAACTCCCTATACGGTGCCCCCCCCTTGCTCCCTGCATTTTGTTGCCTTCACCCTACCTGCTCTCTGCCCCACTCCCCTACTCCTTGCACTCTGCCAACACTGCTGCTCCCAACTGACCTTTGCAATCTTGCCCATGCTGCTAACAAAGCACCTATTGATAAGGTTCGTGGTCAGCCACTGCCTCACAAAGAGGCTGCCCCTCCTCCTCAGCAGGATGAGGAAAAAGATGAGCTGGACATGGCAGGAACATCAGAGTGTGGGGCAGGAGAATGATGGTGAGAGGGAAGTGCAGGTAGCAGACTGCAGTGCAACCAAAAGGGCAGAGATGGGGGGAGATAGCTGAGTGGTGGGAATTGAAGCAGAGGCAAGCATGACCGGTTAGGAGATGTGTGAGGTCGTTTCCTAACAATAGTGTGGCCTGGAGTAACAACCACAGCCTGGACCATCAAAGTGCCATTGTTAAGCTGTGTGGTCATATGATATTTTGCCTAATGAGTACCTTCCTAAGGTCATTAAGTGAGGACTTTCTGCAACTGTCCTCTCTGTCTTACTGCCAGTTGTTGAGAAGAGAGTGATAACAACATACTGTCATCTTTTTTTAAAAGAATTGTCTCAAATTTTGCCACTGAATAACTAGTTTTGAAATGCACTGTACCATTATACAGAAAGAAAATTTCTCTTTTGATATGTTAGTATGAGCAGAAATTTTCAGTGGTCTGGTTTTTTTTCTCTAGAGCCTTCTGAAAAAATGCTTGGAAAGGTTGGGAGACTTTCTGAAACCATATGGGAGGCATTGCAAAAATGTTGTAATAAAGAACAAGCTCAAAATGCCTTATCTTTTAGTAGACTTTTGTCCATTCCATGAATTGTTTATCATTTGGCCTTTTGCTTTTGAGAGTTAATTGCTACTCTACTGATGGAGTGAACTTTATAGACATGTAAATTGCTAGAGATGTTGTCCACATTCAGTTTTGTTAAATTCAGTCAATATAGTGTTAATAGTTTAATATGATACATGTGTTAATTTGCTGAGTAACGCAAAGATGTTTGTGTTATCACTAATATACTGCTGCGTAGAAGCTTACTTTGCATATATGTAAGTTCTGCTTGAATTGTCACAGCACCAATTAAAATTAGCATCTTTTCCTTCTGTTTGCATTAGTGCAAAAGGTAAATTACGCATTTACTGCATCTGGTAAAATGGTATCCAAGGTATCCAGGGTATCCAAGCCCTGAAAATACATATTATAATAGGATATCTGTGTATTAAGATGGCACATACCTATTGACTTTTGCTGCAATAGCCAAATTCAGATACCATGTTATGAAAACTATTTTTTTCTTTTGCAAACGAAAAAGAAACTATTCTTTCTCCACAACAATAGTCCAGCAGATAGGAGAACAACTATTTAGACTTGTTGGTTTGATTTTTGGTTTGATGCTAGATTAAATGAATGTATTTTATCATTATTTGTTAAAGTTTGAAAGATGTTAAAATAAATAGAAGTTTTAAGCTTCTGTTTTTGAATTTATCAGCAAATATTTAATGTATATTAATGATAACTTAAACAGGGGCTCTAGGACAAGGATACCCAATCTCTGGCCCACTGCCCACTACTGGGCCTTGCACCTTTCGGAACTGGAGCATGGAAGTGGCAGGCGAGCACATGTGTGTGCACCCTCACTCACGTGAGCAGAGGGCAAGCATATGTACATGTGTTTTATTTGTGCAAGTGGTGGGTGTGTATGCCTGCCACTCACACAAATGGAGTTGCACATGTGCGCTTGCCGACCACATGCATGGAACCATCCCCTCTCCCCCCCACCCCCCAGGCTGAAAAAGTTAGGGGAACTCTGCTCTAGGATAGGCATATAAAATTTTTCAGGATGTTTTCCTAAGAATAGATTTATCCATTTTTCTAATATAAATCTTGATTGGTACCATTTCTACATTACTCATAATGTTTATATTTATTTTCTTTAATACACAGTCTTAAGATGATAGATGGTGTAGCAATTTAGCCATCCCATTAATAGGATGTATATAATAGTATGTTATGCTAATATCTTGCATGTTTTTGGATGGATTGAGGCAGTGCTCTTCCTCTCCCCCTGTTCTAAGAACAGTTTGGTCTTAAATAATTTGACTATAATTGAAAAATCTATCTGCTTTGCTCAAATTGGTCTTCATAAATTATGTTTCTTCTCAGTCCAGTTTCATTGGGCTCAGCTTATCAAGTTGCATTTTTTTTGTTATATACTATACTCTTTTAATTTCTGCGACCCACCTTGACTGTTGGAATAAATGGAAATTTGGAGAATAAATTAAATAATAGGCAATGGTTTTTTTTTAGCTTCATTGAATTCTATGGAAGTTCCTCTTTCAGAGTTAAGAAATGAACAAATTATTTAGAAAAATAAAAATAGGTTCAACTTGCACATGTTTTTATTAGCGGAAGAGTTTGAAACAGTCTCATTTCCTATTTCATCAGTTACCTTATGCTTTGAAATTCATCTAACACCATTTGTCTTTGTTGAGGTTGAATTAAGTCAAACGAGCTCAATATTATAGTTCTGTTAGTTTGTTAATAATTTACAATTATTACAACATTTTAACAACTCGACAATTATTCTGGCATTTGTTTTCATTTTTAAATAAACAGGCAATTTGAATTCAATTTATCAGAAAAAATATGGATAGATCTTGCTTGTTTATATGGTTAATCATTATAATTGATACAATTCAACTCTATTAAATAATTTTCATTAAATTATATACAATTCCTGAGGTATTTTCTCAGGAAGCATAGCATTGGATCCTGAAATATAATAATAATAAATGCATGTAAATTAGCATGCGTTTGTTTGAGAATTCACAGGAGTGCATATAAAGCCTTTATTTTTTTCCCCCCTAGGTTTTTGTGGTTAAAATAACTTTTTTACTTCATCTTTTTTCCCCTTCCTTTCCTTATGGACAGAAACCTCATAGAATGCCTTACAAATTAGACCAAGAATGTCAGGGAATCTGTGATCATTTTTTGAACCTAAGATAGAAAGTAAAGCACAGTGGCATAAAAGCAAGTAAAGGGGTGTTGGTCCTACCTGATATGCCCATTTTCAGACTCCAGGCATGGGTATTACTCTTGACCTATAGATCTATAGACTGGGTCTAAACTGAAGAAATGCCCTCTGCTGATGCTCCCCAGTTTTAACGATATTACAGCGATGTCTCATGACGTAGTACCTGCAACGACACCCCAAAGATACCCCGAACCAAACCCCCCTTAGGGTGGGCCTGGAGTCTCTATGCACCATCTGAAAATGGGCGGGTCGGGTAGGACCAAAGCCCCTTTTCCAGCACTGTGCTCCGAGACTCCAGGCATGGGACATACCAAAGCTGGCTGTCATCATGGGAGGGTACCTATCTGGTCTGGGTCACTGGTTATTCCCAATACTTGCTGAAGAACTCTCTTGCCAAAGGTGGCCTTGGCCGAGGCGAAAGAATGCAGTCGGTAGTGCCTGATGAAAAGCGACAGTGAAGACCAGGTCGCCACCCTACAAATCTCCTCCACTGAAGCCTGAGTTACTCAGGCTGTCATGGCAGCATTCCTGGTAGAATGTGCTGTGAGCACCCTGGGTCTCGGAAGAGCCTGCAAGTCATATGCCCTGGCAATGGTCGCCTGAAGCAACCTGCCTACTGTCGCCATAACTTTCCCCCCCAGTGTAACCGGATGGAATGATATAAAAAGCACCTCAGTCTTCCTGAATGTCTTGTGTTCGTTTTATATAGATACATAAGGCTCTCCTCACATTTAGTGTGTGCCACTCCCTTTCTCTGGAGTGAGATGGATTGGGACAGAAATCTGGCAATATCAACTCCTGCGCTCTATGAAATAGAGAGTTGATTTTGGGCATAAAAGCCTCAGTACTACCCTATCAGTGTGGAAGTTGCATAAATCTTCCCTCACGGAAAAAGCAGCCAACTTCGATATCCTTCTGGCCAATGTTATGGCCACTAAAAATACCACCTTGTAAGTGAGAAACTGGAGATGGGTAGTTCTTAGGGGTTCAAAGGGTGCCCTGATGAGGGCCTGCAGCACCTTGGCGAGATCCCAGATAGGGTATCTATGAATCAGTGGTGGTCTTAAATTGGTGGCCCCCTTGAGGAACCTCCGCACCTCTGGGTGGTCTCTATGGATTCTAGAGTCCCACATGATAAAATTGATGCCAAGGCGGAGCTAACCCTTTATCCAGGCCTTCCTGAAGGAAGTCAAGCAATTGAGGAACTGATATTGTGGTGATTTCCAAGTTACGTCTAGTACACCACCTACAAAAAATCCCCCATGTAGCATTGTAAATTTGAGTGGTGAATGGTCGTCTGGCAGCCTGGGTGGTCTGAATGACGCCGGAGGAGAAATTTCCCTCTGTCAGAAGTCTCTGCTCAAGCACCACATGGTCAAGTGGAGCCACTGTGGGTCTGCATGGCATATGGGACCCTGGCTGAGGGAGACTCTGTCTGGAGGAATCCTCCAGGGACTGGCAATCGATAGGCTGACCAGATCTAAGAACCACAGACATCTGGGCCAGTGTGATATTACCAGTATCACCTCCACCCTCTCGGCTAACATCCTCCTGAGCATCTACAGAATCAAGGCCAGGGGTGGGAAGGCATAAAGAAGCCTTTGAGGCCATAGACAATGAAGGGCATCGACTTCCTCTGTCCCCTGCTCAGGAAACCTCAAGAAGAAGCAGGGCAGCTGACTGTTTGCCAGTGAAGCAAAAAGGTCTAATATAGTGGGGCCCAAACCGATTTGATATTTCCTGGAATAGGTCCGGGTGCAGACGCTACTCCAAATGGTCGATGGTGGCCCAGCTCAGCCAGTCTGCCCGCACATTCTTTGCCTCTGAGATGTGCCCTGCTTTGATGGAAAGCACGTTCTTCTCCGCCCAGCGACAAAGTCACTCTGCCTTCTTCATGAGTGCCCTGGAGTGCATGCCCCCTTGCCTGTTGATGTGTGCTTTGGCTGCCACATTTTTGGTGAGGAGGAGGATATGCCGTCCGGCAATCTGTTCCTTGAATAATTTCAGGGCCAGGCGAGCTGCCTTTAGCCAATTGATCTTTTGGTGTAAGTCCGTCTGTGACCACCTCCCTTGGGCCACCAGATTCTGGAAATGGGCTCCCCAGCCCCCCAGACTGGCATCTGTGGTGATAGCCAGACACTTCTGGTCCCTGTACACACAACCCCTGTTCATACGATCTGAAGTCCACCAGAGGAGTGACCTCAGAACCCCCTTCAGGACCCTAACTTTCACAGGTGATGTGCCTCTGCCTTTTCTCTGGAAAGGAAGCAGAAACCACTGTAGTGGCCTGGCATGGAACCTAGCCCAAGGAACTATCCCTATACAAAGTATCATCTTGCCGAATAGTGTGGACAGTAAGGCATTGGAGGCTCTCTTTTCCAATCTGATCTGTCTAGTCAATGTCCTGATGCTCTCCATGTGATCTGGTGATAGAAAAATCTGTCCTGCCAAGGTATCTATTATCGCCCCAAGATGTAATAAGCAGGTAGCCAGTCTGGGGTGGTTCTTTTCCACATTTATGGAGAAGCCATAGCTCTGCAAAAGCTGAACTGTGGCCTGCAGGTCTTCCTCTTCTCATCTGTGAGAGACTGACTGTATTAATATATTGTCAAGATAACATTGTATACAGACTGGAAGTGTTCTGAGAAAGGCTCCTAGTGCTGCCAAGAGTTTGGTAAACCCTCTGGGAGCTGATGACAGTCCAAATGGTAACGCCCTGTACTGCAGGTGTCTGCGGTTGTAACAGAACCTCAGGTACTTTCTGTCTAGAGATGAAATTGGGACATGAAGTTACTCTTCAGTGAAGTTGATGGAGGTCAAGAAATCTCTTTCCCTGACATTCTCCAATATCGATTGTAGAGAATGCATTTTGAACCTACGGTACCATAAGTAGTTGTTGAGTCCTTTGAGATTAAGAATTGGTCTCAACATCCCCCCCCCCCCCGCCTGATGCTTTCTGAATCACAAACAGCATGGAATAATAACCTTGTCCCTCCTGATCTACTGGGACCACTTCCACCACTTGAATATCCAGTAGATGCTGGATGGCGGTTTCCATGCTCTTTCTTTTGTTCACATCTCTGGAGACGGGACAATGGATAAAAAAACCTCAGCGCAGAGGTAAATTCTAGGGATAGACCCGATCTTATGGTCTCCCTTACCCAAGCATCCATAGTTGTTTCTTCTCATTGGTGAGCAAAAAGCCCTAGCTGGCCACCAATGGGAGCCGTGGCCCTGGAATTATCAAGAGCGACAAAAGGGGCGGTTGCCCCCCCCAAGGGTCACCTGTTCTGGGGCTGCATCTTGGTCTTATCCACAAACCCCTGCAAAAACCTGACCCTGCAAATGGACGAAAATAAGGCTTACTGAAGGGAGGGTAGGGTCGATGATCAAACCTCCTGGAGATCAATGGCAAAAGTCTCCTCTTGTCCCTAGATTCCACCAAAACTGGATCCAGAGACACACCAAATAGCTTGTCCCCTTTAAAGGGTGCTGAAGCCAACTTCCACCTCCTCTTAGTGTCTATCTGCCAGTGTTTTAGCCACAGGAGACACCTGCTGTGACAGATGAAGCAATCACCCTAGCTCCAAATTTCACAGAATTCAATGTGGTGTCTGCCATGAATTCCGCTGCAGCTACAATTTTGTTGAAATCCTGGTGAGTCTGGAGATCAGTGGTGGTACTCTTTCCTGCATCTGCTTCAACCAAAGCAATGATGCTTTGATGAAAAAAGAAGTGGCCGTGGCAGTCTTGACCGCCCAGGCAGCTGCTTGGTGGGCCTTGGGAAGCATAAACTCCACTTTTTTCTCATTTGGCTTAAGAACGTCCTCAACAACAGAGAGCATAGCTGAGAGGGATGCCAATGCCATCACTGGCTCATCTACTTCCGGAATCTGTAGAAGCTTGGTGAGATCCAGGGTGAAATTGTAGAATTTTTTGTCAAAGGACGTGGGAGTGAGATAAGACCCAGGAGAAACCCACTGCCTCTGAATTACATCCATAAATAATTTTGGTACTGGAATGGCCTCTGTTTCAGTCATGGGCTCTGAAAAAAGGAGATCAGTGGGATCCGAAGTCTCCAGCAAAATCAGGCTTTGACGAATCCATCCCCAGCCGGGTTGAACTCTTAACCTTGAACAGAAGCGCCTTAAATAAATAAGGCCGGAACAAACCTTTGAAGGTAGGTTGTTCAGGCGCCATACCCTCATCTTCAGATAACTCCTGATCAATCAGGCCCTCTTCCTCGAATACAGAATCTTCACCTCTCGAGGCAGAGTCCAGAGAACAGGAAGCCTGATAACTCGGAAACTCCCCTGGGTGCTGAGGAGATTTCTCCTGCATCTGTATCTCTGGTTCCACTGCTGCTGCTTGGTGAAAATGCTGTCTGCCAGCTTCAAAACCTTGCTTAACTGCCTCAGAAATCCATTCTCTTAGATTTAGGGGATCCATACTTGGAGCCACGATTGGTAGCCCTGTTCGCCTGAGCGCTTCAGTCATCTCTCTGGGCGCCCATGAAAAAACTGCAGACACTGATGTACCTGGTCTACTAGTCTGGCTTCTTTCTTTTTTTTCAAAGACTTCCTGCCAGGAAAGTCTCCAAAAGAAAAATGGCTCCAATGGCCTCAGTTATCTCACCACTCCAGATCACAGCCACTCTCTGCAGGTCTCAAGAAGCTGCTATCCTTTGGAAGTCCTGGTCTATCTCCTCTCCCCCCCACACCCCAGCAGGCAGCCAAAGAGCCTAAGAAGGTATTTCTGTAGAGCCAATGCTGGAGGTCCCGGTCTACCTCCCAACTGAGCAGGCAGCCAAAAAGCCTCAGGTCTGACTCTATTGTAACTGCTGGAGGTCTCGGTCTACCTCCCTATCAGCAGGGAGCCAAAGAACCTCAGAGGGTCTATCTGTATAGCCAATGCTGGAGGTCCCGGTCTACCTGCCAATTGGGCAGGCAGCCTGGAAACCCTGCATGTAGTCTGGGGCCAGCAATATCTCCGAGACTGCACTCCCTGTCAGACAGGCAGCTGAGAGAGAGCCCTCTCCTGAGTGTTACCAGCCGGTAACACTACTAATGGCCTTCCTGGGTAGCGTGGTAGAGTTCATGGCCCCCATGCTACTCCACAATTCAAAATGGTGCCTACAAGCTTCTTGCCATTTTGCGCCCAACCAGACTAATGCCGCTACAGGCTCCAGACACTTTCAATGGTGCCGGCAGCCATGAGGAGCCTCAAAATGCACTGAATCGAACCTGTTCCTCCAGCGATGCCACGATCCTCCCTCGTTGCGGGGTGTGATCTCGAACCAATGACCCTTCACGCAGACCCCTAAAAATGGCTGCTGCAGTTATTGGAGCGTTTTCTGGCCTTCCTTTCCTGCAATTTCCACTCCTCTGGAACAGTGGGCTCAAGCCTAGGGCTCTTCATGCTGTAATCTTCTTTCTTCTCTTCCCTTGTACTTATTCCAAGCACTGTGCTGACCAAATATTCTCTTTTAGCAGAGCTCACTCTGCCACGTCTATACAGAGCTATAGACTAAGTTGAAACTGGGGAGCGTCAGCAGAGGGTGTTTCTTCAGTTTAGACCCAGTCTATAGAGCTATAGGACAAGAATGATATCCATTCCTGGAGTCTTGGAGCACTGTCCTGGAAAAGAGACAGTAACATGAAAACAGTAAAGACAGCATAATTTTCTCTGTGGTTAAATTTCATTGTGTCTGTGTTACAATTTTTTTAGGAAAGTGTGTACAGTATTTTCCCTTATGCAACCACTAAGTTTTCTGTTAGCATATTTTAATGACTTATTTAAACAAGACATTCGTTCGTTCATTCATTATTTATTTGAAGATTTATATTGCTGCCTATTCGCACATGGCGACTCAAGGCAGCTAACATGAGTATAAAAACATCATATATATATATATATATATATATATATATATATATATATATATATATATAATAAAACTAATAAAAGAAAATAATCAAATAATAAATTAATAATATAATAGCCCCGCCACCCCACACCACAGTGTCCCCCATCCCTCACCCTACACCTGTCAGGGTGGCAATTAATCCCGTTCCCCTTTAGGTAATTGCACCTGATAAAAAAAAGGATCGTGGCCTTCCCTTGAAGCATACTTGATAAGCAAAATAAGCCGAGATATATTCTAAGAAACTCATTTTATTATAAAGAAAATAAAAAAATCTTACTGGCTAATTAGTTACATTTTGGCAGTGTTCCTGCCGGACCTCTTGGCAGGCGAACAAAGAAAGTTAGAAGGAGAGTGAAAAGAATGTGGACATGCGCAGTTAGCTTAGAGATAAGATATTCTGAGCAGCTATAGAAAGTCTGAAAGTCCAGAAATGAGAGCTCAGCTGGTAATTACAAAAACGCGGTGACAACACCAGCCATTTAATGGGCTCCATCCCGCTCTGGGATTCCCAGGCCCGCTGGCAGAACCAGGTCTTCAGCACCTTCCAGAAGAAAATTAGAATGGGGGCCATTCTAATCTCTGGGGGAATGTTCCAGAGAGAGGGAGCCATCACAGAGAAGACCCTTCTTCTGGGTCCCACCAGGTATATCTCCCTAGAGGATGGGACCTGCAACATTCCTTGCCTCCCTGCTGTAGTGGGTCTGGTAGATGTGACGCTCAGATAACCTACAGACTGTAGGTCATAATCTACAGTTGGGTATAACCCCATCTCTTAAATACTTAAGTGGTGAGAATAAAATTGCAACATTACACAAATTCTGCAATAATTACAGAAATTTAAATGATAACTTTTATAAGATAGAATTTAATATTGTTGATTTAGCTGTTTTCCATTAACCAGATAAAATACAATGAATTACAGCAGTGATTCTCATCCTTTTCCTTATCCTGGACTCCCTTTAAATACCTTTTATGGCAATAGACCATGCCACAGACTACCAAGTCTTAACTCAAGATTTAAATCATAATATTTCTTCAAGCTTTTGCAGACCTCCTGTGATGACATAGTGCCCCGCAGGGGTCTGCGGACCACAGGTTGAAAACCACTGGATTACAATAAAGCAGCAGGTTCCCAGGAAGGAAGGAGCACATTCAGAGGACAGGAGTAAGATAAGAGATAGGATAGTCCAAGGCTGGATAATGAGAAGGGGGAGAGATTTAGAACAGCCATTCCCTAGAATCTCCCAGACAATATATCCTTTAGGTTAAAGTAGAATAGGCTTAGTGTGAATAGACTGGACTGGACTGGACTGGACTGGACTGGACTAGACCTTGGAGGCCTTCTAGTCCAACCCCCTGCTTAGGCTGGAAACCCTATATCATTTCAGACAAATGGTTATCTAATCTCTTCTTTAAAACTTCTAGTGTCAGAGCATTCACAACTGTTGTATATATGTCATAAGCAAATAAAGAACTGAAATTTGGCCGATTGTCTTATATTGTTCTTGAGCTAGACCTGACGTAAAATAAAATTTGTTTTGGAGGAAATTCAACAAATATTTTTGTTGGGTATAGTTTGAAGGGAAATTGCCATTTATGTTTGATACCCATGAGTTGTTCCAGGTGCTACTTCCTAATCAAGAAATAACCTAAAAGCTATGCTTACTTGGTTGTATATGAATTGTTGCATGCAGCAGCTTTTTTTTCACAATTTAAAAGCATTGTCTAATTAGAGAAAATAATAGTTATTTAATTCAGTTTAATATTAAACTGAAGAAATTTGATGTCCTTGATCAACTTCTAGGTGCAATTATTTCTGAAATAGCATATTTCCATTGAGAAGAGGCTGTTTGGTTAGAATTTTGAAGACAGAATAATACAATTAGATTTTGTTTTTAATAACTTGAAAACATACTAAGTGTACTTATTAAGGGTTCAGCCCCCTGCAAATACTGGATAATATTACATAGTTTGACCTAATTGACTTATCTTCGTAATAGAACACCAAAAATTACTTTCCGGATTTCCTAATTGCATTGCTGCACTTGCAATCTGAGTACTTCACCAGTAGTAAAAAAAAATTGTTGCTTTGTTTGGGTTGTTCCTGAATGCCCCAATCACAGTACATGAATACAATTTGGAATGACTTGTAGACTTTATCATTGTAAAAAATATCTTGCCTAATTTTTTTATTTCTTTACTTTTCCCCCATGCAAACTCCTATAGTATTTTCCCTTAGGCTCTAGCCCAGAGGTCTTCAAACTTTGCAGCTTTAATAGCATAGCTGGCTGGAGAATTCTAGGAGTTGAAGTCCACAAGTCTTAAAGCTGCCAAGTTTGAAGACCTCTGCTCTAACCTCTAAGGCAGAGGTGGGGAACTGTGGCCTTTTTATGACTTGTGGACTTCAACTCCCAGAATTCCTGAGCCAGCCATGTTTGTACAGGCAAAAGCCAACAGGGTCAAGATCATCCAGTTCTTGCAAAGAGGCTGTTCCACATGGTAGATACCACAACACAGAAAGCACAACTCCTGGGCCCCAATAAAATAATACTGTTTCACAGAGAAACCTGGACATGACCTTCTTGCCTTGACATAATTGCTTGGTAGTTACCACTGCCACTTCTTCTTTCTTTGGTGATGCCATTACCTTGCACCCTTTCACACAGCCATGGTATGTGAGAGAGGTGGAACACCACAGTCTATGTGGTGAGTAAAAAGGGAGAAAGATGAGAAGAGAAACATATGCAATTTCTGATTATTGTAGCTTTGAGGCATGGGGCTGCAAAATGTATCCCCCTTGCTTGTGGGGAGTGTGGTTAGTAACACAAGATTATAATGTAAAATTAAGTACATTTTCTTATTTCTTACTTTTAAATGAAAAATTTCCGTTTTGATTTTAGGTAGTTCCATTTATGCTAAAAACCTCAGTGTGTAAAAATAGAGAGCTATTCCAAACCACAGGTGGTAACTTTTTAAAAAATGATATCCTATACAAAAACTATACATAACGATTTAAGACTCTGAGCCAAATACTAAAATGATGCCTATTTACTTCTTTTTGAAAACACTGTGATGTTCAAAAATGCCAGTTTGCATCAAATGTACAGGAACTGTACTTGTAAAGAACCCATAATAATCAGAGAGAAGTTATTAGAGAGAAATGCAAACAACATACACAGTAAATCAAAGACCTGATTGCAAATTCTTAGCTAAAATGTTCACCTGTACTAATAGCTGGTATTTCTGAAACAATGGAATCATCTTTATTTCTCTAGAGTCCTTCCTAGTTGCCACCTTTAATTAGAGACCCTGGAGCTGGATTCCCCCCTCCACCAAACCCCCCCCCACACTTTAGCTCCTTTTCTTTGCTCCAGGACCAGCTTGTTACTCTTCATTTTCTCAGGAGATTTGCCTCCCATTCCAAAGGGGAAAAAATAACATTTTAATCAGAACAGAAGGGCTGGGGGGCAGGGGTGAAATGCTCCCAGTTCAGACCAGATCGCCCGATCCGGTAGCAATGGCGGCGGATGATTCAGAGAACCAGTAGCAAAAATCCATGCTCCCTCCCCATGCCCAGCTGAGCCGCACAATCCTCAGAGGCTTTTTTTTTTACTTTTAAAAGCGTTTTTTCTACAGTCTCTTCGGCCGAAAAAATGCTTTTAAAAGTTTTTTTAAAAAGCTTTTGATGATCGTGCGGCTCAGCTGGGATCGTCAGAGGCTTTTAAAAACATTTTTTTCTGCAACCTCTTAGGCCGAAGAGGTTGTAGAAAAAAAAATGCCTTTAAAAGCCTCTGAGGATCCCAGTTGAGTTGCCTGATTGTCAGAAGCTCTTAAAAGCATTTTTTTTTCTGCAACCTCTTAAGGTTGTAGAAAAAATGCTTTTAAAAGTAAAAAAAAAAAGTTGGCCACGCCCACTTAGTCACATTAACTCCCCACCACCAAGCCACGCCCACAGAACCGGTAGTAACAAATTTTACATTTCACCAGTGGCTGGGGGGAATCCAGCTGATCGGGAAGAAATGGGATTTTGCAGTATCCTTCCCCTGGAGTGGGGAGGGAATGGAGATTTTACAGTATCCTTCCCCTAGGAGTGGGGAGGAAATGGGGATTTTGCAGTATCCTTCCCTTGGAGTGGGAGGGGGGGAATGGAGATTTTACAATATCCTTCTCCTGTCATGCCCACCAAGTCACACTCAAAGAACCGGTAGTAAAAAAATTTGAAACCCACCACTGGTCTAAGCCATTCCTGAATCTAATGAGGTTCTGTGTTGGCTATGTCTTAGCTATGTCTTGGTGTCTCACCTGAGAAGCTGGCAGATAGCGAATGTAATGAGAGAGCTTGCCCATTGCTACCATTATAATTATGTTTTGTCAAAAAATAAATGATAAATATAAGTGTTCTAGAATGACTGAGGGAGAAAAATGCAAACAAATAATAAAAATGGAATCTATTTGGTGTTCTTCCATTATTTGATGAAATGGAATTATTATTAAATGTGTTACCAAATTAAACATTTTATTGTGTTCAGCTAAACTACTGGGATATATGAACCTAATATACAAAAAGTTTTAGAAATTTGTAATGAGGTTTTTGTTTTTTGTATGCTTTCAGAGATTCTTTCCTAACATCCTTTTAACACCAGTCACAAATGTTTTCAGAGAAGCTAAACTACAAAATGTATAGATTTTCCTTGAACGTGTTTCAAAGGCTCTTTGTTGAAGATAAGAAATGGATTTATCTTTCCTTTATATCCCCTCACTACTGACCTATACATTTAAATAAATTAATTCTAATTCCTCATTTTTGCAGTTTTATTTTCTTAAAGTCTACCTAACCATTTTTACACATTTTAATAAACACATTCCCTAATCTGCATATATTTCCAAGCAGTTTTCCTTTGATGTATATGTTATTTTCACAAACACACACATTTTACTCAGCTTTCTTTTATAAATATATGTCTTTGAGGATTTTTTGAGAGCAAAGAATCCAAATCTCCACATTGTTTCAGTATGCATAATGAACAAGGATTGTTTTGGTTTGTGCATTTGGGAATTGGGAACTTGGTAGGTTTGCTTAAATCTGTAAATCAAACAAATCTTTTCCCCAATTATTGCTTCACACATCAAACTTATTAGGATAGAAAAGGTATTTTAATTCTGCTACTGAAGAAAATCAGTTTAAATAAAAATTTCCAGATCTGATTATATTGTCAACACTGCAAAATTTGCAATTTCCTATTAGAATTTGAGTGAATTTGAATTAGCTTGCATATAGGGAAAGAATTTAGACATAGTATCCTTGTTTTAACCACTACTTAATTTTAACACAAAGCGTGGCACCTGCTGTGAATTTTTACTCCTTTCATCCAACTGTGAATAATGCAGGAAGGGTGCTTTCTGGGCAGAATATGGTGTCAGCTTCATATCAAATGTTCCTCATGTAGAAAAGGCAGTAGCCATAGTTAGGAAAACAGTTCTTGTATTCTTTGTGCTATGACTATGTCACAATTAAATTTGCAGGCATTTGGAGCTAATTTACTGAAACGATTAACAGTTCATTCACTACCATACTATGAAAGAGTTACTGTTTCAGGTATACTTTTCAAGCTTAAACTATATATTGTATTCTGATAATAAGTATATGTGGGGGTATATTGTCATTAGAGGAACTCTGGTGGTATAGTATCAGGGAGATAACCTTGAGAGAAATAGGCAAAAAGTACTACCTAAACAAAGAAAGCTGAAACAGTCCTTCCTTGCTCCTTGCGAGATAATATTCAGAAGAGATTTGGGCAGACTCTACCTGATTCATGAGGAAGGACTGGTAAAAAAAGATCTGTTATTCTCGAAATGTTCCTGTGGAGTTGCTTTCCTGATTTGCTCTGTCTTGTAGGACTAAAGTATGGCTGTCATGGACACTGTTCTATAGAACCTGTGGTGAAGTT
The DNA here is from genome assembly GCA_012654045.1 of Ptyas mucosa. NCBI lineage: Eukaryota > Metazoa > Chordata > Lepidosauria > Squamata > Colubridae > Ptyas > Ptyas mucosa. The sequence continues at coordinate 12,286,669 of WNWU01000030.1, forward strand.
TAGCCTTAAGATAAAATGGGATTGCTGCTGATGTGCTTAATTGCTATTCTGTGGCTGAGTTGGCAGTAGTGCTCTCTAGACTTGCCTTCTCTAGACCTGAAATTGGAGATACTTCAGAAGTTCATAACAACCATGAACTTGATCTAGATTATTATGTTAGACCTGGTTTTTATGGTAGTCACAATATGATCTGGAGAGATATAGTCATCAATTCTTTGTTATACACATATTATCCTTGTTAATCTTGGAGCTCTGTCTAGTGCTCAGCTTGATCTCTCAGGCTCTCAATGCCACCATCAAGGTACCTTGGACCAATTCAAGGTGCTGAAGTAGGGGATGTGGTTTAATGGTTGCTCTCCTTCCTGCAAGATCAATTCCAATTGGCATGGAGAGAGACCCTATTTTGTAGACCCAATTTTCTCCCCACTCCTATTTAGGATTTCACAAGGTTTCTAGGTTAGGTTAGTCATTGACATAGAGTTGGTGAGCAATTGGAATCCTCCTGGACTCATAGTTCCTACTCAAGCATCAAGTAGTAGTATTGCAATTACTGCAAGTTCGAATCTCCCCAGGCTCAAGGTTGACTCAGCCTTCCATCCTTTTGAGGTAGGTAAAATGAGGACCCGGATTGTGGGGGCAATAAGCTGACTTTGTATAAAAAAGAACACCACTTAGGGAGGGCCGAAAGCCCTACTAAGCAGGTATATACAAAAAGTATAAAGTCTATTGCTTAACGCATTGTAAGCCGCCCTGAGTCTCCGGAGAAGGACGGCATATAAATCGAACCAATAAATAAATAAATTAGTCAAAATGGTCTTTGTACAAATTTATCTTGTGCTTTAGTTGTCCCCATTTCTGAATTGGGAGGTCCTGCTCATTCATAACTTAAGTCACTTCCTGTTAGTTTATTGCAAAACATTCTATGTGGGGCTTCTTATGAAAAGCATTTAGAACGTGTCCAGAATGTGGCAGCACATGCAGTTCTGGGTACACCACAGTATCCCACATAATATTGTTGCCATGTGAGCTGTACTGATTCCCTGTAGGGTTCTGGGTGCAATTCAAGGTTCTGGCTGCCATCTTTGAAGCCCTTCATGACACAGGACTAGATTGTTTATAGGACCACATAGCTCTGGTAGTGTCTACGGTACCCTTTCTATAAGATGCGGCAGTGTGGATGTGCTCCAGGTCTTTTCTGTGAAACAGTATTATTTTATTGGGCCCAGGAGTTGTGCTTTTCTCTGTTGTGGTATCTACCATGTGGAACAGCCTCTTTGTAAGAACTAGATGATCTTGATCCTGTTGGCTTTTGCCTTAGAGCAGGGGTGTCAAATTTGCAGCCCACGGACCGGATGTGTTGCACGCTGGCCACACCCACCCCATTTTAGCGAAGGGGGAAAAGTCGCGATACGTCACATGATGACGTGACAACGTGAGTTTAACACCCCTGCCTTAGAGGCTAGGGGGCCAGGATGTTAGTAGAACCGAATATCTGTTTTGCCCTTATGCTATTAAACAATTATGTGAGATGCTGCAATTATTTTTAATTGAGCATTGCCTTATGGCTTTTATGTGTTTTTAAAGTTGCCCAGAATTACTTGGACAGAATGTGTGGCTATAGATGTTGGTTAAATAAATGAATATTTATTACAGCTGACATGCAAACATTGGTGGGAAGAAGGTGAAAGAAGAGACCCTTTGCCTGTTTTTATGCTCAAAATCCCCAAAATCAACATTTCCTCATGGAAAATCAGCATATTTTCTAATTTACTGAATAAAGGGAAAATTATTTATGTTGCTACTTCACATTTTAGATAAAATGAAATCCTGATTTTCTGGTTACAAAAACATATTTTAACAAAAAGTTTGGAAAAGTAATATATCCCTGCTTACAATGGAATGTCTGAGATCCCACTTACTACATTATTTTAACAAGGTGGCTTCAAATCCCCGAGTCTAAAGTGGGTTAGATATTCAGAGGTATAAATCTGATTCATTGTATAAATGCTGCTTTATTCTTCCCACTGTTTTTCATAAGTGTGCCCTTAATATTTGTCATATTTCTATATAATTTTAAAGGTAGAAAGAAAATGAAGAATTTCAGTCAGATTCTATTTAAAATGCTGGACCATTTTAGCTAGTCTAGAGAATGGCTTGCTGTAACATGCACATGCAAAGATATTTAAGAAGTTTTAATATTTTATAGCTCTGGATAACAAAACCTAAATCTGCTGTCTAGTTTCTATGGTAACAAATACTGAAGCATGTCTAGCCAACACTGACTTTTTGAATTTTTGTGTTAATTTTTTTAATTTCTTATTTTTGTGGGTGCTAAACATAATTCATATTTTAAGCTTTAACAAATGTTTTTGTTTAGGAGAAAGATATACTAGGTAATTAGATAGGAAATGGATTAAGAAATAATTTTTTAAATCCAGATTTCATTGATATGTTTTGTATCAAGTGGCTGAGAATGATTTACTTCAATTATTGTAAAATACAATGATAGCTACAGAGTTTTCTTGAGGACATCACAAAAACGGTTGCCCTCCACATGCTATTGGCTTGAGTGTTTCACACTTTAAGAGTTAGTTGAAACTTGTGGTTTACCTCAAAGCTGTGGTCCAAAACCCTTATATTGGTGAGGTGTAAACCCAGCTGTTTTGGAGGCAATCCTCATCACTCAATTCTATACCACAAATTTTCCCAGTATATTGTAGAATTGTGCAGAAAGTGTAACTCAGGTTCCAGATAAATAAAAGTGTTCCAGATAAATAAAAATACGTGTATGTGGCATTATTGTGGAGTTCTTGGTGCTCTCTGAGGAGCACCAAGGATTCTATAGTTCATCCCTGAGTTACAAATATTCTCTTCTATTATAGCACAATTTACACACAGTAGTAAGCCACAATTTGGCTTGGTTTTGGCTTACTTTGTTGTGCCAACTGATGCACTGGGCTTATCAACCATTGTTGGAGGAAATTTCACTTGGGGTTGGTTTACAAACTATACTAAGTGAAAAACTGAGCAGCTACTATATGGACTGGTGAGAAAAGTCATACTACTCTCTCTCTGTGTGTGTGTGTGTGTGTGTGTGTGATACACACACAGTGTATGTGTATGTGTATGTATATGTGTATATGTATATATGTGTGTGTGTGTGTGTATGTGTGTGTGTGTGTGTCTACACACACATTCATATACCTATATCTACACAGACAGACAGACAGGCAAGAGAACAGTGACTTATTTCACCTCTGCTGGCTTTTTTTCTCTACCTAGTTTTGTTAATACTCAGCTCCTTCATCAAATGCCTTTGCATATTGTCTCGATGTTACCCTTTTCTTCCTTTATCACTAGTTCACTTTAGAAACAAGATGGAGAACACTTTTCTTCAGAGATCATTGATCTCTCTTGTTATGGCCCTAATACAAACTTTTCTCCTTTATTTTATTTCTAGTCAAGGTCCTCCCTGAGATTGTTACCATTATTTTCCCTTTCCACTTTTCTTTGCTGCATCTTTACAAAATTTACCAACAGTCAAAAAAAGATGTCTGATGAGTGATGAAGAAAGAGAAGAATAAAAATCTTTATTGAAAATTTAACCCACTCAAATCACGCTCCAAGGCCAAAATTGTGCTTTCAAATATTTCTAGATCAGTAGTACTGACACTGGATCCCTACACGTTGGTGGAGAATAACTCCCATTATCTCCAAAACTAATATTCTACCATCTGTTATTCCAGATATGGTAACCTGCATTCCAGGCAGATGTTACCATTGTCTTTAATCCTGTTATATTTCCAAGACTGCTATAAAAATAAAGTAGGTAAGCTAGAGATAAAGAATTTGTCAAAAAGAAAATGACAAAAAATGGAATTTGCACCAAATAGAATTAGTAGTGGAGTAAGATGTGTAAATTTCCAGTGGGACTTACTTAGCTATTCTGTTTAAATGTCTTTAAGCAGAATAGTTGCTGGGACAGAGCGATAAAATAAATTAGGATTCTGCCGAGTTAGTAATCATGAGTATAATGGAACTTCTGGGAGATAGATATGATAAACTGAAGACAGCTCTATGAAAGCAGAGCCGACAACCTCAGTAAAGACCAAGGAACCAATGAGTAGACCGGTTCCTTGGAACCTTTCTAGATATGTGGAGATAATATAATATGCTCTGGATGGCTACTCCTCTTGAAGAGACCACAGGATAGCAGTTTTCCACAGGTTTGAGTGCTGGAAGACAATAGTATTAGCCATCCTGTTTGCAACTCCAAGACTTAAAAGACACTAAGATCGCAAATCTTGAGTTTCTAATCACCTTTGTAAATTGCTCATTACTACTTTTAGAAGAACAAGTTTGAGAATGCTGGGTGGGTCTGCCTTCAATCCCGAGTAAAAGGAAGTTTTAACCGTAAGTTTAAGAATTTAACGAATCTGAAATAAACAACAAAATGCTAAAAAGATTTGATCTCACAAAATTATAAAAGGTCTATGGGTTCCAATAAAATTGGAGCAATGAAACTTAAAATAAGATTTTGGAATTAATTATAAAGAAATAGATTCTGTTTTGATTTTTACAAGATATAATAAAGATAAGCAATTTCATAATTTCAGAAACTATAAAATATTGTTTAATATTTAAAATATTAAGTATTAAAACAATAAATTAGTATGTACAGTAGCAGCAACAGATAAAACTACATGCAAACTACAAAGTACATGCAGCATAATAAAATTACTCAAGATTGGAAGATAGGGATTAGGGCTGCAGATAGACTGCTATGCATTTACCGTTAGGAATATTCAACCTATTGGAGGGTGTTGCAGAAAATATCCTCTTCCTGGTAATCATCAGTTCATTTAATCATGATGTCAGAGAGCCAATTCTCAATGACATACGATGATCTGCAGAGTATTGAACATTTCTGAAATACGCCAACTTGACAATAATCCTAAACACAGATATCTAACTGTGCCTTTCATCAAGGGAAATTGCAGCTCTGTTTTCCAGATCTTCCTTTAATGTCCGTGAAAACCAGGTTGAAATGTGTTCCAACCAGGGGTGAAATGCTCCAAATTCGGACTGGATCGCCCGATCCGGTAGCGATGGAGGCAGGTGGTTCAGAGAACCGGTAGCAAAAATCCCTGTCCCCTGCCCATGCCCAGCTGAGCCGCACAATCATCAGAGGCTTTTTTTTTTTTATTTTTAAAGGCATTTTTTTTACAACCTCTTCGCCCGAAAAAATGCCTTTAAAAGTAAAAAAAAAAAAGCCTCTGATGATCGCGCGACTCAGCTGGGATAATCAAAGCCCTTTAAAAGAAAAAAAACCCTTTTTTTCTTTTAAATGCCTCTGACCATCCAAGCTGAGTTGCCTGATCGGCAGAGACTTTTTTTCTTTTAAATGCCTCTAATGATCAGGCAACTCAGCTTGGATCGTCAGAGGCATTTAAAAGAAAAAAAGTCTCTGCCGATCAGACAACTCAGCTGGGATCGTCAGAGCCTTTTGAAAACATTTTTTTACAACCTCTTTGCCGAAAAGATTGTAGAAAAAACAGTTTCAAAAGTAAAAAAAAAAATTGGCCACGCCCACCCAGTCACATTCCTCCACCACCACCAAGCCACGCCCACAGAACTGGTAGTAAGTTAGATTTCACCCCTGGTTCCAACTAGTCCAGAAGAGCAATGTCAGAGCAAGGCAAAAGAAGAAAAGCAATGTCAAGACAAGGAAGAACAATGTCAGACAAGGCAAAAGAAGAAAAGCAATTTTAAATTGAGTGTCCAATTTTTACTCTATTATTAAAAAACAATTTAAATTGTTTTTGTATGGTACGTACTGACTGGATTCTAGGCAGTGTACCAGATTAAAAATATGAGAATGCAGTACAGTACATGCAGTTTAAAAAAATGACAAAAACCACATCTTCCTTCATTGTTGCCAGCTACAGCATTCCAAAGGCCCTGCGGAAAAAAATATTGTTTTCACAGGTTTCCTAAAAGATAGAAAAAAGGAGGGTGGTAAGACCATCTTAGGGACATCTGCCCCTTGACATCTAATGGGCTAGATATCTGTAGCGCTCCGTCCTGACTAGTTGGAGATTCCATTTGAAGCAGATGATCCTGCAACCCAAGTCATATAGGGTTTTACAGGTTACCACCAGCATATTGAATTGGACCTAGAAGCCAGTGGCAACCAGCATAGTTCCCACAAAATAGTTATTCCATTAAACCAATTAGTACCAGTCAGTAGGTGGCAGTCACATTTTGTGCCAGCTGGAGCTTTGTTTCATTAAAAGCCAGCCCTGTGGAGCAAATTGTAGTAGTTCAAGTGCAAGATGACTAGAGCATGAGTCACCATCTTCAGCAACTTCAGTTCAGAAAATTTGCACTTCAGAGACAAGTGGGCGAAGGTTTTTCTAGCCACATCCTTCACCTGCCTCTATGAGTGCTTGGATTATGTACCTGCTCCTTCAACAGAAGTGCCATCCTATTAAGTGCACTAGGTAAGCCAGTCATGGAGCCATAAGGCCTGTGCTTCAGCAGCTATGTACTGAGACTCGTTCTTGAGTCTGTTCTACCCCATCCAGGCCTTGCAATGTATAAATACAATTATAATACCCAGAGGAGACATTTGTCAGTCCTTTGAGATAGGCCAAGTTAGGAAATAAACTCCACTGGTGCTACTGAAACTCTACTCTTACAGTATATAATAAAGAATCTTGAAAGTCTGATAAAGAGATTCTCTTTCTCCACTCCCTCGCCCCCAGTACTAAAGAGAATTGAGGTGGGCAATCTTGAGTTTCTTTCATAATCTTGCATTCCCAGAACAAGCTGATGTTTCTATAGTAACTACTGAATATCTTCTTCAAGGGAGTGTGATGGCTCAGCGGTTAAAGAGACTGCTTGTCAACTGGAAAGGTAACACCAAGATTTGAAACCCGAGCACCGTATGACAGGTTGAGTTCTAGCTCCTGCCAACCGAGTAGTTCAAAAGCATGCAAATGTGAGTAGATAAATAGGTACCACTTTGGTGGGAAGGTAACAGCATTCTGTGCATCTCCGCATATAGTCATGCTGCCACATGAGGACAGAAGAGTCTTTGGACAATGCTGGTTCCCCTCGGCTAAGAAATGGAGATCAGCACTGCCCCCTAGAGTCTGACATGACTGGGCAGGGGAAAACTTTACCTTTATCTTCTTCAAGGCCATCTCTGCATCCAATGCATATATAAAGCTGGATATCATCAGTGATATAACTAACCATACACTAATAGATGATCTCCCCTACTGGCTAGCTACATGTAGATATTAAGAATCGGGAAGAGGACCAAGCTCTGAGACACTCCATACTAGTATTTCTAAGATCTTGACCTCCTTTCTCACTATTGACAGTTGGAAGTGCCCACTTAAGAAAGAGCAAAACCACTGCAAAACAAGGCTCTTCCCTCCAAATCACTAGATGAGTGACCAATAGATTCCATCCATGCTGTTGGAACTCATTCTACAGAGATCTCTGTCCATTTCCTCAAGTGTTGCAGACTGCATGAAATTATTTTTTGCCATTTATAAGACTTTACACATCTGAATGAATGTGAGAGATTATCTGGCTCATATTCCCCCAGAGAGAGAGAACACATCCTTCTAAATAATACCATAAATTGATATTCCACAGAAGCAAAGAAGAATTAATGTTTTACTGCCCTTGCTACCATAGAGTAGGCTTGAACCTGAGGTCAAATCTCCATCTGGTTATCCTTGGTTTTTTACTAGGATCACTCCAGGAATTTCCTAAAATGCTTTATCTCCCAGAGCTCCTTAGTAAAGTTCCAGCAGATCCAGGTAAACAATTCAGGAATAATTCAAACACTTTTCCTAATTCCATAGCTTAATTAAAGACCCATATTAAGCTATTTGTCAGGTCACAGTTGTCAGGAAAACTCTCAGGATGCCCATTAGAAACCAAATGGATCTGTAAAGGCTTCAGACAGAGCATCTTAATAAAGGCACCCCCACCCTTAATAGAGGGCTATGGCTTTGCAGTTATGAGGGAGACAGATTATGAACCAACCACAACAATGGATAGATCTTAATGTCCTTCATTTTCAGATGGTCTCCTCATTTCTTTGAGAAAAAGACTAATTGATTGTGTGGTCGTCTTTGTAAGTTGGAATCATGATGACTTGGGATAAATCCAAGTGTCATGGCGGCTATGAATTCCCAAGCCACCCTCAATCCCATTTTCAGTACATGGAGGCTGATATCCCCCAGGATGCAAAATATAGGAAAATCATCTACAGCATGGTGATAGGATGAAAGAGTTTAGGAAGAGAAAGCAAGTATACCAGCCCTGATGGTGCAGTAGTTAGAATGCAGTACTACAGGCTAACTCTGCCCACCGGTTGGAGTTCAATCCCAACAGGCTAGAGATTAACTCAGCCTTCTATCCTTCCAAGGTCAGTAAAATGAGGACCTAGATTGCTGGGAGCAATATGTTGATGCTGTAAACAGCTCGGAGGGTGCTATAAAGCACTAAGTCTAAGTGCTACTGCTATTGCTATATCCAATCACTTGCAAAAGTTATAGAAAGTTCATGCATTTGCTATGTGGTCCAGGATGTCACTAAGAATTAATATGAAAGTGTTGAAAAAAGTGTGTGTTTTATAGAACTCTACAGCGTTGGCATCTGAAACTATGACCATCTTTTTCCCTTCCTTCCAGACATGCTTCTGGGCAAAAGGCATGTCAGACATTTACAGGTTGCCAAAATTTGCATTATTCTACATTTGAGGTTTGATTTGTCTCTCCTATGGTTTGACCTGTGCGACTTCATCTCCTTCAGAGTTGCTAACACCGTCTTTTATAAAGATGTTAATTTTGAAGAGGGTGGTCTGTCCTTTGCATGCCAAGAAATCTTGGTTTCTGTCTCCTCATAAAAGGATTCCTGGTAGCACAAGCTGGAAAAGGCCTCTGCTTTGAAAGTCACTGCAAGTTAGCAGAAACAGTGCAGGACTAGATCACTCAACAATTGTTTCAGTATAAAACAGCTTCATATGTTACACTTCAGTAGTGGGATGGAGAATCAGTCACCTTTTCAATTGCAGCCATTCATACATCTGCCTGACATGATAAGAATTGATGTCAGTTCTCTCCTCTTGTCTGCTAGTATCGGATTTTTCAACCATGGTAAATCTCCTATAGGGTCTGTTAAGGAACCTTGTGAAGGTGAATTTTTACCCTTGACACATTAGTTTGCGGGGAAAGGTTGCATCTCTTAGAATATTTAATTTCTGCAGAAACATCAGTTTCCTGAGTCTTTTTTTTATGTCTCTTTCAGAACAAGATTGTCATTTTAAACACACACAGAAGCATGCATGCACACATTAGTGGCTAGTAACAAAGTTTTTTAGGTTCTCTATTTTTGTGCAATATTTAACTAAGAATTCCACCTTTCATCAAGTGATACGTTTCAGCTGATACTACCTAATTTTCTCATAACTCATTCTGTTTCCTCAAGTGAATGTATCAGATGAAAGAGGTTATTGTTTGCAGCAACAGTGTAAATACATCCATGATTGATATGGGATTTCAAATGTAGGTGGCACTAAACAGAGAAGCAGAATTTATGTATGTTTGCATTATATGTGATTTATATTAATTTTGTTTACAAAGGAAACATTTTAGCTTAATTTTCTAGCAAAATATTCTTCCTATTCAAGGACCATTTTCCAGAAATTTAGTATCTGTATTAATACCAAACATGGTGAAACAAATGGCAGCTTGTGGCCCGCCCACCCGCATCTCATGATATATGAACATACTAACGCTCTAAAACTAGCTTCAGAGGCATTATTCCCAGACTTCTTACCAATGCCATTAGGCATTATCATAAGCCATTATCATGCTAGGAGTAGAAAAATTGGTGTAATCTTTCCACAACTAAAACATATGACTTTGTTATATTCTTGTATACTGTTGTTTACCACCCAGAGGAAAATTTGGTAATTAAATAAAAGTTAGTATTTGGATCAGAGGAGTTCTCAAATTTAGCAAGTTTGTGCAGCAAAAGTGGGGTCCAGATTAGCTTCTAGTAGCCTATGCATCCTTGTTTAGGTTTTTTTAAAAAAATAACTGTGCCCCCTTGATTTGTTTACAACTCCTCATAGTCTGCAGTTTGTGAATCTCGGTCTTAGATTGAATTACTTGTAGTAACCTAAGAGACAGCTGTTTGCATCAGTACAGTAAATGCTAGGGCAAGAGATTACGCTGCACAAACTGAGGGTCCTTTTACTGCTTATCCTGAATTTGTTTCATCCTGAACTGAATTTTCATACTAAAAAGAGAGGAGTATATTGTTTTAAAATGCAGACAATAGACTAGTAGGCATAATTTTAAATTTAAACCTGTGCATGTCCTGTCTATATTACCTGTCTATATTACCTACCTCAGATATTCGTCATTCACCAGTTTTAATTATTGCTCCTCTACTCGACCTACAAATTGTCAGAATGCTACTCTCCATTGTGTTTCTAAGAAATCAGAGTGTATAGGAAGGGCTCCGTTTTGAGAATGCCCCCTGTTTTTAACACTGTTGTCTCAAGTGTCACCATTGCCAGTTCTAATTTCTGTCCACAAGCAAGCGTGCAAATATCAAGGGATGCACACGCTTGTGATCCCACGTACAAGCAGGAGTGTCTGTCTTTGCCTCGTCATAATACAGCCGCAATCTTTGTGTTCCCAGATCAGTGAATGGGAAGAAATTCTTGCTCAAAGTGGTGGTTTTTTTTAAAAAAAAAAACCCAGATTCCAAAAGATGCATACAGCTTCAGAGGGAAATTCTTTGTACTTCACAGTTGCTTGTGTGGATGGGAAGCAGATGGTAGGCTGGGACACCCGCTCAGATAGCTAAGGAGCCAAACATATGGTTAATAGTTAGGAGAAATAGCTTTTGGGGCCAGAGCTTTGCTGACTGCTTCACATTACAGATTGTTACAGTGTGTCATTACATTGCCAAGCTAAGTGCTTAATACCCACTGCGGGCTCTGAGAATACTCTTGCACAAACGACTTTCAGCTCTTTGCTGGCACAAATCACAAAACTGATGTCATAGGCAGCTTTAAAAATGCCACTTTGCTTCCCCCTCTCTTCCTACAACAAGGTAGAGCTTGGCTATTGTACAAGCTGAGACAACGCAGCATCTTGTGTTTTCCTTGCGCGTCTGACTTGGCTTAGTCCATTTCCTTTCACGATCATTTACTAACCCAACCAAAGGGTTACCTGGACGGTAGACTTGCCCTTACAAATTCGCCATTAGAAGTTCCTGTTTTGGTGGCTGAGGGCAACGGTTGGCCCCATGTTATCTAAGGAACTGCTGTGCTCATTCATCTGCTTTTCATGGCCCGCTTCCTTTTATTTTTAGCCAGATCCGTCAAGCCTGACAGGCGGGTAATTTGAGCCAGAGAAAGGGCAAAGCTCCAGGTCTCTTCCACAAAGCGATTCTTCCCTGCCTCCCTCCTGGGAAGCCTCCAAATGTGGCCTGCTTGAGGCAGATGGATTTGTTGAGTCATGTGAGATCATTTACACAAAAACACAGTGAGGCAGTGAACAGGGGGAGGGGAGAAGTGTGGGGTGTGGGAAGGGGGAGTTCAGTGAGGAGGAGAAGTAACTGAGGGAGTGGGTGGGTGGGTGGGTGGGTGAGAGAGAGCGTGCAGCGCTGTTGACTCTGCTGGCGGGTGTAAAAAATCTTCTGTGAAGCAGCTAGACAGGAATGCAGCCTTCTTTAAGGTAATGTCTAGTTTACAGTGGAGGGTGGAGCCATGGCAGAGGGAACACTTGAAAACAGATTATTCACTTACAATGAAAGCCACAGCGTGCGCCTCCGTGGGGGTGGGGGGTGCGGCTCACTTGACAAATGGGCAACAGAGTCAAACTATTGGGCAGGACTGTATATTTTTGAACCAGAAATATCCCTCGCGTTCAAGGGAGGGGGAGAAAACCAGTGTGGTGATGCAAAAAGGAGTTTGCTTTGTCTTGACGCCAGCATGCTTGGTATATGGGGGATGGGGGTAGTAGAAAAGGCTGGAATGCAAACGTGAGCACGGTGTGTGTGAGTGTGTGTGTGGTGGGGATGTTGTAAGCTTTCTACATATTATTTAAAGGGGCAGCCAGGATTGGAGAAGCAGTTGGGGTGTTAGTCCGCCGCATTCAGACAAGAATGTTCACGGCACGACTGAAAGTGAAGGATTTGATTTTGTAGTCGCAAGCAGACACATAGTGATGAATGACCGAGGTAGTTGCGTTTGTGTTCCAAACGGTGGGTGTGGATTTGTTTGTTGTGGCAAGTAGAAAAACAAAACTGGGGGAGGGAAGAGAATTAGAATTTTTCATTGCAGTGAAAAACAGTTTGCGATGTAGTATGGATGTGTGTGTGTTAACGTGCATGATGTAGTCACAGCTTTAGACCAGTTTTGTATTCTCTGCTTGCCTTCCTACAACTCTCTCTTAAAGAGTTTCAGTCTGGAGGATGCCAAGTTGAGGATTTTTGATTTTGCAAATTTAAGCTGGGAAAAATTGGGAGAATTAAAACGTATTGCAAGAGAAAAAGCATAAAATCAAGCTATATCTAGAGATGCTATGTGCGGTTATTTAAATGCAAAGCTGAAATATTTGCCAATGCTGGCTTGTCTAAATAAGTACTTTGAAATACGTTCTGCTGGTATTTTTTAGCCTGCTTTCTATCTTCTTTGATCTTTTAAAATCTAAAAATCTTGCACATCCTTTCACACAGAAAACAACCATCCCAGGAGAATACATAGGTTTTTGTATGGGGAAGTATTACAATATGTGAGATCCTAGTTCTCTCTTACATTGTATTTATTTTTAATTTATTATATTTTTACCCTGCATTTATTACTTTACAAGTAGCTCAAGACAACAAACATTCCTCCTTGCATTTTCCCCACAACAACCCTGTTAGGTGGATTAGGCTGAGAGAGAGAGTGACTGGCCCAAAGTCACCCAGTTGGATTTCATGCCTAAGGCTGGACTAGAACTCATCGTCTCCTTGTTTCTAGGCCAGCACCTCAGTGGTGGGTTGCTCCCGGTTCTGTCCGGTTCTTTAGAACCGATAGTAAAAGCGGTTCCACCCGCCTGGACGTCATAATTGACGATCTGCGCATGCACAGAAGCGCACACGCATACACCCATTGCAAACCTGTAGTAAAGGTAAGTAGAACCCACCCCTGCAGCACCTTAACCACTACACCAAACTGGTACACCACTGTGAGAAAATCCAAACTCTTATCAGAACCTTATAAGAAGCATTGTATCTTTCTAAAATCCTAACCAGCAGTCACACTGAAATATAAATACATTAACCTACATATGCATAAACTGTATAGCAGGGTTTTTTAAACTGTGCTCTGCAGAACTACAGGGATTCCATGTGAACCTAATAGAATCTCATGAGACATCAAGGGGGGGGGGGGGGGGGAAGCTCACTCTAATTTAACCAACTTTCTACCACTACAGCTTTGCCTCTTGATCAGCAGTTACAGTATTCAGGTCCTTGGCTGAAAAAGTTTGAAAGCTCTATTCTCTCTCTCTCTCTCTGTGTGTGTGTGTGTGTCTGTCTGTGTGTGTGTGACAGAGAGGGGGGGGAGGAACATAGTCAAAAGGAAAAATTCCTTTAGCAGGGAAATTGAAATGGAGAGAAAGATAAGGTACATATTTATCTAATCTTTTGCATATTCCTAAAGCACTTTTCTTTCCATTAAATTCCATAATGCTGTTGCCTTCATGTCAGTCATCCTGATTCACACGCCTCCATATTCCGTTCATGCCAGGAGAAGAACATCTTGCAAGGACACATTTTATCATAAGTAGCCACCTTCTCCTGCTTAAAGAAATAAGCAAAGCATTATCTATTAATCCCTGGCACTAGGTGGGCTTGTTTTGATCATTCTGAACTAGCCCAGGACCTCAGATCATTAGTCTGTGTTGGAGATAGTGAGGGGGCAAATAGTAGAATGTGCATCACAACATGTTCTAATTTGCATACAAAAGTACAAAAACGCAAGTTTAGATCATGAAATTGCAATGCCCATTTTATCATTTTGGTGTAATGGTAGTTATGAATGGATGACTAGACTAGACTAGACTAGACTAGACTAGACTAGACTAGACTAGACTAGACTAGACTAGATTATAAACTATCAAGTTGTTCTTGACTCCTAGTGACCACATACAGGTAGTCCTCAATTTACAGCTTTTCATTTAGTGACCTTTCGAAGTTACAGTGGCATTGAAAAAAGTGACTTACGACCATTTTTCACACGTACTACTATTGCAGCATCTATCTGGTCACGTGATCAAAAAATGGACATTTGGCGACTGGCTCATATTTGTGATGGTTGCAGGATGCTCCCCTTTTGCGATCTTCTGACAAACAAATTCAATGAGGAAGCCAGGTTCACTTTAACACTGTGTTTACAATTGTAGCAATTCATTTAACAGCTGTGGCAAGAAAGGTCGTTAAATGGGACAAAACTGACTTAACAACTGTCTCACTTAGCAACAGAAATTTTGGGCTCAATTGTGGTTGTAAGTCACAAACCAAGTTAAATAAATTTTATCATTTGTTACCGGTACATGTATGTATAGTACTGATTACAATATCAATTTTATTCCAATGTATTCATTTTTTTAAAAAAAGATACATGTCGTTCTGAGTTATAAACAATTGCATTGTTCTGTGTCTTAAGATCAGTTTAATTTGCAATGCTAGGATAAAAAAGTTTCTATATATTTCATTTTATTAAAGTGAAGATTATAGAATCTGGAATTTGGTGTCTTGGATTCTATTCTAGCATGTACATAGGAATATGGGATTAACATGAAACATCCTTTTTTAGTATATATTCAAACATATTTCTCTTTATAGCAGGTGAATGAATTTACATCAGATTTATCAATATTTTTAATTCACTACCTTTTGCATACTCCTTTATGTACATTTTGGAAACTTTTTAAACATAAATTTGTGAAATTATATTGGACATCAGAAGCTGTAGAGATGAAATTGGTACTATATGTCAAGGTATCAATCCTGAGTAGTTTGATCATGTAGCAATATTCAGAATAAGTAGGAGCTATTAGTCAATTGTGATTCTTTTTTAGCTTGAAAACTAATTATTGATGATCATAAGGCATTCTTATGATTGGAAAGGAGATAATATAAAACAAGTTTATTACTTAGGAAAGTTTACTTTTTCTAGTTTTGTACGTCATCTGTTTCTCAGGCTATCTGAATGGAAGTAGTCTTTGTGCATATGCATACATAAATGATAAAAGGCAGCTTTGAATCAGCCATGTAAACCTTTAAAGATTATGGCTGCTTTCATGCTTCAAGTTGTGCTTTGCAATGGATTGCAAAGTACTTTTCTCAAATGCCTAATGTCAACTTTAATTTGCAACTTCATATTGAACATTTTCATAATTCTGTATTACATAAAGATTCTGTACAATATTGTATTGATACAATATTTCATACTGTGGTTCAGAAGAAGATTGTGGTTCATCCTTAGTAGATATAAAACAACTGACAGGAAGCCATGGTTCTCCTCAGAAATGCATTGGGTGTATACGTATGTATCTATATATGAATTCCTAATGTATTTCTGAGGAGAACTTTGTGTTGTGCTTTTAGTGGTTTCAATGTTTGGTGGATAGAAACACTTAAATGTCTTATTTGGGATAACTGTTTAAATTATGGACTGCACTAGATTGAAATAGTCTAGAATACATGTTTTAATTTTTCATAATCTATGGGCTGATTTGGCAAACTGAATGTACTATTGTACAGCATGATACTGCTATTTTATACTTACACACCACTTTGCATAGGGAGAATATACTCTGATCCAGACTACCACAGTGATGGAGAATCTTTCAGGCTTGGCATGTCAAAAATTTTGTATGTGTGTTATTATGTATTACTTAAAGAAACATCAAATAATTACAAAAAAAAGTAAAACAAGTTCATTTTGGGAGAGTCTGGCTACTGCATGAGAGCTTCTGAAAATCAGGCGAGAACAGGGCATTATTTAGAGAATAGTTGTTATCAGGTGTTGGTGAATGCTGGTGTGTCAGCCAGAACATCACGGCATGTCATCTTTGACACACGTGTTATAGGTTCACCATCACTGTTCTATACAATAAAGGATCTTTGCATCAACAGGCTTCTGAATACAGACCTGAATTGCAATTAATTGGAGATTTTACATGTATCATATTGAGGATTGGCTATATTTCCCCCTCTGTCAGATTACGTACTATTTGCAAAATCCTATTTCTGTAAACAAATGGTTATTACAGGATTGGAACAGTCACATCTACCACCTATGTGGGAAAAGGGTGGCAAATAGTAAACCACAGGAATGGAAAGGCTTGTATTTTTTTTTTAATATAGAAGTTTGTCTAGGGGAGCATTAGTAATGCTAGTAAATAGAGTCTTTAAATAGTGGGTATTTCAAAGAGCCCACACTGAAAGAAATTATGTATAAAACATTCATTATGGTAAATTACTATTTTTTATTATTAAACAAGTAGAAACATCATTTTCCATGCATGTACTAGTCTTGCTGCATAGGAAGCAGCTGAATAATTGTTGCTGTTTAAAATGTCACATATTCCAATGATAAATGCTACCATATAGTTTACTTTGCATTCAAGAGTTCATTAATAACACTGTTCTGAAATTGCCAATGACATCGTTTTTTATTTGCAAAGTTTCTCTTTTAATTGTTTCTTTAAGCTTCTCATTCCTCCCCCACGTTCCCTGCTCTACTGTATTCTGCCCACACAATGTCTTTAGCTGAGATAACATTAAGGAAAAGTGTAACCCAATTAAAAAGCGGGGAGGGGGACGCAGAGAGCAAATAACTTCTAAAGGTTTGCTTTGGATTTTAGTTTGAGCTGTATTTATAACAGTTGCCTCACCAGAGGATCTTATGAGAGAGATGATCAGCCAGTGCATCGCTAGCACTGAAAGGCAGTTATCTCTTTTAATAAGATAACATCATTAGTGCTGACAAAGTAGTGCAAATCAATAGAGATAATGGACTGCTTCTATCTCTCCTTCCTTCTTGGGCTGAGCCCAGCAATTAGAATCTGCTGAATCACAGGTTCCAGCTTGGACTGTCATTCACATGTTCAGTTGTCATTTATGAACCGCAAGAGAATGGGGGGTGGGAGTGGGGAGGCAGGAATTACAATACCCATTTTAGGCTAAAAATAATAAAACAAGATTGCGAAAGAAGTTGTACAGCGACCTAGGTTCACCTTTTAAGTTGGCTGAAACTTATTTTTGTCTGTGCTCCATGTGCTTCTTTTTAGAATATTGTGATAATGACAACAACTGCACTCACACCAGTGCACTCTTGCCCCCCTCTATTCAATCACAAGCAGCCGTGACCCAAGAGAGGAGATATTACAAAGGATGGGATGGTGGAAAACAGGAGCACAAACTGTTTTTTTTAAATTACTGCATAGTATTGAATTTATATTTACCGACAGAAAAAAAATACCTACTGCATAGTATCTTTTTCTATGTGGGTGCGATGGCTCAGCAGTTAGAGACACTGAGCTTGTCAGTGGGAGAGCTGAGAGCCCAGGTTCAAGACCTAAGTGCCATGCAACAGGGTGAGCTCCTGTTACTTGCCTCAGCTCCTGCAGTTCAGAAGCATGCAAGTGCAAGTACATCAATAGGTACCACTTCGGTGGGAAGGTAACAGCGTTCCATGCGCCTTTGCCATAGAGCCATGCTGGCCACATGACCATGGAAAATGTCTTTGAACACCACTGTCTCCCTCAGTCAAGAAACGGTGATGAGTCCCCTAGAATTGGACATGACTGACAGGGGAACCTTTACTTTTTTTTAATCTTTTTCTTAGTGGGGGAAAGAAGTAGACAAAAAAATATATACATATACTCATAATTTTTTCCTTTCTAAACGGAAAATCATGATGTGAGATTTTGGTAATACAGCTTTTCTCTCTCTCTCTCTCCCTCCCTCTCTCTCTCTCTCTCTCTCTCTCTCTCTCTCTCTCTCTCTCTCTCTCTCTCTCTCTGAAAGGTTACTAATACCTCAGAATCTTTTTTTCCACAGGATTTTTTTAAAAGCTGTGTGGGTATTCTTGAATATAGGGTTTTCCCCTAAAGTCTGGCATCTAGAATAATTACACTTCATCAGCACTTGTGGCTGCCCTGTTTTACTGTTAATATGTTGTATAGCAACAGTGGAGAAAGGGGTAACTTTTCAAGAGCACCAAGCTTGCTTTTTCTCATTCATTTTCATTAATTTGGGAATTTTGTTTTTTTAAAAAATACAAAACACCTTCTTGTTTTATTTTCTTTCAAATTTCTTGCATCAGCAAAATCAAATTCTGGGACTTTTATGCAGATGGCATAGAATTAATGGCAGACAAGCAACAGTCTGGACCAAGGTAGTTGGGGTCGCAGGGGACAATATTTTTCTCTTCTTCCCTCCATCATTTTATCATTTGCTATGAAGAAATAATTCTCTTCTATGCCACCCTTGCAAGATGGGCAAGATGCTCTATAGATGTCATGGGTTGCTTACATACGTACATATTGGAAAAGAGCTGGTAAATACTTGATACATAAGTTGGCACAGATTTACCGTAAGCACAGTCCCATTTAAATACAGTCAAGTAAGAATGTCTATTTAGTTTAATAGATTATTCTCCTAGGCCTGGAAAAAAGTCCTGGAGTTTTTAATAACTAAGCAAAAGAACATAACTCTCAAAGCATCTCCCAAAGCTGTTACAAGTTTTTTGGGAGAAGTAGGTTGAAAGAAATTCATCGTATTCAAAATATTATGATTATATCTTTCCTTTTCCGCAAATAGGCCAATATTCTAATCTCTCATCAAAATATAGGCCCCAGAATTTTTAAACGCTCTTGGAATTCTTGACCTGAAAATTGTATTATTCATATCATTCCTTGCTGTTTTTTTATTGTATTTGTTTGGATAAAAGCTACAATGCATTGTAATCAGATTTTCTCTTCTGATTTTTATTAACTGGTCCATGGTTTGTCATTGCAAATCATTTGGTTTTCTAAGTTCATGAATACTCAAAGCTTAAATACTTGTGTAATGTCTAAGAAGTGAACTAGCATCTTTTTATCCAAAGCTAACATCTTAGTTTACATATGAAATGTACTTAAAAAAATAACCTTGGAAAGACCTGAATACTGATAAGTAAAGATTAAGAAGCATTGAAAGTAAGTAATCCCACATTTCAATGATGTTCACTTCTTCATCTAATTTTCTGATACTACATTTACTTGAACAGGAGATAATTTTTCCCTCAAATAATTTACCTTTACATTATCTTAAATTTGCTGAGAATATGGTAATGGAAGGCAAATAAGAGTGGAGGGGTTTTTTTTCTGTCTAATCTTCCTTTCAAGAGTGGGAGTTGATTTAAATTCAGGCTCGTCATCCTTTCAGAGAAATGCAATGTATAAAAGATTAGCAACCATTACTGTGTCTAGAGAAGCGAAGTATTATTGATACAAAAGCTTAAAACTTCACTTTTCATTGCTACCAGTTGCCATTGGCAAGGTGCTACGGCTGGGTGCAGTAATTCTCATACCTTTGGTGTTATACATCATGGTCTCCTTCATTTTCTTTTTTCCATGTAGTTGTTTGAGAGGCCTTTGGGCTACCTTGCATTTTTAGATATTTGATAGCTCTGTAAAGGCACTGTCCTCTCTCAGTGAGATTGCGATTCAGACTCAGAGAGGAAGATAGAATTCACTTTATTGCCATTCAGTACTGCAAGTCCTCAGGTAGGCAAAGATCATAGGAGCCATTTATCTTATTCCCTTCTTCCAGGCATGAACCAATAGGATAAATTTGTTACGGAAAATATAGACAGAAGCACAGGGAAGTACTGTTTATAAATAATCCTTGCTTAACAACTGCCCTACTTAGTGACTTTTCAAAGTTACAGCAGTAAAGTAACTGATGTAACTTTACAACTGGTCCTCACATTTATGACCTTTGCAGGGTTTCTGCAGCCACATGATCGAAACACAAGCCCAACAGGTGGATGTTTATGATCATTGCAACAGCCTGCTGCCTGATGATCGCCACTTGTGCACTTCTCAGATAGCTTCAGACAAGCGGAATCAATTAAGAAGCTGGCTGCAATCTCACAAGCTGCAGTCACATGATGTTTTGCTTAATGACCGCATGTGATTGGCAATGGCGCAAGTGAGATTGTAAGTCCTGTGGGATCATGAGATGGTGTCACTTAATGACGGTGTCACTTAGCAATGAAGTTGCCGGTCCCGATTGTGGTTGGTAAACAAGGATCACCTGTATGTTAAAACTGCTTTGCTCCATTGCGTAGTTTTACCTTTCCTTTTATTTTCATACCTCTCTTTCTTTGTTGGCCAGTTCCTTGAAAAATTATTATTAGTTCTTTTACATACATCTAGGTTTCCTGTAATTTTATTCAGCTATATTATTCTCCTGTTACTCATTTTGTTGCTTTTATTACAATTTTTTTTAAAAACCCCATTTGATATGACTCCATTCCTAGACTTGTCTTCTATGAATTCCAAAGAGAATGATCCTAACCCTTTATAGTTAGCATTCAGAAAGGGATTTGAATTCATATGGATGCCTTTGTGGACGAGACGTGACAGGACTGGGGAAAGAGTACAGTTGCCTTTGATCAGCTGCCTTTGATAACATGGTATCCATCTAGATCAGGTTTTGCTAAATTGTGAGGTGTATCTCTCTTGAGGAGATACAAAGCCCAGGGCAGATGTATAAGATTACAGTAAAAACAGGTGTAATAGAAAACAAGTTTTGGAACCCCTAATCTAGATCAACTGTGAGAGGCTTGGAAGTAGGGGACACTATTGTGTGGGGAGGTTTTCTCCTTCCTGAGTGGAGAGGTGATTGGAGAAGAAAGATTGAGGTTTCAGATGCTCTATTGTGAGCTGCACTAGGGATCCGTTCTCCTTTCTACTACTTAACATTGACTTCAAGCCACTAGCGAAGCCCATCTGCCAGCGTACAATGCCTATAACCAACTATACAATATGCTGATACCGTGTTACAGAACATCGTCCCTGGGCAATGAAGTGATGCAGTGGAAGTCCTCTCCCAGGTCTGATGGTTCTTAGAGTCTAGTTGGGAGACCCTAGAGCGAACGCTAGCAAGGTGGAGTTGCTGTAGCTTTGAAAGCCGATTCCAGAGAAAGTTCATCACTTTATTTGGGTGGAATTCACTTGCATATACAGAATTACTTTGCCAACTGGAGATTTGGGTTTTGCTTAAACAGCAGGTAAGAGTCTACAACCAATCATGTATGCCCGCTGTGACCTTTTCTGGACCTGAAGGTATGTGATAATTCATGAACTTAATCATATCATGTCTGCACTACTGCATTTTGCTGTAAATGGGGCCTGAAGACTATTTGGAAACTAAAGCTGGTCCAGACTATGGCATTGGATACAGCTTGGTATAGCTTAAGTACCTGACGGACTAGAACTGTCCCTTTTCCCTGATGGTCAGGCTCTACCTGGATCCTTGGTACTCAGGTAGAGGAGGTGAGGAGAGTTTTTTTTCCAGAAGTCATCTAGCAACTTTATATTATACGTTTGGAGAGACCATTCTTCACCATAATACTGGGCTTTCCTACTTCAAAAATAATAGCACAGCTCTGAATCATGTTAATTTATACATTGCTACTTTACCTCATCTATATAAGTGAATATGCTTTTTACTACTTGCTCATGAGAATAAACTATTGCATTCAATAACTCAGCAGAAAAACTTTACGAGAATATTCCTTTACGAGGAAATTGTGTTGGGGAAATCTGGTTTAAAGAATAGAAGAAATATGAAATATCTAAATCAGAAATAAACCAAGGAATTAAGAATATATACTTAGGGAAAACAAAAGAGCTTTTGGTCAAATAGTTGAGGCAAAAAAAAAGATATCTGGGATGCACAACAATTTAAACCACAGTTAATAGTTAAGGTCAGGCTAAATATTTGTGTCTCTTTTGTAATTGTTTTAAATTTATCTGCAGTTTAGGCTTGTAGAAATTAGATTATCTCCCACACTGGAAAATATCCTACCGCAATGTGATGCATAAAGGCAGATAGATTTTTTTTCTGTGTAGGTTTAGGCATCTGATCAGATCAGTGTTAAATTTTATTTTTTAACACTACTTCAAAACCTAATCTGAATATGGGAAATTCGTGGTTGCAACTTCTCAGTTATTCCCCTATTGTGCAGCCTTAAATAAGGCAATTAATTTCAATGGGACTTTTGTAGATATATGAAATTAGAATCCCAGTCTTTGTATTTCTGTTTTATTTAGAGTAAATTGCAAATATTATAGCCTGCTACTGTGCATCCCATTATAGCAAAATAATTAAACTAGAATTATTTTGTCAGTCATATATTATTTGTATAGCAGGTACACCTGAAGTTATTTTTCTCCATGTATGATTCTGTATTTCCTAATACCCTTAAATAGCCTCTTTCCAACCTGTTGTCCTCCAAATATGTTGAAAATGCAACTTAGCATAATTCTTTATGAATGTAGAAAAGATAGCTTTAAATCAATGCTAAATAATAGTAAAAGTCAGCTTTTTCAGTGTTATGTTGAACTTCTTAAGATGACGTCTACTATAGCTACAATTCTGGGTAGTGTAGGTACTCCACAAATGAACACGAACCGTAATGTTGTATCTTTACTGGAACTCAGACAACGTCACCACCATAGCCTAAAATACCAGTGGCCAATTATCAATTTAAAATACCTTTAAATTTTAAAGGTGCATTTCTGTCATTTAGTGTGTGTTCATTTATAGAGGAAAACACTTGTACATAACATTCCCACTTCTGAAGATATAATTCTGCATCTTTTACATTATTAGTAAACATTTTTAAAGATCTGAGTATTTTTGTACTTTGTTGTGACTTAAGCCACAGACCTACTTTAACCTATCTTGTTCTCAGTGGAACATATTTCTGAGTAGGTGTAAGGATCTGTGAGAATAACCTTGAGAGATAGGAGGAAGAACTGCAACCAGGGCAGTGGCGTAACAAGAGATGTATCAGCTCCCAGAAGTAATGGAGGTGAAGAAATCATCCCAGAAGGGATGCTTCCAATTTCTCTGGAAAGTCAAGACAAAGGAAAGGAAAAGTGCTTTCAGACTTGCAAGATTTTGTTACACTAACCTTACAGTAAAGGTAGTGTTGGTACTTACAGTTTGGACCACCTTGAGAAGCTGACTGTAGGCATGGAGTAATCATAATTAATGATATTATTATTTGGAGAAACAGAATCTGTTCCAAGTACACTGCTTGATTAATGTCAACCATGTGATTTAGCTCATCCCGTGCTTGATTATGTGAAGATCTTAGAAACATCAGAGGTTTCAGAGCGAAGGTCTATGGAGATTCTCAGTCATCCAGGTCATGGTTGTCCCAAAGGTGCTTTTTCAAGAGGCAACTGGACTTTCTGGTTTTTCTTAGAAGAGGTTTTGCTTCTCATCCAAGTAGCTTCTTCAGAAACGCTGCCTCTTGAAAAAGCACCTTTGGGACATTTCAGAGCGAATGTTTTCAAGTATTCCCACAAGTGATTTTTCTTATGTAAGGATATGGTGGGACAAAAGGAAGCCTACAGACTTGAGGCATGTAGAAACCAAGGATTAAAGATTTAAAATTCCAAATGGGGCCCTAGTTATGAGGAGAAAACTAGACACAAAAGTTTAAAGAACCATTGACACATCAAAGGTTACTTTGATATGTTGAAAGTCTTGCAAGAAAAACAGAAGCATCCTTATCACAGCAAGAGTTAGGTCATATATGAAGATATATGAAGAATGAAAGGGAAAGCAATTAAAGAGGTTTTGGCTGTGGCTGCAGAGACTGTAAAAGAAGACTTCTAAGTTGGTATTTTAATAGCACTAAAACCTGTTAATGGGAAAAACATAGCTAACTCTAGATGGGGAAATCAGCAAAATTACTGCATCTAACTATCTGTTTCTAAAGCTTTTATTTTCTCTTGTAGAAAAAAACACTCAGCTTTAACATTCTTGTCAATATAAGCAAATAAAGTAAAACAGTTGTTTTCTTGCATAGCTGTCTATACCATTAAATACTTCATAAATACTAATTAAATTAAATCCCACATTACTCCAGTTGCTAAATATTAAATACTCAGCTTGTTACCCAGATGAATAAATAAAGACATAAATAGGTCACATCTAGCATAGAAACCACAATGACTTCATGATAAATCTATTTATAGAAGTGACACTTTTTGACTCATTGTGTTCCTTGTATTTTATGATAATTTAATTTGTAGAAATTTATCCTTTCACCTTCTATAAAAAGAAAAAAAAAACTAATGGGAAACTGTTCTGGTGAGTTACTCTGTGTTGGTTGCTGGCTATTGTTTCTCCATTGTGTGTTGCTGAATTTTGCAAAATGTGGAAAGGAACTGACTTACAGTTTTGATAGTGTGTTTTGAGATGTAGTGTCATTGCTGTACAGAATCAGGACACTGGAGAAAATTGCTTAAACTTATGTGGGTTGGGCTTCAGAGACAGAAATTTTTAAAAAGCAGTGATATAGAATGAAGGTAACTGAAATGGATTTTCTCACTGGACAAGATAGATGTGTTATCTTGTTGATATGGTTTGGTGTTTTTTTATACCATTTGTCGTCTATCTTCCTACTCTAATGGGTATTCAAAGGACCTAACAACTTTTTAAAAATATTTAAAATTAATTAATTTGCAATTTGGTGACGGGGATGCAACTTTACAGTCTTTTAAATGTGGGGGTTGGAGGAATCAAACACAATTGAGAAATGCATTCTGTTGCCATAGCGGAATTCGGACAAAAGCACGTTCCCACATGCCAGAAAGGTAGATCTTTCCAAAAACATCTCCTACATATCTAAATCAAGCATAAGAGAGGGTATGAATATGGGCAATAGAGAAAATGGTAACAAATTAGAACCTTGTGTATGATACCGATACATAATATGTAGTTTGCTACCTCAACAAACAGAGGTACCGGTAAGTTAAAGAGGAACTTGTATTGAGATCAAATAGCAATCCACTACCAGTTCATTTGTGCATTTTATCACATCCATTTAATAATAATTTTCATGGAAAATACCTTACAGGTAGTCCTTAATTTATGACCAGTCACTTGAAACTACAACAACCCTCAAAAAGATACTTATGACCTTAATTCGAAGTTCTGGTGTCTCACACACACAGAGACACACACACACACAAACAGAGTTTGGCAACTGGCCAACTGGTCATGTGACTGTGATTTACAAGGTTTTTTTGCTAGAAATTTATGTTTATTTCTGTTTTCTAGCAAAAGTGCCCATTTTAGACAATGGGTTTGTTTAACTATTGTGGCGTTTGCAATCATTACATTCATTTAATGACCACTGCAAAAATGTTGTAAAATTGGGTCAGTCATGTGGGTGCTTAGACTTACAAATGTCATAAATAAAACAGAAATTCTGGGCTTCAATACATCGTAAGTTGAGAATTACCTGTATAACAGTGATGTGGTTTTTTTTATTAATACAGAGGAAAGAATGCTCAGGAAGAGAATTTTATTATTTGTTTGTTTGTTAAATTTATTTGCTGCCTATTTCACAATGGCCTTCCCCTAGCACCTCACAATAATAAAAAAAGAAAAAGGAAAGGAAAGAAGCACAATAGAAGTAAGTTAATATTGATTGTAGTAACAAATGATTGCTTTCTTCTGCTTCTTATATTTGTTTCCCCCCCCCTCCCCTCTCTTCTGAGACCTAGTTTTATGGAACTGGCTTCCCAGGATGTTCACCCAACTGTCTTTTGCTACCATGTTTAAAGTAGTTTTAAAATAGAACTTTCAATTGATTTTAGCAGATTTTTAATTCCCTTTCTTATATGTTAATTATGCTTCGGAACCATGAATGGTTAGGCATTTGCATTGTGTTAATTTTGAAGTTTGCATATTTTAAGTCTTCAAAAACAAAATACAAAAAGGTTACACTGAAAATCTGTTGGCTCTTGAGGATTTCCAGAAGTTAAACCTTACCAGTATTTTTGAGATTTTTATTTTGCTTTTACTTGGATGCTCAATAGTGTATCCAGAATTTTACAGTAATGTTTCACTTGTGACAAATATTTTTAATACTTTAGGCTCTAACATTTTTAAATTGTAAATTCTGTCTCTCATTTCCAGAGCTAACTTTGGTGGGAGAATGGAACAGATATTTCAAAAATCTCTTACCAGACTGTTCTTCTGTGATCTCTAGTATCTCTATGCCAAATATAAAGTTCTTAGAAGAGCAAACAGAGATGATAGAGTTTCTGTGAGATTATTTTATCAGTAGCTAGAATAACTGTACAAGTTATTATCAATTGCTTGCTTTGCGTGCCCATACATCATGTTCTGGAATACATACATAGTTACCATTTATTGATATTCATGCTACAACATCTTCCAGATACTTGCAATGCTTAGAATCAGCTCTTTATTGAAAGCTATTTTAATAGAGAGGTTAGGAGCATGAAGCATGAACCGCCCGATTCCTTAGTTTAAATCCCAAATTGTCGATTAGTTTCCTAGGTAGCCTTGAATGATGTCAAGTGCAACCTTCCATATGAAATATGTGAGTAGCAGGATTAACCTGCCTCACAGGGTTGTTTTATAAATCATTATAATTGCATAGAAGAGCTGAAGCAAGTAGACCATTATGATCAGACTCTGAAGTATTTTTAACAAGTCAATTTTGTGTAACTTTTTTAAATTTAGGAATAAGTTCTCCTGATTTCACTTAGAGACCCCTAGAAGTAAACTGTATGTATTAAGCTTGGAGCTGTTAATAACATTCATGAACATGATGACTGTAATAAAAAAAAGTTTTAATTCTTCCTGATCAGAAATATTTAATGAAACCCCACAATAATATAGCTGAGTAGACAAACTGTGTGAAAGGGAAAATAAGACAAAACTGTCAGAAGGAAAGGAAATTATGCTGTGGAAGCAATGTCTTGGGAAAATAATGAAAACCGAACTAGTATTTTTAATGAGTCATGAATGGAGTGAGAATTTAATGATCTTATTAAAAAGGAAAGAACAAAAAAAAGTTTTGCCAAAGAAAATTACAAAGCACTAAGCACTGGAAAGAAAGCTCAACTGCATGCAGAAAGATAAATACCAACCAAGGATCATTAATATTTAGGACAAGGAGTAAAAGAGAGTAATGATGCCTTTTTATGCTTTTTGTTTACAGCATTTTAACCCCATTTTAATACTTACACACCAAAAATGGCACAGAAAGCAGTAGTTATATACCCTAAAAGAGCAGTACATAGACGTTGGTTAAGTAGTGTTGCCATTTGCTATATTTTCTAGCACTAGGGATAATGAGAAATGATTGATTTTTACAAATAACTAGTTAAACTTTTTACAGCCCTAACAGATTGCGTACAGATAGTCCTTTACTTAGAACTACTTGTCTGGCAACCGTTTCATTGTGACATTTTTCAGTGTCACTGAAAAAAAGTAACTTACGACTTACTTATACCCTCCATGATATTACTACCAGTAAGTAATGGTACCTGCCATGGTGGCGCAATGGTTAGAATGCAGTACTGGAGGCTACTTCTGCTGACTGCCGGCTTTCAGCAGTTCAGCACTTTGAGTCTCACCAAGCTCAAGGTTGACTCAGTCTTCCATCCTTCCGAGGTCGGTAAAAATGAGGACCCAGATTGTTGGGGGGGGGCAATTTGCTTATTTTCTAAACGGCTTAGAGAGGGCTGTAAAGCACTGTGAAGTGGGCTATAAGTTTAAGTACCTCCATAGTACAGCACCTCTATGGTATTACTAAGGTTGCAATGTCTTGGGGTCATGCCATTTGTGACCTTCCCAGCCAGCTTCTGACAGAACTCAATGGTGGGGGAAGCTGTATTCTCTTAACAACAATATGATTCACTTACTAGCTGCAGTGGCAAAAAAAGGTCATAAAATTGGACTACTGCCTTGCTTAACAATAGAAATTCTGGTCCCAATTATGGTCATAAGTCGAGGGTTACCTGAATACCTTTTCCTTTGTTTTCTTTCTCCTTTGCAAATTTTGATGCTGGACAGCCATGTTTCCCACAAACTACAGCAAATGTATATTGAGAAGTCTGTACCAATTGCATTATCTTTATGGCAGATGATGAAAAGCAGTTAACATTAAACTCATACTGGCCCTGTTCATTAACCATGCAAGCTAGAAATAATGAGATTTGGAATCCCAACAAACATCTCAGAGGAGCCCATGCTGCCTACCTTGAAAAAGAAGAACACAAGTGCGTAATAAACTATAGCTGGCCCTCAACCTATGACCACAATTGAACCCAAAATTCATTACAAACGGTGATCACATGACCCCAGGATAGGACAACTGTCACAAATACATGACAATTGCCAAGCACCCAAATTTTGATTTAAAAAAAGAAAAAGATGTGGAGTTAAAATTTAAACAAAAACCTTATATTTATAGTACATATCCAAAAAAAGCAAATGACTAAATACATGTTTATCAGTAACAAATTAGGCTGAATCACAGAATAACCTAGATAATATAATGCACTGCTTGTATTAACTCCCCTTTTTCTTGGTTTCAAGCTTGCTATGGAGTAGAGATAGGGGCTTCATGATTGATGCAAAGGCAGCAGCACATCAGTGACCTGCTTTGGGAAGCATTGTAATAAACACAACAGATGGTTCACTGACAATGTAAAAACCTGAACAAGAAGGATGTGCTTATCACGTGTGTTGTATATGTGGTAAGCATGTTTCTCCCAGCTGAAATGTTGTACCTTGGAATAACAGAGCTGGGAGGGATCTATTTGTAAGCGACAATATTTTTTTTTTAAATGCTAAACTACAGGTACATTGTTTTCAGACTCACCCTTCAGCTACTAAGTGGAGTGTCCCAGATGGGAGAACATTTAAAGAAATAATAAAGGAAGACAGCAAGAGACACGCTGCCATCCTGCACATCTTTTGAGTTATCATAAAAATTACTAAATTGAACAGGGTTTAAATAGTTTAATTGTATTCAAGATTTCATTGTTTATCCACATAGAAATTTATTTATTTAGCATCTGGCATGTCATAACATGGACTAGGAATATATATATTAACATTTCACCTAGCTTAGTAAACACAATAAAACATAAACGTATTTTACTAATTTAAGTGGAATGTCAATATATATATATATATATATATATATATGTATATATTGCTAGTCGATGTATGATATGCATTGAAATAAATGACTGTCTTGCATGGGATAAAATTGTATATTGATAGAGAAAGACTGCAAGACTACCTTTTGTGTTTTCATCAGGAAAAATTGAATCTGTACAAAGGAAAGAGATTTATTGTACATTAATTCCAAGCTGACCAAGCAGTTTCCTAGAGTTTCAACTTTTGCAGAAGGAAAGTGCTGTAGAAGAAATGTCGTTAATTGCTTAATTATTTGAGATACAAATTGTGCACTCAGCAATTTGTTCATCTTTTATATGGTTTCATTTAAGTAATTCCCCATAAAAGCATCCTTCTGTTAGAAGCAGAAATGATAAATCTTCTAAATAACTTAATCCAATGCAAATTACTGATAGTTTTGTTCTGGCTATTTGCCCATTATTATGTATATGTTAACAATCACATTGAAACAATCCTCTCACCAATCCTTTTTGTTCTGTTTTTGTTTTTTTAAAAAAATGAATTAGACCACATTAGAATAACATAGGTTGGGTAGAAAAATGGCAAGCAAAGATCAATGTATTGAACTGAAGGAAAAATATGTAAATTGAATATGGATCTGCTACTTAAGGAACCTAAAACAATGCTGGTGGACAGGCAGAAGTCCACAAATTAAACATTTTATTGTTTAAATGAATTTCTCAAGTTATGTAGGACTTCCAAATATACAAGTATTCCCCGCCTGGGAAGAGAAATGTGCTAAAATAAATGGTAATCTTGGGGTGCCTTTGGAAACTTATCTCTTTGTTTACATCTGATTGCTGTTAGTTGAATTTATTTCCAAGAATCTGATACTATAAAATTATATCAGTTAACTTTGATTTTGGCATTGAATTGATCTGGGCATGGGATAAAGGAAGTACACTTCAGTGATACAGGAATTATTTAGGTTTTAGCTGAAGTAGATATTAAAGTTGTCTCTCATCTCAAATATTCTGGGCTGTTTCATTCATATGTGAGGAGTCCCCATGTGAATTAGATGGTACTAACATATTATTACTAACAACCTTTTTTGTACTAGAGCAGGATGTGATCATAGTAATAATAAATAATTTTTTTTAGAATTGTACAGGGGCCATTTGTGCCATTAATCTATTGAGTAATTTGTGCTAGTATTGAACTGTTTATTATTAAGCGTTTTTTACCATTTACATATTTTCTTTTCTCAAGGTTGAGCATACACATCCCCTTCAGTCTATTACTTAGGACTTGGTTTCTAGTTCCCTGATCATTGCCCTTTTCTAAACTTGTTCCAATGTCTCTGAAGTCTTAAAGTTTGGAATCCAGAAATGGAAACAGAACTTAAACTGGAGTCTGACCAAAGCAAAATAAAGTAGAAAGTACAATTACTGATGATTCTTAATTATTTAGGATTTTGTACTACTGTATTTGCAACTTTAAATTGCATTTGCTCCTCCCCCCCCCAAAAAAAATCATCCTGGTGGTTCATTTTAGTTGGTAGTCTACTATAGTTCGAAATACTTTTATGCAGATACTCCAAAGGAAGCATCTCTAAAACTACCGTGTTTCCCCGAAAATAAGACCCTGTCTTATATTTTTTTAAACAGTGAAATAAGGACTTGGCCTTATTGCCATACGCTCAAAAGCCCAACTGGGCTTATTATCAGGGGAAGTCTTATTTGGGGGGGGGAAACAGGGTATGTCAGTACAATGATTTTTATTTCCTTAGTGAAGAGCTTTGCACTTGACACTGTTAAGTTTCATTCATTATTTTCAGCCCATTTCTTTAACTTACCAATATCATTTTAAACTATATTTCTGTCTTCCAGGGTATTAACTCTCCCATCAAGCTTCATGTCATCTGTAAATTTATTGCATTCCTTTAACCTTTTCATCCAAGTCATTTAATACAAATATCGAAAAGCAGAAAATCCAGAATGATTATGATGATGTGGATTCTGATCTTGATTCTATTTTCAGTTTAATGAGGAACCATTCGTCAGTACTCTTTGAATATGATTTTCAAGTCAGTGATTTATCCATTTAATTATCATGCTATCCAGTCTGGTAATCAGTACATTATGCAGTACTTGTTAAGTGCTTTGCTCAAGTCAAGCTATATTATATCTGCACCATTTCCACAATCTATTAAAATGGTTACCTATCAAAACATGAGATAAAATTAAAGATTTGTTCTTTACAAATCCATATTGATCGTTGATAATTGTGATATTATTTTTAAAGTGTTTACAAATCAGTCCTTTTTGTGATCTTTGCTAGATCAGGTATCATGGTTGGACTAATTACTCATTTGCAATTTTTAAAAATAATTTTTATTGAAAATTTTAATAACATACAATGCAAACTAAAGTCAGAAAGGAAGAATAAAAAGTGCAAAAAAGAAATAAGAAAATGAGAAAAGAAATATTTTTAAAAATGGCTTCCTATCTTCATCACAAGATGTGGAAACAAAATAATTTTCCACTTCCTATAAGGTTACATGCAAGTGTTTTTTCTTCCCATAATGTATCACTTATACATGTGCAAATCTGTAAATCATTAACATTTCAGTCCTGATGTGAGCAAAAAGTCCATAAAGATTTCCCAGAGCTTTATAGAAACATGTCTTGTTTTAACCTTGGTCAAAGAAACCAACTTTGTACTCCTTTCTTTTGCTTCTTTCTTTGGTCTTCAATTTAATCAAACATTGTCATAGGATTTTAGCTTTCTTCAAATTGTCTTTTTCCCATCTCAAAGACATCTTCGAGACTTTAGCAAATCTTTTTGGTAAAGGACCCAGATTGTGGGGGCAATAAGCTGACTTTGTATAAATATACAAAAAGTATGAAGGCTATTGCTTAACGCATTGTAAGCTGCCCTGAGTCTCCGGAGAAGGGCGGCATATAAATATAAATTTTTAAAAAAAATGCAGTAAGGAGTCATTATCCAGGTTGTTCTCCTGGCTTATCATTTGTATTTCCACTTTAACTCTCATCTCTGTTTTATCATTCACTTTTAAAAATTGTTTTCACTGTTTCAACAATTTCTTTATCGTCTATATGGTATAAATATAGTATATTTATGGATGAAATGAGATTTGTTTCTGCTCTTCATCCTGTAAATCTTCCTAAGCATTCTCTTTCACATTTCTTCTTTTACATCTTTTGGGGGGAGGAAATCTATCCATACTACAAATGCAGACATTGTAGCTGTTATTTTCTGACTCCATTCTTCAAAGATCTCCTGAATTATTTCACATATCATACCATTTGTGGAAAATAGCAGTCAACATTGGTGAATGTTAGTTTAATTGGAGTTTTTTTATTGAATATTTGCATATAAGAATATCTCTTTGAACCTAGGTGAGTATAGGGCTTAGGATTTCTCAGAAATCAACTCCCACCCCTATTTAACTCATTTAATGTTCAGAGTGATAACACATTAAAAAAAAATTAATGGGTACATTTAGAAAACAAATAGATAAGCATGTCAATAGGTCTCTGCTGAATCATATTATGGAATTTTATTAGACTAATTCAAAGTTGTAAAATAGGATGTTAGCTTTCAACCTGTTCTCCAAATTTCTTCATCAGGCAAATTTTAAGCCTTTCCACTCAGTGCTTTTCTTTCACTGTTCTAAGTCATGAGCCTGCTTTTAACTACCCATGGGAATGAGCTGCAGACATGCAAATGATTGTCAGATCTAGTGCTGATTTTAGCTTGCACTTTGATTTTTCTCAAAAGTTGATAGTATGAAGAAAGAAGCCACCTGCCTGCTGGTCTGCTTGAAAGTCATCTGGGACTCCCTTAACCACCCACGATCGTCACTTAACAGTAGCAGCAGGGAGCACCAAGCTTGCTGTTGCTAAGTAATGCAGTCACATGATGTCATACTTTATAACTGCATCACTTAGTGACAGAAATCTCAGTTCCAAATATCACCATTAAAAGAAGCCTACCGGTAACATTTTCTGATGTGCTAATTTTCAACATGGAAAGAGTTTCCCTAGCCATTTGTAATGGTATGAAGGAAAGACCTTGGATAACGGGGTAAAGAGATGTTGCCTAGGGAAAAATCTGATAAAACAGGACATAGCCCCTAGCTGGATAGTGTGTAGAGTAGGAGGCTCAGAAGGGACCCTCCCTAGTTTCTCAAGCTGTGAAGGAGTTGGCAGGAGAATTATACTTTCAGGCTTGCAAGATTATGCTACTGTACCCTTAAGAAAGACAAGGCCAAAAGTGTATAAAAAAAGAAATACAAAATTACTTCCGACTTTCTTTTTTTTTTTTTAATAAAAAGTTTTTATTGGTTAAGAATATACAATATTATAGTTTACAATATGTTGAATTTTCAATATCTTTATGAAAAGATATTTCAATTATTATTTTCTTTTTTTTAAATTTCTCACACAACAGACATTATTATCTTAAATCAAAACAAACAACCAGGTTATATAAAAATTATATAAACAAAAAAAAAGGAGTGTTATACAAAATACAATAAAAGAAGAGAGAGAAAAGAAAAATGTCAATTAAAAAAACCTTAAACAATAGATTCCCCTCCTTTCTTCATTTCCTAGTTCTGGCTCTTAAAACCATGGTCTGGCTTCCCTCCCCCTCCCGGACCGCAACAGCTCCGTCCGCCTCCGCTCCTTGATCATCTGATACTTCCCCCTCTTCGGCTCCTGTATCTTCTCCACTTAGGAAGGATTTATGTTGGTCAAAAAAAGCCTTAGCTTCCGTTACATTATTAATTTTCTTCTTACTGTCCTCCCAAAAAATCATCAAGCCCTCCGGAATCAACCACCTAAAACCTACTCCCTTGAGGTACAGCTTATTTGATAAAAAATAATATTTTCTTCTTAATTCTCGTACCTGTCTGGGAATCTGCTTCAGGATGGTGATCTCCTTGCCCCTGTACACCAGCGCCCCCAGTCTTTGTTTTCTCAATATCTCATCTCTCAGTTCCCTTCTCACAAATTTAATATGAATCTCTCTTGGTAGATTATGTAAAATTGCAAATTGTGAGTTTACTCTGTACACCAAGTCCACATCCCTTCCAATAGACTCCAAATCTCTTTCTAAAAATTCACCCAACATTTTAACCATCACTTCTCTCAAATTTTCCTGGTCAAGTTGTTCCACGTTTTGGAACCTGAGAAAATAAGACATCTTATCCAATTGTAAGGTTAACATTGCATTTCCTCTCCCATCCTCCACCTTCTGGAGTGCCCGTACCTCCCCCTCCAGACCCCCCATCTTCTTCTTGTTTTGCTCTGCCAGCTGTTGAACATCATTTAAATCTTTTTTCATAAGTGTCATTTCAGATTTAATTTCAGATAATCCTTTTTGGACGTCATCTAACTTGTCCAACTTTTGGTCCAATATTGCCAGTCTTTCCAAAATTTTCGCCATGTCAGTTGCTGCTGATTTGTGGCCCTTAGCCATCTTAGATCAGTAGAAGATGAGAAATCAAAGGGCAAACCTCCAGAGAAGAAAGAGGGATTCGCAATCTAAGTAATTTTTCAACTGTCCACCAGTGGGCGCTCACAGGAGCAACGAGTCCGAAGTATAGAGTAGGTCAAACAGGAAGCCAGAGGAGAATGTTGTCTTCAATCATAAATAAAGAAGCAGGAAGTCAGATCGCCGCCATTGTCTGCCGGGGGGAGGGGCCACCAGACCTCTCCAAGAAGCTCTGCCACAGCCATCCTCCAAGGAAAAGTCAGAAAGGTAAGGGGTTTCACCCCATCTCCTTCCCCCTAGTTCTCTGCCACGGCACCTTTCCAGCTACAAGGGGGGGGGAACTCCAACCCCCCCCTCTCGCCTCCAGGATGCCTGCTCCACTCTGCAATCAGTCAGTACAGTCCGTTGTGCTTTCTTAGGTAGCACCAGTCCCCTTAGGCGCTGTGGCGCCTCGGCGGCCTCGAAAAAAAGCCGCCGATCGCCTCCCGCCCCCTCTGGAGCCTCGGGCGCGCCAGCATCGGCCTCCCGGCCCCTGGAAGTGAGGCAGGGGACCCCTGGCGAGCCGCCCTCAAACAGCAAATGCCCCAATAATGGGGCGCTTGGCCCAAAGGGCCTCCAGATGGGGGGGATCAGACTCTGGGGCCAGAGCTAGCCCGATCAAAGTCTGTCGCCAGCGGAACCGGAAGCGGAAGTCACTTCCGACTTTCTTTTACAACAGATATCAATTTAATTAGTCTAAGATTACAACGTAACCTTCATTTTTTTCCTATTATTTACTAGTTTTCTAATCATCAAACCCATTTTCCCCCCCATTTTTTAATTCTACAAAAAGTCTAGAAGGGATTTTCAATCAGTATTGAAGTTAATCATGTCTTTTAGCAATAGCAATAAGACTTATATACCACTTCAAAGTGCTTTACAGCTGTCTCCGGGTGGTTTATTCATTATCAACATATTGCCCCCAACAATCTAAGGCCTTATTTTATCAACCTCAGAAGGATGGAAGGCTGAGTCAACCTTGAGCTGGTCAGGATCGAACTCCTGGCTGTGGGCAGAGTTAGTCTGCAATACTGCATTCTAAGCACTGTGCCACCAAGACTTGTCAATTTCACCATCTCAACCAGCTCCATCAACTTTGTCTCTGGTTTCAGTTATATATTAATTTTTAAGATTCTCTCCTTTGTTTCTTGATTTTATTGCTTTTTCTCATCTCATCTGCAACCAATTTTATTTGCTCCCTCCCCTTCCATCTCTCATTACATATTTCATGAGAGTATTTGGGTGTGAAAGATAGAATGGTTCATATATGCAAATGGGGAACAATTAATTGATAGGTATGTAAGCAGAGATATCATATATGTCCAAAAAGTGAATGGCCTGAACATATTTATTTTCAGGGTTGATTTCAGTTGGAATTGACATCCTTAGATAGACAATGTGTAGAGTTCTGGATTTGTATCTATCCATTTTTTGCTTTTTGGGCTTGTATTAAATTCAAGGCAACATTCTTGGGCTCAGAATGAACTGAAGCTTGTGATACAGATGAAAAAGAACTAAAAGAATTTGTTGGGTATATTTGTTAACAAAAAGAAACAAAGGAATGAAAGGTCCATTGAAAGAAGAAGATGGTACATCAACGATGGTGAGAAAGCAGAACATCTTTACTTTTGTTAAGCATCTGTTTTCCTTTACTGTCATAAAGTGGTACAAACTGCCATGCACAGTGGGCAGTTCTTCATGCAAGATAAGAGGTTCTTGGTGGTTTCTGAGCTTGGTTGTTTTCTTTCAGATGTTTCATTACCCACACTAGGTAACGTCATCAGTGCTAGTAGGGAATAGGGCTTGGTCTTATTTTATATTTTAGTGGTTTGCCCTATCCATGTTGGTGGGGTTGGTCTTAGTGGTTCTTTGGTTGGGCAGTTTACTGTTAGTTTGTGTGAAAGTTCCTTGATTGGGATATTGTTAATCTAGTTAATCTTGTTAATCTAGTGTTAATCTTGAGGTTAATCTCTGTTTATCTGGGTGTTGATTGCTGATGAGGTGTTCTAGTCTTTTTGTTCCCTTTTTTTTGCATAATTATTATTATTATTATTATTATTATTATTATTATTATTATTTTATTTATATACCGCCCTCCTCCCGAAGGACTCGGGGCGGTGTACAGCCAAAATTAAAACATAATTAAATATCATAATTAAAATTAATTAAAATCATTAAATAGTTTTGGCTGAATTTTAAAACCCAAAATTAAAACCCAATTTAAAATCATTCAATTAGACAGCCCCGCCTGTCGGAACAGTAGGGTCTTGTTGATTGTCTCTTCTGAATGGTATGTAGATGTAATTTATGTGCTTGTGCTTGTGAATAACGAATTTTGTTAGAGTTCTAGACTTTCAGGAATTGTCTAGCATTTTTGAACTTGGCTTGGTCTAGGATGAGCACAGTTTTCCAGTTGAAAGTAAGTGTCCATGTGCTGTGAAATTAAGAAGTTTTTGTCGTATCTGCTGACTGTTAATTGGTGTTTATGGATGCGCTCTAGTAGTTTTCTGCCTGTTGGTCTTACATATGAAAGATCCTCAAACAGAGACTGGATGCACATCTCTCAAATATGGTGCATTGAATCTGATCTGAGCTGGATAGGTTGTATTACATGACTTCCAAGAACACTTATATCTGTAGGTGCTATTCTTCCTTTAAGTAAGTGGGATAGCCATTCCTTTAGTAAATTCCCACCTGATGTAAATACTGAAAGGGAGATTGTATTCATCAGAATAATAAGGGGCAGGGAGCAGAGACAGGCTGTTAATGGTAATCTGTTTCTCCCTGACTTCTAAACCTCCTGTACTTTGGCTTCCCCACAGCTTCTGTTTACATTATTTTAGAACACTAGAGCTACTAGCTGCATTCAAATGTTGGAAGAAATGTCCATTTGGGTTCAGTTCCAAGTGGGAAGAAAGACACTGGAAACATGGAGACTGCTTGGAAAGATGGTTTAATGGTGTACAGGACCATATGGTTTGAGGTCCTGGGCAAAAAAGAGCACATGGGTAAGAGAGGGAGAGAGATTTATACCCTCTCTTGGGCCTCGCCTTGGAGCTTCCTGTTCCTGTGTAAGAAATGTATTCTGGTTGTCAGACTCCAATGGGGCCATGCAGGGGTAACTTTGTAGGTTGTCTTGAGTCCCAGGCCTGGTTGAATCTTGCTGGGTGATGTAATAAAAGGGCTTTGGGCAATTCCTATCATGGCTTAATGGCTTTGTCCTGGTTTGGATCTTGAGTGAGGGCTAATCCTATCATGTCCTGATGGCCATGTCTTTTGTTTTGTAGATAAGCTGGCCCAGGCTTTGTCTTGTAGAAAGGTTGGCACCAAAATATCTGCTTGGGGGAGGAGGGGTTTGCAGGGAGCTGAAGCTCTGAGTTTGTCTTTAGAAACATGTTTCTCCTTTAGGGAAAATATAATATTCTGCCTTTTTAATATTTTCTAGAATATTTCATTTTCCTAGGAGAGGGGTGGGTGCTAACTTCCTACACAAACAAAGAATGTAAAATTAATTTGAGCCATGTTACATGACAAACAATAATTCTCTGGTTTTCATCATTCATTTTTCCAGGTAAATCAGCCTGAAAAAGTACCGGTGATTGGATAATTATGCAGTATGTGTAAATATTAACATGGGTGTAAAATAAAACTTAACAACCTCAAGATGCATGAATTCTTACCACATCTATGTAAATAACATTGTGGTGAGAAACTTTTTTAAGATGATTTGTCTGCTCATCATGAAATTGGGGGGAAAAGAGTGGCCAGTTAAAAGGTTAAGATTGCAGCTGCGGTATAAACAAAGATGAAAAAAAACTTCACAGAAGTTCCGTAGAATTTTGCAAATCGAGGGAAATGAGCTCAGTTATGAGGGCAGTTGAGCTTGTGGGGAATGTTTTGCTAGTAATATGATCTTAGTCTTGAAGAGTTAAGATGTCACTAAAAAGTTTTTCTGGCTTTTCACACGCAGAATGAACTAGGCTGCATCACAGAGCTTCCTAGTCAAGTTGGGCAGTCCAACTTGACTGGGAAGCTCTGTGATGTACCTTAATGAATATTTCAGTTTCTTATCAGGGAAATATTTTCTTCTGTAGAGAATATGCAAAAAAAAAAATCCACTCAGAATCGTTTTTTTAAAAAATGTCCTTATCTAATTTAAATAGTTGCTATTCTCACAAGTAAGCGACTCTAGGTATCAAACAACAAAATTAATCAAATGCTTATTTCTTTGTGCTTTTTGCTGGTCCATCATTAGAAAATGTGTGTGTTGGGTAGAAGAAAGAAATATAGGCTTTTCAGATTGTCACCCAATCTTATTTTTAGATGCTGACTTTAGAGTATAGTATGTTGTCTCTGGAAAGATATATCATAAGTGTATTAATTAAATATCCATACCTTCCTATAAATTGTTGGCGAGGTGCTTTTGGATGGTGTGGGAGACAGGGAGGGAGGGGGGAGGGGGAGGGGGAGAGAGAGAGAGACTCTCAGATTTTTGTTTGATATTGGGAAGATCCCAGAAAATGCCTGTCGTACAATAGCAATGAAAACAGTACTGATAGACTTCTGTCCAATGGCAGAGGTGGGAACACATATTTGCAATACTTACAGTTTTCCTAAATCCTTTAAAGTTACTGGAGAACATGACGATTAATACCATAACACTGGAAAGATTAGTAAAAGCTTCACATGGTTCAGATGAATGTGCTTGCATCAAAATGGCCCTTTAAAAGTGAGCGGTTTACAGAACTTACAATGAATCTGCTCTCAGAAATGTAGGTCAGCCAGTGACCTTGCAATTGAATGAGGCAGCAGTTTAATAGTACAACTGACAGCTCAGCACCAGTAAACCTCACAATCTCCAGGAAACTTGTCATGACAAATGTAAACACAGTATATCCTGCATTTTCCTGACTGATTTTTTTTCCCAATTGCCACAGCAGAAACCACAAACTGTCAGTATGAAGTCCTATTTCCTTGTTCCCAGAAGGAAATGTTTGCAACAATTCTTAATTTGTTGTTAGGATACCTTTTGTTGGTTATAGTGACTATTTCAAAATAATTCAATTACAGCAACTTTTTGGGATAATCGTAGAATGTTTGGATTAAATTCCAGTTTTGTTTTATATGATATGGAGCAGTGGGAAGCTCATGTTTCTGGTTTTATGCACATGTTGAGAGAATAAAAACCAATTGTGAGCATTTGGCGTTTGTCTTGGTGTGATTTGCACAATTATAAACATATATTTGCATTTAATTATTGATCAACATGCAGAAATGTGGTTTATATTATTAAAATAATGTGTAACAGTTGTTCACACTGGAGTAAATCTGTCATAGAAACTATCTGTCTTGATTTTATCATTCTAAAAATGGTAAAAAGAACTTCCAGCAGATTATTTTGTATCCTTCTGAGAACATTTTTATATTCCTTCAGCCTGAACAAAAGCCAGAATTTGATTGTTTAAAAACTGGTATTATGGATAACCAGAGAAAAGTGTAAACTGAATGCTGTATTGTAACTGGATTGCATACTGAGAATAATCCTCAAAAGAAGTGCCATCTCCTTCATGCAATAAACTGCAGCTCTTTTAATTATAACTGCCAGTTTTGACCTTAAATTGCTCCTTCCAACCACAGCTGGTTCTGACTATGTTTTTGAATTTCAGCAACAGAACAATGCAGTTGTGTGGTTAAAAAAAACTTTCACCCTGCATTTCTACTGTTAAAAAAGGAAGAAAATGTGCAGAAATTTAGAAAAAGAAGGCCCTGTCTGTTCCATTAATAGTGTCACTCTGATTACAGCTCCAGCTACTCAAGATTTTTCCTTCTAGCACAGATATTCTATTACAATCCAGTTTGGTATTTTGGTAGCTGATACATGGGCATCTCATATTCCTAACTAGATAGAACAAAGAGTACAAAGTATGTTTTTCCATCTAAGGATACATGTGATATATCTGTTCTCCTAATCTTTCTGTTATAGAGTTATCAGAAAATGAGTACAGATGTCATCCTTGTGTCATTAAAATAAACAAAGTTTAGTGAGTTTCCATAGGAATAGTTGTGTCATGTGTTGCTCAGGGCTGATTCTGATAACCTCTTCTGGGTGAGTCTCTTTGGGTTAGTTTGTGCCATTTACTGTGTCAGCCTAAGTCAATTTAAATGGTTGTTAGGAAAACAAAATGAGAGGGAGATAATCATGCCTAAGGCTGTTGGAAGTTTTGCAAATAACTGTTCCTCAACATGTCTAGAGAACTCCAAGCTGGGAATGACGGTATGCAATATTTTAGTGTACCTTTTTCTAAACTACAATAACATGTTTCAGAATATTTATATTTGGGTTCAATAGGGAAAGCTTCAGGGAAGTGATAATTGTTGTTGAAGCAACCCAGTACTTTCCCCCACTAACAGACAAGTTCTGCATGGATAAAAATTAGCATGCAGATATTTTAAAAACCTTCAGCAATCAAGAAAAAACGATATTACAATAAATACAAAGAAGTAACAAATAGAATGGTACATGAAGGACAACTATCATGCACGCACAAATGAATACCTGTCCTTATTTTGACATACATACATACATAGAGTACAGGTACTCACCAATCTTTGTAGAAAAAGCTGATATAACCAAAAATTTGTATTAGTCACAATTGGAAAAACTGCCTCATAAACTTGTATTATGATTCATTAGCAGTATCTAAAGAGACCGTTTTGATAGGGAATATCAGGGGTAAAAAAAACATTTTGCAAAAGATGCTGGCTACCTTTGAAAATATTAGAGGTGACTTTCAGAAACATTTTGCATAGAGTCAGTCTTAAGTAACCCAGGGGATGCCTGTATTGTCTGCTGAGTTTGGTGTCAGCTTTCAGGAATCCCAGTTCTGGATATATCATATGGCCTGCTTCCATCTTAATTGGTAATTGTAAGGATTTAAGTTCTGACCTCTACCATTGAACTGTAACCTCTTCCCAATGGAGAACATAATTTGCAAGCAATAAATTACAGCACAGAGAAGACAGAGGACATAATGTAATGTAAAAGGACCCAGCACACATGCAAAAATTCCATACTCAGTTGCCAAGATAAAACATTTTCCCAAAACCCTAGAAGGCCACTGCCAATCAAACTCTTACTTGGTATTAAGTTAAGAATTAATGTTTGTATTGCTTTCATTTACTTGTTTTTGGTTGGCCTGAGGATGCTCCATTAGTTGTTGGTGATATTCTCCCAGCCTAATGACTCATAGAGGATGACTCATTTAGTACTGCAGTTTTTCTTCCTTTCATAAGAAGAAAAAGGAAATGGCTCGCCTGTAACAATAGATTGTTATTGACAGAGATTGAATGTTTTCATTTGCTTTTACATTTATTTGTTTGCTTGTTTTTCTTATTTGTATAACCACCAATTGCACATATTTGAGTCTGGATGACTCCCAAACAGTTAGAAACAATATAAAACCGCAACACCATACAATTTAAAACA
Organism: Ptyas mucosa; assembly: GCA_012654045.1. Classification (NCBI taxonomy): domain Eukaryota; kingdom Metazoa; phylum Chordata; class Lepidosauria; order Squamata; family Colubridae; genus Ptyas; species Ptyas mucosa. Next base: position 12,329,021 of record WNWU01000030.1, read on the forward strand.
ATATAAAAATATTAAAACTAACAAAATCAATAAATTAGATAGTATCAGGCATGAAGAACCAGGACCACGTGTTAATTTCCATTTAAGATTTATTGCTCAACTAGTCAACAAATGTTCAGCACCAAATTGACGTTAAGTAAGAGAATCAACAGAATTCAAGAGGAATTGGGTTTAGATCATTTGTGACGACTCTAGACTGATTCTGCTCTTGACTCTGCCCCCAGGCTCTGCCTCTTCTCCTACATCTAGTTACATTCATTAATAATGATCAATGCAGTTAGGGCACAACCTCTGCCACACACCTAGGTCCCTAGACCCATTGGCAAAGTCACATTTTCAGAGCCTTGCAAAATGCCAGTATGGTTGGGATCGATCTGAACATTGGCGGAGGGAGGACGATGTTCCACGTGGCAAGGACCACAACAGAAAAGGCTATCTTCCTCGTCCCAACAAAACTATACTCCTTGGCTGACATGATCTGGAGCATGCCCCTTCTGTTGGACCTGGTACTGTTGGGAGGAAGTGGTCCTTCAAATAACCCAATCCTCCAAAGGGGCATTATAAGTCATTACCAGCATCTTGAATGGATCCCTGAAGCAAACTGGCAACTAATGCAGTATACAGAGCAGGAGTGTAACATGCATCAACTGTGGGGAAAACACTACTGCCCACAAAAAACATTTTAAGGTTTAAGTTTTCTCAGCTTCTGGTTATTTAAAATGGCAGGTTTCAAATTTTCAGTGAGATTCTGTAAATTTTAAAAGTTATGTGATGTTATCATATTTGTCTTATATCTAATTTACCACACAATGACAAATCCCTTTAAGGAGGGGTATATTTTGATTGGGGGGAATTTTTTTTAAAAAAAATTAATTTGTATATTAGTGCCACTTTTACTACGTTTCTCTATAAATAATGTGGCATTTTTAAAAAAAGGTTGCTAAATATCAGTCCAGCCTCTCAGGTAACATTCAGAAGGTTTTTCTTCTCAAGGTTCAGTGTAGTTGCCTCTTGTATGGAAAGCATGTCTGAGACAATTAAACATGGTTGCTTAATTCTCTCATATGAACCCCATTCATGCTAATTTCATTGTATTATGGTTTTCCAGTGTAAACTCCAGTGAAAGATTTGAACTTGCACAACGAAACCATTTTTTCTAACGTGTCCACAATAGTCTTCCCGAAGTATAGCTCAAGTTGTGAGCATGTGTGAAAGGCTACAGAAAAGGGTAAAATTGCTTCCTATTCTCCTGAGAAGTGGTTCCATCAGTCAAAGGAGTTAATTAATTGTGACACTGATATCCAAAATTTAGCAAATACTGCACTTTTACAGCTTTAAAATTAATTATGGACAATATTAACCCATTATTTTATGCTAGTTAATTAAATCTTTAAGACATGTGCAGACTCTACTCAGGTTGATACTTCCTTTCCATTTATGTGAAAACAGAAAGCTGAGATGAAAACGACTGTTCCTTTTCTTCAGCCATTTTTCCAACTCAGTACATTGCCTCAGGTCTAATCTCATGCACTCCTTACTTCTGCAAAGCTTTTGTGGACTACTTTCTTCCAATTGCAACCAGATGAAACCACATTCTCTTTCTAGTTGATCTACTGTTCCTCCCCCCAGCTTCCCCCCCCCTTTTAACTACTTAAGATATTCCATTATAACATTAATGTAGAGTGCCCCATGAAGAAATCTGTAAGGGTACATATCTGCATTTACATTGTCTTGCTATTTAGGTCTTATGCCCTGATAAATAATTCCATTTTACTGTACAGAACATAAGGCTGCTTGTGTATTGTATTTAAAATTTGATTAAATTCATGCACCAACACAGTGGGTTTCCAATTTTCCACCTCTGGGGAGCTTTTCCATCAAGATATAATGCATTAACTTATCCTGCATAATGCAGAACATTTTATGAAATAATTCTAGAATAAATATTTGGGATGTATGTCAGTGTGCAGTGGCAGCTAAAAAAGCCAATGCAATCCTAAATTGCATTAACAGAGTGATACAGTCAAGATCACATGAGGTACTAATACCACTCTATAAAGCCCTAGTAAGACCACACCTAGAGTACTGCATCCAGTTTTGGTCACCACACTATTAAAAAGATGTTGAGACTCTAGAAAAAGTGCAGAAGAGAGCAACCAGGGAACTGGAGACTAAAACATATGAAGAACAGTTACATGAACTGGGCATGGCTAGTCTAGTGAAGAGAAGGACCAGGGGAGACATGATAGCAGTGCTCCAATATTTGAGGGTCTGCTACAGAGAGGAGGGGGTCAAACTGTTTTCCAAAGCACCTGAAGGCCAGACAAGGAATAATGGATGGAAACTGACCAAGGAGAGATTCAACCTAGAAATGAAAAACTTTCTGACAGTAAGAACAATCAACCAATGGAACAACTTGCCTTCAGAAGTTGTAGGAGCTTCATCACTTGAGACTTTCAAGAAAAGATTGGACTGCCATTTGTCAGAAATGGTATAGGGTCTCCTGCTTGAGTGAGGAGTTGGACTAGATGACCTATAAGATTAACTCTGTTAATCTGTTAAGACTTGCATGCCTTTATTTTTCTAAGTATGCATTAGGATATGAAGCAAATTATCCTTGCAGCTGCCCATTTCTGGGTATAAAACCTAATAGCAGAATATAGGGTAAGAGACAAACACAAAAATTCAAAACAAAAATAACCCAACCTTACTTTACTTTTCAATCATGACTAGATTGATCACATTTTGTATCGATACTGGTAGATACTTAAACCATTCACAGCTTCTCATGGAGATTGGTAGATATGTTCAAGGGTACCCTTTGTAAGAAAATTTCAGAAAGAAAGATAGTAACATTTTATGAGTATGAATGGGATATTGGTTGACTTTTCATAGGAAGTAAGACTTAGTTTCTAGAATTAGTGTCTACACATTTCATTTATATTATTTTATTTATAAAATATGTATAAAATATTTATTTATAAAACATTTTATGTATGTTTATACATTATAATTCACTGTGTTAGAGTAGCCAAGAAATTCTATCCGTATGGTACATTCTTTTTAGTCAAGCAAATTTGGAAATATCTGCAAAATTATAAAAAATATTTACATATAGGTTTTTAAAACAGCAGCAAAAGAAAAAGTGTAAATAAAATCACTAGATGATTCAACTGACTGACTCAGTGATAATTATTAGTTGGAAAAAGTAATTGATGACTCAGATGCTTAATGCTGTGGCAGCTTTTGTATTTCAGTTTCATATTAGCTTCTTTTTAGGAATAGTTTTTATTCGATAAAGTTAAATTTATTTTGCACATCACTGTTCCGTCAGAAGAGCACCAGTAGCTTAGCCATAAACCAGTCAGAGTTTGCTATTACAATTAGTTTAACAAAAGGACATTACTATTAAGCATGTGTCTTTCCCTTTATAGTTAAACTGAAAAAATAAAATTTGCATTTCTCTGTCACACTACAAAGGAAACATATGAGTCAGAAATTTACCACTTCCGTATCTTAATTATTCCATTCAGGATATATATAAAATTGGTAAGTCAACTTAAAATGCAAAATACTTTGCTGAATCACAGAGAAAAAAATTACAGGTAATTTTATTTAATAGTCTAAAACACATCTCGGATGTCAAAATTGTTTGTGAGAAAAATTGTCACTGTCTTGTGCCTCTAATTTTTGGAAGGGAAAACAAATTCCTAATGAATGATCTGCTACTGGTTCTGTGAGTTTGTTACTGAGCGCGCACAAAGCGCTTGCATGTGCAGCACTTAAAAAGGAACATTATGAAGCCTTCTGAGTCTGCAAAGGTAAGTAGAACATCGAGGGGGGGAATCTGTTATGCCACGTGATTTAGATTAGCTAGAAAGCAGGAAATCTGACGATTCTAGCTAATATAAATCGCGCTTCACAGCTGATCGTCAGAAATACCAATTCACGTGAACTGGTAGCATTTTTTACTACCAGTTCGGGAGAACTGGTCCAAACCGGTAGCATCTCATCCCTGTGAATAGTGATATGTAATTCAGTCATGGCATTTGATACTTAATACAATTTTTGTTTTCAAAAATATGTTTTGTATTAATTTTATTGAAGTCAGTGATTGTGAGTCAAGCCAAACATTGGCAGAAACCTTCTTCAATCATAGTGTAAACTTCAGAAAGGGGTGATAAGGTATGTGCCCCTTCCTCCATTATTGGCTGGGCAGCTTCATCACCAAATCTCCAAAACATCAATTGCATAGTAGGGTTTCATTTCCACCCTAGGCTTCATTTCCATAGAACTATAAAGATGATTGAAACTTCATTTCTGTTGTTATTTATATTTTCACCAGCTACATGAAGAGTCTTTTGAATGTTCCTTATTTAGGTGCAGCAACCTCCCCCCTCCCTCCGAAAATAGACATGTCTCCATTTGGAAACTTCAGTACAGTAGTTTACCTCTGCTACTGAGAGTTTTCTGCTTAAAGTCAGAATTTGATTTACAATATATTTAACTGCAGGAAGTCTGCTTCATCAGCACTGGAACCATTTCAAAATCATGCAGAGCTACTAGCAGGAATAGTATTTGCATAACCAAAGTAGCACATCTGTGAAAAAAGTTGATGTCATCCATAACAACTAAACATTAGGCCTAAATATATGTTTTGAAAATGATTCTGAAGAAGAGTTGTTGTGGGTCTTTCACAAGTGCAGCATCTCTCTGCTACTATTTAAAGCAGCTTTCACACAAAACCGGGGGGAAAAAGATCTGGCCACTTTAAGGTTTTGATTCATCACATTTTTAAATGTGCTCATTTTAAAGAAAAATAGAAACAAAGTATGCAGAAGATATTTGTAGAGCATAAGTATTTTCTTAAGCCAAGTCCCTACAAACGAAAGTCCCTTAAAATATGTGAAAACTATCCTAAAAAGAGAGTTTCTAAAATGGAACATACAGATGACATCTAATAGTTCTAGAATTTAAGAACTGGATTTTGTCATCAAGATACTCTTCATAGCAATAAATAATGCTTCCTTATAGAAGTTGCAAACAAATCAGATTATATCACATGAGGATGCAGTAAGGACAACCAATGAATATACTTCAAAATATATTGAAATATAAATCAATATACTATGAATATACTTTGAAAGACATTAACCAGAGCCTGGTGGCGCAGTAGACTAAAGCACTAAAGCACTGCGATTAACATTCAGCTGTCTGCAATTACTGCAAGTTCTAATCTCACCAGGCTCAAGGTTGACTCAGCCTTCCATCCTTTCTAAGATAGGTAAAATGAGGACCCAGATTGTGGGGGCAATAAGCTGACTTTGTATAAATATACAAAAGTATGGAGGCTATTGCTTAATGCATTGTAAGCCGCCCTGAATCTCTGGAGAAGGACGGCATATAAATCAAATTTTAAAAAAACAAACAAACAAAAAAACCCCAAGAAACATTCTACATCAGCTAAAGGATTTTAAGGACCAGGAATGGTAATTCCATCCATCTAGACCATGGGTGTCAAACTTGCGTTGTCACGGTATCACGTGATGTATCGCAACTTTTTTCTCCTTCGCTAAACCAGGCATGGACGTGGCCAGCGTGTGACGCATCCGGCCTGCAGGCCGCGAGTTTGATAGCCCTGATCTAGACGTTCAACTCATGGCCTGCTTGCACCAATCTGTCAAGTTATACAACCTTTGTTACTCTTCTGTTTCAAAAAGGAAACTTTTCTATTTATCAGATGGATCGCTTGTTTTCAATATTGTATGGTTCTCCTGTGAGAAGTTATACAAAAACACAATATATTAATGTAATCTTGTTCTGCTATATTAGTATTTTATATTCGTCTGCTTAAAATTCATATTGTGAAGGTTTTATTATATATTGGTAAGAATGGAAGAGAGGGAGGTCTGTATGAAATAATGAACACGATCCATTTAATGTTTTCAATTAGAACAATAATTATATTGTTCCTATTCAGCCACTACTGTATACCAAAATACTGTATATAAATCCATTGCCAAACAGTGGGAAAAAATTTACTGCATTAATATCGAAGTAGAACTATTAGGAAACTGAAGAGCATTAAAAACATCTTTTGCTTGTAACACAAATCTGTTGATAACCAGTATGTCACATGTAGAACAGGATATTACAGGTATGCTGATGTTTTTGTGAATACTTAACAGCTAATCCTGTTATTTCTGAGGCAACTTCATATTTTTATGAATGAAGTAAGCCATTTTTCTTTTAAGTACCTTAAAGGGATTATTGTACGTTATTTGAGTTTAAACTGGATTCAACAGGTAGAGTTACAGTTCTTTGAAAGGCTAACTTAAATATTTAGGTGATGAAATATAAAAGGATAATCTATTTCTATTGACATTCAGGTTAATTCTCAGATAATACTTCCAGTTAAAAATGGCAGGATTCCACAAAATGACAATAGCATAGCTATGCTTAAACTACAGTTTTTGAACCTCTTTACAATATATGACTGGTATTCATTCTATTATTCATCCTGTTTTGTTCTGCAAGATTTAACACTCGTTTGTCAGGTGGCATTGAACAAAGAAATATTATGTACCAGACATGGAGCTGTTGCAGTAAAACTGATTGAAACTAAATTATTACTTTTTACAAATTCCTGTAAAGTATATTCTGTTAGTAAAGCATTTTTTCTTGTTTAGAAAGTCTGTGTGAGAATTCCTTTAAATAAATATGGAGATACATAATGGTTTGCTATAAACATGCCTTTATCCACTGCTCTCAAAATTAACAGGAATAGTAAAACCCCTGAAATTTGCTGAACTGAATTATGGGTAACATCATCAATGGTTGTGAATGTGGAGTTTGCTCCCTGTTTATATACAGTAACTTGCCCTGCCACTGTTGATGGGCATTTGGTTTTCTTCTTAGCAGTAATTCCTTACGGTATTGTAGTAGTTCCTTATGGTATTGTTACGGTAGGTTATTGATTAGGGTAAAAAAATAACATTCAGCCATTTTGTTTTCCAAATGACAGGTGAAATTGGGAAACTGGCAGGCACCAAGCAATGACTATTGGTACAAAAGTGCCAGTGGATATGGAACAATATATTTCTGCTTTAATCTAAAATGTAAATTTTAAATTATTAATTTATATGTTTTTTATTACAAATAGGATAGGCAGGAAGACTCGCTAATTAAAGCATTGCATTCTCTTTTGTATAAAGCTCTGAGGAAAGTTAATACAGTTAGTCATTGATTTAAAACAGTTCATTTAGTTACCTTTTGAAGTTACAACAGCACTGAAAAAAAGACTTATGACCGTTTTTCATATTTATGACCGTGCGGCATCCCCATGGTCACATGATCAAAAATCAGCCGTTTAACAACTGACTCATATTTATGATGGTTGCATTGTCCTGGGGTCATGCGATCACCTTTTGCAACCTTCTGACAAGCAAAGTCAATGGGGAAGCCACATTTATTTAACAACCATGTTATTAACTTAACATGAGTGATTCACTCAACAACTGTGGTAAGAAAGGTTGTAAAATGGGGACAAACCTCATTTAACAAATGTCTGACTTAACAACAGAAATTTTGGGCTCAATTGTAGACATAAGTTGAGGACTGCCTGTAATGTGTCTTATCTAAAGTAATTTTCTCAGTACAAAGTTATTTCCATATGGTGGTTTTCCATTATTTGTGTTAGACTACAATTTCCATCAATATCCATCATCTCTAGCCAGAACAGTTGATAGATATGCATTCAGCTGATCAATGTTGTAATTAATTTATCTGTGGGGCACCTGACTGGTTTTGAGAAAGTCATAGACTTTTGAAGGAAGCTGTCCAATTACTTTCCCATAGTCTCTCTCTCTCTCTCTCTCTCTCTCTCTCTCTCTCTCTCTCTCTCTTGAATTGTGAAGTAAGAAACTGTTTTCTATGAGTGCTTGCCTGATAAATCGTGTTTTTCACTTGTATGACGAGGTTTGCACTTACCGTAACCAGTATAATATTTCTCATAGTACTGCAACTATATCTTCTTGGTTGGTACTTTATTTTTACCATGAAAAAGAAGTGATTTCTGTCAGTTAGTCTTACATTTCAGAATGGCTGTATAAAATAGAAACACGGAATCAGCTTAGAGGAGATGCTACTCTTGAGCTATGCCTTGGGACTTGGTTAAGTTACAATTTACCCTAGCATGACCTCTTGAGCAGAGAATTCCAGCTTTCATTTTATTGATCATGTGTTAAATTTGATATGCATTGGCTTGCTCAGTGCAGTGCAGAGATATCTAGGGGACACAGGGAGAGAAATGGAGAGTGAAACATTTGCAATAAGGGAATACACTGTCTGGGATTCAATCCCAGGCTTTTACACCAGTGAACATCAGTCATCCTTCCAAGAACATTGTAGGGTTAGTTCTCAGATTGTAAACCTCCTGCGTCATATTATCCGTCTCATAAAATAGTCTCCTGTTTTTAAAAAGGGATAGAGAGAAGAATGGCTGAAATCTGTCTTTCCGTGTTATTCCGGAAGCCATAATAATTAAATGGTTTTTGATATTTTTATGTCTTTAATTGTATTCTGTGAATTAGATGGGAAGTTCCTAAATTTGATGTATAAATCAAATCAAATCAAATCAAATCAAATCAATATAACTTACATCTTAAGTCTTTTGAACAGGTAACCACAGGTCTGCTACATCAGAATAGTGCAAACTTGCACCTTCCCTTAAGTTCTCAGAGAGAGAGCTGGAATGTAACATATCCATCCTTATGTGTGAGGTTTTATATGACTTCCATCACCCTTCTTGGAGGGAAGAGGGGACAATTTATTTTTTACACGATGTACAGTATATCGTGAGGTATTTTTAGTGCCTCCTGGTGGTCTATATAGGTATGTAGTAGGCTTATTCTTAATTGAACACAGTTATGATCATAGAAGATTGATTGTTATGATTATTTTCATTTTCTAACTACATTGCAATCAAAATCCCAATGTATGGCTTGATTTGTAGAGGGGGGGAAATTATATGGCCTCAAACTACTAAACAGTATGTCTGTTATGTGAACTTGGCTATATATGTATACGTAGCTAGGATGCAGACTCACCATATTTATGACTACCATGTGGTGGACAAGACTTTCCTGGCCTGATGTGTTCCAGATGTGTGGAACAGAAACTTCCAGAATTCACAGTCAGTATGCCCTGCGCTGGTTGGGAGTTTTAGCCCAATGCTGCTGTACTATAGATGCTTATCCCTTCCTATTTACCTCTCTTTCATTCTTTCAAATTATTTTGTACAATTGCAAATTCTTGAAAACAAGCAGAGCTGTGTTTAAAATCTCCTAGTCCTTTTTTAAGCCCTGAACTAAACACTTTACGCGTCTTTTCTTTTTAACAAGATACTTAATATTTTGCAGATGTATTGTTTTTACCATTCTGAGAACAGCAATACAGAGAGAACTGTTCTCAAAGCAGCTTTTATTTTTATTATCCCTATCCCATTCGTCTTTAGGGCAGAATTTTCCTTTTCTAGTCCAGCTTCTTTTCCTATATTTTATTTGTGAATTAAACAGGCATTCATTCTAAGAAGGACAAAACCAAACTCTGCTTTTCGTAGAAATGATTCTATTTAATATTTTCCAGTATTAATTATCTAGACAAACATAATGGTTTTATTGCTTTGGGATTATTCTTCTCTCAGTCACATTTTTTTCCTCTTTTTGTTAAGTTCAATTGCTCAACAAGCCAAAGTAATGTCAGAATGACCACAGACATATCAGGTCGTCATCATGCAAACATTGCATTATTTGCATCAAACCATTTGACACAAGCATAAGAATTGTTCATTTGCATTATCACAATCATATCTTTCTCTTCCCTTAAATCCAGCCCCATCCTGATGCTCATTCCATTGCTCCTTTTATATTTGTGTGTAATTTCCCCTCCTCTGATCATTGTTTTTTCCTTTAATGAGTGAATCTGGATAATTACAATGACCTAAGTCAGTGATGGCTAACATTTTTGCCATCACGTGCCAGGAGCGGGGGGGGTCATGTGCGTGCCCACACCCATAATTCTATGCGCCCTGCCCCCACACATGCACGTGCAACTCCCCCTGCTCCTGACAGGCGATGGCATGGTAGGCCTATTTTTTGCTCTCCCCAGCCTCCAGAGCCAGAAGTTGGCAAACGGGCCGTTTTTGACCTTCGGAGGGGAGGCCGTTTTCGCCCTCCCCAGACTCTTACAAAGGCTCTGGAGGCTGGGGAAAGAGAAAATGGGCCTTCCTCAACACCCCCCAAGGTCCTCTGGACACAGGAAACAGCCTGTTTTCTTACTTCTGGTGGGCCCAGAACAGTGGTAGGTTTCAAATTTTTTTACTACCAGTTCTGTGGGCATGGCTTGGTGTGCGTGGCAGGGGAAGGATACTGTAAAATCTCCATTCCCACCCCACTTCAGGGGAAGGTTACTGCAAAATCCCCATTCCCTCCCAATCAGCTGGGACTTGAGAGGCAGAGAATAGATGGGGCGGGGCCAGTCAGAATTTTTACTACGGTTCTCCGAACTACTCAAAATTTCCGCTACCTGTTCTCCAGAACTGGTCAGAACCTGCTGAAACTGAGCTCTGGCCCAGAAGGCCCAAAAATCAGCTGGCTGGTGTGCGCATGCGTGCCATAGCTGAACTTACATGCCCACTAATATGGCTATACGTGTGCCATAGGTTTGCCATCATGGACCTAAGTGAAGCGGGATAATATCTAGCAATTCAGGCTTACTTACATGGTGAGAACAAAAAAAAAAAAGATGAAATCAGCTGGGGGGGACCTGGAATGAAAGCTAAATGATTTCTGAATGGATAAAAAAATGAGAAAAAGACTGTTACTGCACATAAATATTTTCTGGAAAATGCCAAGTAATTTCAGCTCAAATATGATTATTGGGTTTTAAAGTATCAAAACTGAACCCAAAGTTTCTTTTCTTCTCATATAGATTCACAGCAGTCCTCTACCAGAATATTTTTATATCTAATCTATACCTAAAACCCTGAATGCTGTATGGTTCAAGGAAATGTATCTGCTGATTCTGTGGCTAAAAGTAACAGTGTTATGCCTGAATGAGCTATAGCAGAAAAAGTATCAATTTCACCTTAACCATTAAGACTTTCAATAGACTTCAATCCACAATTCATTTGTAAACATCACATAATGAGAAATCATAATATGGATAAGATGTGCTACAACAATGTATCATGAATTTTCCAGTTAGATGACTGAAAGTGATTTGAAAAAATGGTTGTATTAATTATGTTGAAATATTATTAGCCATTAATACCTTTAATGTATTATTAAAGTTTATTTTATTTTATTAATTATTAAATTTGTTTGCTGCTCATCTTTCCATGAGGTGACTCTGGTAATTGAAATACTGTATACTTCAAAATATGATTAAAATCTCTGTTTTCATATACTTGCAAATACCATTTTGAGATGCTTAGGCAGGATATTCAAAGCAAGCTGGCTATTTCATTCTTTTTGATGGTCTTTCTCTATTTTTATCTCTATATTCTGTACCTGTACAGAGCAGCATTTTAGAATTTACTATTGCTAAACTACAGACTCAGCTTTTGCAGATCACAAATGGGTAACAGGAAAGCCATATTTTTAATTGAAGAGTAATCTCTTTAATGAAACTACAAGCATAGATTCAAAATGTAGATTTAATGCATTACCTGTATATCATATTAATTTGATGTTATTTCAGGAAAAGTAAAGGCAGAGAAAACTATTTTTTTTCAATACTGTGATGTTGTGTTGTATTTTAGATTGCTGAACAGCCAGAAGATCGTCCTGTGAATTTTTCAGTGTTCATATCTTCATGGATTTCTGTAATCAATTAATTTCTCCGTATATCCACTTCCCTGTTTCGTGAGAGTATTAGCCAGCACAGATTCTGGGAAAATTACATGTAAGTCCTACTTTTGATTCCTGTTTTATTAAAAAGGGGTTATAGAAAGAAGCTTTTTCCTAATGGGGAGGGGAAGGGAACTCAATAATCTGTGTAGTTCCTGTGAAAGCATTTTAAAATGTAATTGATCATTTAGCATTAAGCTTTGAATAAATTAAATCTGAAGTACTGTTACTGTCTCTTTAAAACTAAATGGAATAATTTTGTCATTTTGTGAGATTCTTGAGTACTTTTTTCTCTGACAGCGAAGCTTAGAAGCAGGAACTTTATTAAGCCTTTAGCTTTTTTTTAATATATGTGAAATTACTGTGGAATTTTTTTTTAATGTAGCATAGTTAGATACAGAACGCTTGTCCGATATATTTCCTTATAAACTTTTCCATATTAGGTTATAAATTTGGTTGATTCAGAGAACCATGATTTTACAGTTTATCCATGTATCCGTTCATTCATTTCATCAACAGTGGAGTCCTTAAGTCATTGGCATTTTAAGGAAATAGGTTTTGCAGAAGCCTGGTAACTGAGAGCTTACTAGATGACAATTTTGACTATAATTTAGCAGGCACTCAACGTGTTTTGAAAACATGAATTCATGTGTCTTTTTAAAAATTAAAAACTCCCTAAATGGGTTGTACCCTTAATATATTTGGAGAAGTAACCTCATTCTAAAATTCAAGTGGGAGTCTCTCTCCTCCCCACACACATAAATTAAGACTTTATTTTTTAGATTTATATTCCTCTCCATTATTTTTTGAAAAATCACAGGAGGATCTGAAGCTTTCAGTTCACAACAGAAAATTGTTAATCTAGCTGGTCTTCTGCTCCCTCCCAAAGATGTGAAGGTTTAATCAAATGACAGGGACCATAAGACATGTCATCCATGGTTCCAAAATAAAAATGTTCCCAACTGCATAGGAAACAGATAGGGGAGGAAATGTGGGGGAAATGCAAAAACCTTCTTCTAGTGACAGTTTCATTGCTTGCAACTGATCTGTACAAGCACTTTTTATTTTTCTTCAGGTTTTAGAATTATAGAAATTTCATCTAACTCTGTTAATATGATTAGGATTTTTAAGGCTTTTATAGTCAGATTGGATAATAATGTGTCCCTGTTTATCCCCAAATTATAGGCCTTAGATGCCAGGAGTAATTTCTAAACAGTGAATATGTTGAATCTGCTTCATAGCACATCAAGCCACCAAAATACTGAAAAGAAGACTATAGCTAGGTTGTTGTGGTGTACAGTAGGAGTGTAACATAGTTGATAATGCTTGTAGATGAAAAGCTGATCCTTCAAATTATTAGTTGGATTTTAAAAAATGTAAATGTTCCAAAAATGGGAGCTGTGAAATTTAAAATCCTCAATTTTTCCCTTGACTATCTGTCCCAGGAAGTGTTTAATGAGTAACTTGTCTTACCATCTACATGTACTGTACATTTTATGTGTGTGTGTGTTTGTATAAAATATAAACACACACACACATGTACAGACATAACATATATACCTTATAACTACACACACACATATACCAAAAATTGCAAAGTGTTATATTTCTGTTTTCAGCGATGTTTTAATATTACAACCTTCTAAATTCAGTCTAAATTAAGAATGTTTTATTAATATTGCAACTTTACTTTTACATTTGAGTTTTTATCATCTTCAAGTACTTTTGACAGTTTAATAAATTTTCTTTTTAAAAAACCTGGTCATTTTCCATTTAGTGGAAACACATCAAAGATTATAATTTATCATTATCAACCTTATCATATATCAACCTTATCATTTTGCTATTTCTTTCTGTTTTTAAAAGAAAAATCACATTAAGGGTGCTATAAACTGTCATTTATCATTTTAAAGCAATTTGAAGTAGTTGCAGATGCAAAATCTGGAGTGTAATACCAGGGATAGGTTCTACTTACCTTTACTACCAGTTCGCAACAGGGCCGCACGCTCAGAAGCTTCCTGATGATGTCGGGGTTGGTGGGCAGAGCTTCCCACCAGTTTTACTACCGGTTCTATAGAACCATTTTGAACCAGGAGCAACCCACCACTGTTTAATACATATAAAAAGGAGGTAATGTTGATTCAAGAGTCCAAATGAATACCTAAGATTTGAAGTTAGAGGAAATGTGCTTTTTCCACATCACACTCAACTTCTCAGTGTACATAACTGGTAGAGCAACTAACACCTTTTCCTCAAAGCTAACTCTAGATACGGTCATATAGACTAACACATAATTTGTGCCACCTTTTGAATGCAAGTTCAGAAACTATTATTTTATATTCCACAAATTAAGGGGCAGCTAATAGGAGAGTCATTTCATTTTTCATCATTGGGAAGAAGCATGCAAAGAACGCATAAAGGGAGATGGAAGGAGCCAAAAGTTATAATAAAACCCAACTCTTAACTTTTTGTCAAGAATAAAATGCCACAGCAAAAAAAAATTTTTTTTTTAAATCGTCATTGAGCTGACTTGTTTTGTGCCTCAATAGATAGGTCTCATAAAGGGAAGTTAGGTCCTGATAATATATATATTTCCTTCTAAGTCAGTCACCATCTTTTACAGACCATAAAGTTTCCAATAGAATATTTCATGTGCCATGTGCTAGTCATTTATTTCAAGATATCAAAGTCAGATTACAGAAATGACAGTATTAGTGAAATCCACTTTCCCTAACCTTAGCCAGTGAAACTAAAATTATTCTCACCACATAAGTTTTAATTTTACTTTAGTTTCAGTACTTCTGTCTGTAATAGCCTCTAAGGTACAGTCATTCAGTAACTGATCTGAGGGCATTGTGGTTGCAGCTGAGTTAGTATATGCCCCATATTTCATAGCACCTTTTTTTACAACCTTCAAAGGCCAAATAATGTAGAATTTTTGCAAATCATCTTTTTAAAAAATGTTTTCATTTTTAAGGACTTTCACAATAATAGTTTTGTTATTCCCCTCATCTTACCCTTCAGTAGACACCATGGGCAGGGGTGGGTTCTACTTACCTTTACCACCGGTTCGCAACGGGATCACACATGCACGCTCACTTCACTTGCGCACTCGCCTTGCTTCTGTGCATGCACAGGTCACTTCTGATGACGTCAGAGTCAGTGGGCGGAGCCTCTCACTGGTTTTACTACCGGTTCTATAGAAGCGGTCCGAACCAGGGGCAACCCACCACTGACCATAGGATGAGAAGACATTTTAGGGTTTTTATATATAGAGAGAGAAGGAGAGAGAGAAAAGATATTCTCTCTCTGCTTTCTGTCCATCTAAATGTGGTGGGTGGGTAAAAATTGGTGGGAGGGAGTCAAGGAAATTAAGACTTGTTCTCCATCATTCCTGAATGTAAAATACAGCAAAATGAGTTTAAGTAAGAGAAAGCTAGATTTAAAATTAATGTTTTTTAAAACCTTTCCTACCAGAAAGATAGCATATAGTTAAAACAATTATCTTCTCCTCAGTGGATAATGTTCAGACAATGGCTAGAGTAGGGCTGTCAAACTCATACCCCACAGGCCGGATACGTCATGCACTGGCCACGGCCACGCCCAGTTTAGCAAAGGGGGGGGGGAGTCACAATACGTCACGTGATGACGCTGTGACAACGCGAGTTTGACACTCCTGGGCTAGAGAGACATTTGTTGGAAATTGATTAATTCAGATGTGTTAGTTCAGTGACTCCTCCAACTCTAGAATTCTAATGGAAAACTGAAGATGTTCAAGATTGACTGCTGAGAGGAAGTTAGCATTGTGACAGGGTATGGATACCATCAATAAATAAAATCTGGACAACAGAGTAGGTAAGAAATGAACAAAAGTAGTAGATAAAACTTAAGGAAAAACAATGCTTCTGAAAGTCCTCCTAATAGTGGGTGAGACACTACTTTTCCTTCTGTGACTCAAAACTGGCCATATTAGAAGTCTGTGACGTTTGTTTTTCTCCATTTTTCCCTTTTATCTCAGTTTTTAGATACTTTTATCCTAATGCAAAGAAGGCCTAACTAAGACAATTGAGACCTGAATAGTACTGTTTGTGAATGAGAAATCAGCTGGAAATACAAGGACTGCAGGTTGGGCAGTTGAAAAAAAAAGCAATCGAAAAATTGCTTCTGTATTGTTGCCAAAAATTTGCCAAGAATCAACTTGAAGAAGACTTTATCTTAAAGGGAAGATCCTCGCTTCCTATCTGTTGTTGTTCTGATATGCTTTCCTCCTGGCATATCCCAGCCTGTTCCTCTTGGCCTTCGGATGGAACCTGAGGCATTGCCAGAGAGAAGGGTCCTGGAGAGGGAGGCCTTATCAGTTCCTCCCCATCACCTTCTGAGTCCTCTTCCTCTGTTAGGACAGGCTCAGGAGTCGGGGTCACAACATCCAGGAAGACACCTGCTGAAGTATCCAATGCTATATTCTATGCATGCCTGATAAAACTTCAGCCCCTCTTTCTCTCATTTCCAAACCTCAGTCTTCTTGCTAAGCACTTTTATGCTGGATTTACATGGGATGCCATGTCCTCTTAATAACCTAACTACGGGGATGTCAAAAATAGCTTTACTGAAAAGAGGAAGAGAGCTTTCTAAACAGCTGTATCATTAATCACAAGGTGGATGTAGTCATGTGCAAATTAAAACACCACTGCTCTAAAATGTGTGTACAGTTTTATGGAAAGAGAAAAAAAAATTAGGTATGCATGAGCCCAGTACGTGGGGAAAGACTTGTATGTCATGCGTGGATGTATAAGAAAATCAGACTAATTTGCCAAGCAATTTCTGAAATGCAATGTTGAGTCCTTATATCATGCTTGGTTGTACATTGTTTCGGTATCTTATGAAGTGATTATGACTGCTGGAATTTTCTTCTCATTATAGCCAACTTCATGGGAGGGGGTGTCTGCTCATGGTGTAGCACCCATTTTATTTATAGAAGTCCGTAGGTTCAATTTCAGAGAAAGAGGATTAGGTAGTAGATAATGGGAAGTATATTTGTCTGAAACCCTGCAGAGCTTTTATCCATCTGCTTAGATGGAGAAGCAGACTGCCTAGATGTATAAGGCACTTTTCTCTGCCTTTTTCTGGATAGAATGTTCATACAATTTCCCATAATTAATTCCAGCCAGCAACATCTTCAACTCCTTCATTAATTACTTAATCTCTGCACAATAGAGCCACAAATAGGCACTTTGACATCCTGTTTGTTTTAATGGTAGCATTAAGTGTATGCTTAAATTGCAGCCACTGATGCTCATTACACTTAATTTTGATGATTCTTTGTTTAATTTTGCATAGATTTGGCTTGATGATTCTGTACTTACTGTGAGTCTAAGCATATTAGGGCTAAAAGACTCTCTCATCTAACCAGTCGAAATTTCTTGTCTGTGTTAGATTTATGTGTATTCGTTCCATCCTTCTGTTGTATTAATCTGTGATAAAATTGGCATCTTGAGTGATTTGAGACTCAGAGGTTTACTGTTAAATACTTTTTTATATAGGTACTTTATAAGGACCAGTATAGTAAAGCTAGAACAGTAAAATCCAAAATGTTCCGATTCTGATTCACATAAAAGGTGCAGATCAGATTGATTTCATCAGAGTTGACCAAAGCATTAAAGGAGGACTGTATAGATTGAATTTAAGGAACAAAAGAAATATGCAAGTGAAAAATGCAGAGTTTAGTCAGATTCCTTCTTGTTTTGCTACTGCAGATAAGAGGAAAAAAGACAAATTTCAAAGAGATGAAGCCCAGGAATCAGTAGATGCTGCCTTCCTTCACTCCTGCCCATCTCTTGTCAGTTTAGTTTCAAGGCTCTATGCAATTCCAGTGGATCTGAGCTCCGAATGCCTTTTCTCAAAAAGTAAACAAAACTTTTGGGGTGATGAATACAGCAAGTGAGGACAAGGCTTGGGTTAGAATGAGCCATCATTCTGGGATTTTTTTTCTGTCTGTAACCTTTGCATTTGTAGATGTTGGAAGTGTAGGCGTACAAGAAAAAAAATAGAGGTGTTAATAAGACTTTCCATCTATTGCCCTTTCTTATACAACTGAAAAATAATACTCATACAATCTAGGACTACGGACGAAGCACAGACATTTTTCAAAAGCTCTCTCTTGTCTTTCTTCCATTGGTCTGGTAAGATCTGTTTGAGATATGCAACCTATTGTAAAAGTTTTTTTTTTTAAGTAAATTGTAAGAAGGTGAAATGAATAATTTTGTATAAGACAAAATACTGGAATGGAACTTGTTGAAAATTGAGGGGGGAAAACAATAGTATCCATTTTAAATGGCTTGTTAACAACTGACAATTGTGGGAGGTCAGAAGGTCTGGCTTAAAATTAGTAAAAAAAAATCTGTTATTTCAGAGTATTGTTATGCTAAAACATGGATTTGCTACCTTGCTCTCTACCTTAAAAAAGATAGTTTCACAGGGCTACTCTAAACTATGGTAGTATGGCAGTTCCTATCAGAAGTTCTTTATTCTGAATTTTGTTTCCGATGTTCATATATCAGAGGATTTTTTTAGGAGAAAGGCTTAATTTTTGACCAGAGCTTACTTGTTTCTTACAGTCATATTTGAAGCAGACTTGCTACTATTGCTGTCTTCTTCAGTGCAGTATTAATGTCTGTTGGCAAAAAGGAATTAAGAGCTTTCTTATAAGAGAAAGCTGTCTAGGAATTTTGCATTTTTTCCCCACAATAATTTATGTATGCTAAACCTACCTGTGCATGCACTAGGTCTTTAGTGCATATGCTCAGTCTGCTTTTGTTAGTTGGTTTGGCCCTTGGATTGATCCATTATAAAAGCTGAGCCTTGCATGTATTTTGTGGGACTGCAGAAAGAGAGATAGAGAGAAGATGCAGAATTTATGAAAGAAGAGGAAGCCAAGACTAGGAGAGGAAGAGAGAGAATGGAAGGAATGGGTCATGGGGACATAAGGATAGGACATCATTGCCAAAGAGATGGGGTGGAGGATAAGAGAAACTTTCACAATAGGTGAAAGGGATTTGAAGAATTTAGTTACAGAAAATTTTGAAGTATGAATTGCCTAAAAAAAAAGAAGAGGACCTGTGATAAACTTCCACTTATGAAAGTGGTTCCACTTGTGAAATGGGCAGGCAGGCTGTTAAAATAGAAAGTTGTCAGTTCAAATATAACTTAAGTTGTTTTTTTTTAGTTGGTTTGGCATTGATGAATTGGGTGTGGGTTTTTCCTAATATCTGTTTTTTACTATAGGGGAGAATATTTATAGCTCAGGGTTGAAATGAAAGATCCTTAGTGCTCATTGAACTTGGTTGTTTTTTGTTTCATTCCTGTATTTATCTCCTTGACTGGTCGAGACATTCAGGAAATCTCATTAATAGTTCTTAAATGAAACCAATTTTAGACACAACTCAGAATCAGGTACAGTTGCAAGAAAAAGTATGTGAACCCCTTGGGATTACATAGAGGTTTGCATGAATTGGTCATAAAATGTGCTCTGAACTTCATCTAAGTCACAACAATAGAAAAACAGTCTGCTTAAAATAATACTACACAAACATTAGATGTTGCCATGGTTTAATTGAACATAACATGTAAACATTCACAGTGCACAATTCTGACTGCTATATACATACATGATGATTAATAATAATTATGTGCAATCAAATTACTGTTGACACTTAACAGCCACATACATAGATATTCTCTGTGACATGAGGGTCCTTGGTGCTCTCTGAGTTGTTGGTTGTTTTCTTGCAGACATTTCATTACCTAAACTAAGTAACATCATCAGTGCTAGTAAGTATAAAACCTGAGGTATGAATAAGTGTAAAATTTACTAGTACTGATTATAGTACCTAATATGAGTAACGAAACATCTGCAAGAAAACAACCAAGCTTGGAGAGCACCAAGGACCCCTCATTTCAGTCCTGAGCTACAAATCATTCTTCTTTATTGGTTTCTCCATGACAGTCTGTCCCCAATCTAGTCTTTCATGTCTTCCAATGGTGCATTCATCTCCATTGTAACTGAATCCATTAATCTTGCTGTTTGTCATCCTCTGTTTCTCTACTACATATTTTATTTCTGGATACAGATATAACTGAATGTTGTTGTACCATTGATTTGGAATAAATATGGATGTAGTCAAGTATTTTTTTTCTCTCTGAATTGGATTAAACTAATATTGGACTGACACACTTCCTTGTATCACATTTTCCCTAAGAATCATAGTCTCAAGGAATTGAAAGGGCAATATGGAAAATAAATCCAAACTGCTATGATGTTTTACCCTTAGCCTTCTCTTCTTTAAGCTAAGCATATCCACCTATTTTAATGGTTCTTCATAGGATTTAGCCTCAAAGCCCCTTACCCTCTTTCTCACTCGTTTCTGCACTGTTTCCAGTTCTTTTGCAATTTTTTTGTGTGGTGACAAAAATTGGACATAGTATTGGAGGCACAGTGCAGCATAAGGCTGAATGTGTATTATGTATTTATTTACATAAATTTAAATACATGATTCCAGAACAATAAACTAGAGAGAGAGAGGGCTTATAAGTATCCAGAGAGAGGATGGGGAAAAAATCGGAATAATACAAATTCTTACAGGGCTGGGAGAATAGCCAAAGTTTCATTGCCTTTCAGAACATCATCAGGGTGCGAGCCATATGAATCTCTGAAGTTATACTATTACAGAAAGCAGGTACCACAATTACCCACAATCTCCACATTACACTGCTGTTGATACAGCCCAAGATTGCCTTGACTTCGTTGACAGGTGCAGCACTTTGCTGGCTCATGTTTAAAGTATGATCTAGCAGGACATCCAGATAGCAATAGCAATAGTAATAGCACTTAGACTTATATACCGCTTTACAGTGCTTTATAGCCCTCTCTAAGCAATTTACAAAGTCAGCATATTGCCCCCAACAATCTGGGCCATCATTTTACCCACCTCGGAAAGATGGAAGGCTGAATCAACCTTGAGCCTGGTGAGATTTGAACTGTCAAATTGCAGGCAGCCGGCAGGCAGCAGAAGTAACCTGCAGTACTGCACTCTAACCACTGCGCCACTGCAGCTCCTTCTGATAGGTCATATTGCTAAGCCAGGTAGTTGCTTTCTTCTATCTGTGCATTTGTTTTTTCTACCTAAGTATGGAACCTTATTTTTCTTGCTATTAAATCACTTGGTTAATGCAATACTAGGTCCCTCTGTTTATATATACAAAGACAAGACAATTTAGAAAGGTATCACGGGGGTCTAGATTAGTACAATTTTGTGCCAAGAACCCAATGAGACTGAGAAACAAAAATGAAATAACAGCACATATATGTTTATGACTTAGTGTCCTCTTATTTAATTGAAGAAACCTCTGCTCTACCTCTGCTTTATCTCTTAAATTATTCTAGGCAATATGCAGCATAAAATATATGTCAGTTTGGAGTCTATGAAGGACGATAACAGAAAGAGGCAGCCAAAGATTATATTACATTTGTGCTCATTTCACACATCAGTATGCAGAACCAGACACACTTATAAATGCTGCCTACTTATAGGAGATGACCTAATCTCAGAATAACACTTGATGTTTGTAGCTCAAGACAGTTGTAGCTCAAGACAGTTGAGTAATATACAGCATTTAGCCCTAGCCATACATATGTAACAATGCATTTTGCTGTGTATTTCTCATCGGATGTTCATTTGAAGAATGCTGTGTAGCACTTAGTGCTTAGGGATGCATCTTATGCATAATTGGAATTCTCAAATAAGGCTGACATTTGGAATGTGGGATATAAATGGAACAAGGGCATTTCAACAGAACTCTGTAATTGGGGGTGAATGGAGTAAACGTGTACACATGTGCTCAGAAGGGCACAGTGGAAGGTGAAACTGCACACACTTCAGCAAATGAAGGATGAAAGCCAATGTATCAGTGTCACGGCATGACAGTGTAGAGTATAAATGATATTGTCACTGAGTAAAGCAACTATCAAGGGAATTCCACTCCACTGAATTACATTACTTAGGCAGACCTGAAGGTATTGTGTGTGAATGAGCTGAGAGGGCAAAAAGGAGTTTGTCAGCATAAACCAGAAATTATTTCAGAACAACTGGCTGCAGGGTTCAAAATTTCATGCATTGCTAAGACTAGCCATGTTAATGGTTTTCAGGGAATTCTGTACAGGATTTTTTGATGGGTGGAATTTGCATGTGTCATATTCCATTTAGCTATTTCAATTATGAACACTTATTTTCATCTGTAGTAGAGATTTGGGTAAAGCCAAATTTTAGAAAGGAAGAATGTTGTTTGTGCTCAATGCCTGCTATGTCTCATTGTTTTAATCTTAAGGAAGATTCATTTGTTGGGACTTATATTTCGGGCATGAGTGAGTGAGGTTTTTCCTTATTCTGAGTCCTCCTATATTTGACATTGCCTTAAGGAGAGAACAATGCGAACATAAGACTGAATCAGGGACTTTCTGTTTTACAACATTATTTTTTGCAGCCATTGCAATATATCAGTTTATGAACTTAGCATACTCACAGATTGCAAAAAAAATCCTTATCAGCATTACATAGCTAAAATACAATTATCCAAAATACCTTTTTTGTGTGTGGAATATTTGCTTACTTGAGAAATATTATTGAAGCCATAAGTGTTGTCATGAAATCAACAGATTTATTATTTATGAAGTATTAAGATGGGAACAATAGTAGGGGTATTAATGGGGCAGAGAATTTGGGTGGATAAAATGCTTTAGGAAACATAAAATAACAAAATTTTAGAGATGGTTCTATGGGAGGGGCTATTTTCTACTTGGGTGAGAAATGTTGTTCCCTCCGTTGTCTCTTTCTGTTTTGACACGCCAGACTATTTCTAGCATATTTCATAGAACTGTATTATGTAAGGCAGAACTAGACAACTTATTTAACTTAGAAGAATTATTGATTTCTGCTCAAGAAAGGCATAGCCTATAGCCGTTCTAATAATATGACTAGATTTACAAGTACCATTAAATCCATTATTTTATTGAAATTCTCTTTGCAGTTGTAGCATACTGTGAATTGCAGTCCATTTATCCAATGTTTTCCCATTGATCAATTTGTATATTGTATTAGAAAAAAATTGTCCAGCTTACCATATAATATTTAATTCCTCTTCCATTTCTTATTTTAACTAAAATTTATACATATTGGTAATAAGATGCTCATCATTGGTACATAAGTCTTTCAAATGGGGTTCTATCCTGTTCAAAGTCATAGGATCTTTTATCAATTTTAAAATTTTCTGAAAGTTGCATATATGAAACCATTAATATTCGAAACTTTCTGATATCAAATCTTCTCTGGATTTTAATTTAATTACACCCTGGGAATATTCTAATAGATTGCCATTTCTTAACCGTATCTCTTTAATTGCCGTTTTCTATAATATACTTCTTGTGGGGATATCATTTAGGTATTTTTAGACATATTCTAGATCTGTATTTCTTTCAAATTCTCAGGTTGGCATGTCTAATAAAATGATTTCTAAAATCAACATTGACCTTAACCTTGTATACTATAAGCAGGCATGCCACCCAGGTCTTGGATCGTGTCCCCTTCTAAGTTTAACAATCTTCTGTCTCTCAGAATCACTTGTTCTTTTAACCAAGCTAGGCAAGAAGCTGAAAAATACAATTTCAGGTCTGGCAGATCTAAACCAATATTGCCAATACTTGAATTAGTTAATAGAACATATCTAAAAGACAAATTGTGAACTATGTGTGCCGTTAATATATGGACAAATTTCTGACAAAAGCTAAAATTTTGTCAGAAACAGATAACATTTTAAACAGTAACATCTAAGTAAGAAAAATTTAGATCTTACAGTGATATTAGAAATCCCATCTGCTTAAAAAATGCTGAAATGTTTCTTTTGTATAGCCTTTCCAAAACAAAATTTATCTTGTTTTGGAAAGATTTAAAATTTAAAATTATCTTTTTTCTTTAATCATGCTATTATAATCAAGGGATTTTTTTTCCTGGTAAATACTGAATTGTATTATTAAAACTGATACTGGTATGCAAACATACTGTTCTCTTTAATTTTCTAAAACATTCTATGACAATTTTTTTTTTAATTTCCATCTTGGAAAGGGGAGAATAACATTTTCCCCTACACCAATGTCTATCTTTAAAAATCCATTAATATAAACTATTCTTACTAAAGCGCTTGTCATTGATATATTAATGTAAACTCATATCTCAAGAGAGTTTGTCATGTGAAATGCAATTGCATATTCATTTAACTTGCTGTAAAACTCTTTCCGGGTCACTTTCCTTCGAATGGATGTCCATATTAATTTGATTAATAAATAAATAAACATAAAACCAGAACATTATCCACTTTTCTACTTACCTATAAAATTTTATCTAAATATACTTTTTATTCAGTGCCAGACCGGGATTGAAACTGATTTTGGAAAAGGAAATGTATTTTGAATTATAGAATGAAAGATGTCATTGTCCCCCATTAGAAGTTCAGAAAGGGTAAACAGATTTGATACCATTTTGAGGCAGATTGTGGTACTTAATTGAAATACCAGTATTTCATATTACAATATAATACAATATTCTTTATTAGCCAAGTGCGATTGGACACACAAGGACTTTGTGCTCTCAGTGCACATACAAACAACAAGTGATGTAATCATAAGGCATGCTGTATTTTAGCTAAAGTCACAGCTCTTGTCAAAACAGCATAGTCAACCATTCTTAACTTTGAAAAGTAACCTTCATGGGAAAAGTGTTTTCTTTTTCAGTTTCTTTGCAATGAAATTTCATGGAAGCTAAGGTAACAGGAAACTGTTATGCCTGGCATTTGGTGATCAAGCTACTTCAGTTTTATTTTCTTAATAAAACTTAATATGACTGCAATTAAGAATTGTCCCTTTTTCCCTTGTCAAGCTTCATAAAAAAAAATTATATTAAATAGGAATGGGAAGTAAGAGCACAGTCTCCAAGTAACTTGTAAAATTTGAAAAGACTTTGATCCATCTGTGAGATAACCTGTAATTTCAGACCAGAGCTCCATGGTTATTATAAGTTGCTCCAAGCAATTTGCTGTTGTCTCAGGCTCAAATTCCCAGTTTCGAGAAATGAAATTATAATTAAATCAAGTTTTATGAGTTGATCAGAATTGCTTGCAACAGGAAATGAGAATAGTTTCCAAGTAAATTGCTTTATGTGGCTAAAAAACTGTACTGTTGTTCTGCTTGGAGACATTTATCCCAGATTTTCCGATATTCTTAATCTTGTGCTTTATGAATTTAATATTCACAGTGCTAAATTACTTTAATAAGTTTGTTCCCTCATTCCTTTACACCAATTCAAACGAAATTACTGAACCTGAGACTGTGTTGGCTACATATTTTTATTCTTGAAAGTGGTGTATTGTTGGCTATTTAGTGAAGACTTAACCTTATAATTTATCATATCTCTCTTAGTACATAAGAAACTATAATTTATAATTTGCTCTGAAGTCATTGCTTGGACAAGTCCAAGTCCATGCAATTTTCTTGGCAAAGTTTACCAGAAGTGGTTTGCCATTCCCTGTTTCCTAGGGCTGAGAAGGTGACTTTGGCTGCAATCCAGCTGGCTTTGTGCATAAGACAGGACTAGAACTCAATAGTTTCCTGGTTTCTAGCCTGGTACCTGGTTGAACAAATACATTTTATTTTTATTGAAAATGGAATCTGGCTATACTTGAAAAGAGTTCCATCAACATGACACCACTTATTAAAGCAGTACTCCTGATAACCACACAGAGCAAAACCCAAAGTTGAGGCCATTTAGAGAGCCTCTCCTTGCTGATCTGAATACCTAGACCGAAAGTGGTGATATTTTGAATACTTCAATCATAAACCTTTTTAGTTTTTAGAGACTAAAGTCAACATCATGAATTAGATCCAGTTAGCTGGCATTGATTTAAGAATTAGCATTAAGTCCTTGTGTTCAGTCATGCACCAATTGTAGCTTCCACACAGTCTTCAAATAGCACTCAAAGTTCACATGGCAGTAATCTAATCATGAAGTTATTGCAGCACGGATCACTGAAGCAAGACTTCACTTTCCAGAGTGATACCAGAATTGCTTCTAGGGAATGAGATTCACATCGGCAGATCTTTTAATTTAGATTATGATGTTATAATTGATTGTAATATGTCATTGTAATAGTTGCTCTTTTATCCTATGTCTTTATTAGTATATGATAACTAACATTACTACAGTATTGTTACTACATGAACAACTACTCCTGTGCACAGCCTTGCTGAATCTTATTAATAAAATAATATCAAAGGAAGTGTGATCTCATTCAATATAGTAAAGAGCAACGCAAATCACTGAGGGGGTGTTTTGCTCTAGTGAAATATTGAGTACAGCACCTCGTTAAGCTTACTTTCAAAAGCAGTGTGACTTCACTTCATCCTATGCCTTCATTGCCTATAAGGCTTTACTTCATCCCATGCAGAACCATCCACAAGCTTGTTCCAGGACTGAACAAGGTTATTAGGAGGCAGTGAGGCAACGCAGAGTGTCGCCTCAAGGCAAATGGGATCACTTCATTAAAGCCAACCAAAGCTGCTTCGCACAGGTGTGGTACAGACCACCTTCCTAGTTCTTAGGCCTGAGAACCACCTTCCCCAAACGCCTCATCTTTTGTGGACTCGCCTCAGTTTATCAGTCATCATCCACCCCCTCATTTCTTGCAGGCAACTTTGCAAGATCTCCTGATCCATGTGAAAAGGAGAGAATTAATGAAGCAGATTCCACATAGCTCTACCAGCTTGGTGTTCAATTCAGCAATTGAGAAGAAGGGATAAAAACCAGTAGGCCCCCACAATGAAAGAACTGTGGAGATGAGTTAAAATCTCTCATTGCCACTGTCCAGTGGCCGCAGCAGGAAGGGAAGATTAGATTAACAGAGTTGGAAGGGATCTTGTAGGTCATCTAATCCAATCCTCCACCCAAGCAGGCGATCCTACACCATTTCTGACAAATGGCAGTTCAATGTCTTCTTGAAAGCATCCAGTGATGAAGTTCCCACAGCTTACGAAGGCAAGCTGTTCCATTGGTTCTCACTGTCAGAAAATTTTTCTTTATTTCTAGGTTGAATCTCTCCTTGATCTGTTTCCATCCATTATTCTTTGTCTGGCCTTTGGGTGCCTTGGATAGCCATGCTGTCTAGTGGAATGGAATACTTGTAGTTCAAGGCCTCGGGTTTCTACTTCATTGGACCATTTCAGCAATATTGCATGATTAATGCTGTCAAAAACCAGGAGAATCAACCTCATGCTACTGTCTTATCTCTTTCCTGATAAAGGTTATCAGTCAAGACAGCCAAAATGTTGGGTTCCAAAATCTGGAAGCCAAACAAAAACTTATTAAATAATGTATTTTAAATCATATTTTTCTACATTTTCTGCAGCAGAATTGTATCATCTGGACAACCTATATTCTTGATATTTCTGTAAGATGTGCCTATAAGCATGATCAGATTTAATATCTTTAATCCCATGGAGCACCATGTTAGCCTCACAGATGTTCCCTTATTTTACACAACCATGCAGTCCTAGCATTACCAAGTTGTCTTATTTATTTTCTCACTGCTTTCTGCCATTCATTTTGAGAAATGCCTAATGTAAGGATGAAGAACTTGTAAATCCCCAAACGTTGAACAGCAGCTTGCCATATCCCAGGTAAATGAGACTCTTGGGATTTGGAGTTCAGAAAAGTCTGGAGGACCACAAATTTCCCAGCCCCGGATAATGTCAGAAGATGCCCTTAAGTTGGCTGTTGAGGGCAAAATATATGAAAGCATTTTACATATTAATGACTGCATCATAAAACTTGTTCTGCCAGCTGTTTGCACATAGTTTTTAGAATTATGACAGTGCGACAGTATTACAAGGACATTCCTCCTTAGTGCCAAAAACAGGAAAGCTGGTGCTATTTTTAAAAATGTGATCCTATACAGATTTTGGCTGTTGTCCAAAGCAATAGATTGTCATGAAGGAAGGCACTTGGTTTTCTAACTGGTCAGAAGCCATCAACTGCTTTTAAAAACTAGGAGCATTTCTGTTTTTTAAAACAGTATCTTAATTCCTGGAAGCTACCAGTTAATATATGTATAGGTAGTTTTCATTTAATGTTCACTTGTTCAGCAACCATTCAAAGAACAAGGGAGATTTACGATAAGTCCTTGTAGTTGTGGCTACTGTGACATTCCCTCAGGTATGTGGTTGCTATTCAGATAACGGGCTCACAATTGCAACATCAAAATGCCCTGCACTTACATAATTGCCATTTGCAAACTTCACAACTGGCTTCCAACAAGCAAAATCAATGGGGAAGCTGGCAGAAGGTAGCAAATGGCGATCACGTGACTACAAGATGCTGAAATCGTGTGGGATTCGCTTAACAACTGCAACAGAGTCGCTCTTGTGAGTCAGGTGGACCATCTCTAAATTTGAGAAATGAACTGGAGCTACTGAAACTGCTGTTGTAAGTTGATATTAGATATATTAGACATATGTAATATTAGATATAAGAGCCATGGTAGAGCAGTGGTTGGTATGCAGTACCACAGGCTACTTCTACTGGCTGCTGGCTGCCTGCAATTTAGCAGTTCAAATCTCACCACGCTCAAAGTTGACTCAGCCTTCCATCCTTCCTAGGTCGGTAAAATGAGGACCCAGATTGTTGGGGGCAATATGCTAACTCTGTAAACCGCTTAGAGAGGGCTGTAAAGTACTGTGAAGCAGTATATAAGTCTAAATGCTATTGCTATATTACAGTCTATGGCAGATTTCCCAATTCCAATTATTGTTGGTAACTGAGGACTTCTTGTATTTGTTATTATTGGATTTTAAATGGTTTCTTGTGAACTACATTAAAAACCTTTGTAAGGAGGCTGTAACTTATGTCACCATTAGGTCTATCCCACTCAAGCAGGATAGCCTGATTAATGCAGAAATAATTACTTTTACCAGTACTCACTTCCATCATCTTCTTTCTTCTCTTTCTACCAGAAAGATAGGAACAAGATTTAAAGAAAGAAACTGCCTTTCTCTTTCTCCTAATGACAGAAAACATGCAAACATGTACTTATTGACTGATACACAGTTCACTGAAACTTTCTGAGTTGCACTACCAATTTACAACACCAAGACACAATCTGGAACCAATGGTGACTGTTTAAAATAGTATGTACTACAAGGGTGAGTTCTACTTACCTTTACTATTGGTTGGCAACGGGGCTGCACGCACATGCACAGAAGCATTTTGATGACATCAGGGTGGGTGGGCAGAGCCTCCCTCCGGTTTTACTACCAGTTCTATAGAACCGGTCCGAACCGGCGGCAACCCATCACTGATGTACTACATTAGAAACCAGGCAGTGGCAAAGAGGAACACAAATGGGTGATGGGCAGAGAGAGAAAGGATTGTATTCGAAGAGTGAGTGTAAATAAAGGAAGTTCATCTAAACAAGCTTAAGCCCAATGAGAAAATAGTTGTGAAAGGAGTTGGGCAAGGTTTTGGGCATATCCAAATAAAAGAAAAAGATATACCTGTAAATGGCCTAGAATCTGGCGAGTGCAGCTGGCAGGTTTGGTAAACAAGTAGTTCTATTATTATATTATAATTAATATAATATATATAATTATGTTACATAATTATATAATTACTATATGGTTTGTTGCACAGTCAGCCAGATGTTCAGACTGGATTTGGCATTTTAGTTCACCTATTGAGTCCTTCCCAAGGACGTGAATGTTTGATGGTGTTACAGATATAATCACAGAATGTAAGCTGCTCCAATTAAAACTGCCTTTTGCAACTGACTGATGGTGATTTTAACAATGCCAATGGTTTTCAAGTGGTGCTTGAACTTGTTTTGGGATTGTATCCAAGGCACCTATTGCTATTGGTACTAACATTGCTTTCTTTTGCAACAGTCATTCTATTTCTATTTGCAGGTCTTTGGCATTTTGCTATCTTCTCTTAGAGAGCCAGTTCGCTAATGGTTAAGGCATCAGGCTAGAAACTAGGAGACTGTGAGTTGTAGTGCCACCTTAGCCATGAAAGCCAGCTGGGTGACTTTGGGCCAGTCACTCTCTCTCTGCCCAGCCTTCCACACAGGGATGTTATTGTGGGAAAAACAGGATAAAGGTGTATTAGATACCATGTTTCCCCAAAATAAGACCCTGCCTTACATTTTTTTTGCCACCAAAAAAGGCACCAGGTCTTATTTTGGGGGGGGGTCGCCTACTGACTCAATTCACTCGCGTGCATCACCCCCCGGCCTCTTTTTTGCTGTCAGAGGCCTTCAGAATCTTCTTCTGAGGTCGGCAAGGCTTTCCTGAAGGCTTCTGCAGCTCTGGATCAATCCGGACCTCTGTTATCGGCTACAGAGGCTTTCAGGAAAGCTTTGAGGCCTTGCCAGCTGCAGAAGAAATGGGCCGGGAAGCAGGTGTTGGGTGTGCAAGGCCTGACTGCAACTGTTCAAAGGTAAGTAGTAGGGCAGCTCCACACCCCCATCCCCACCCTAGTTTATTTTTTACGTGTAGACCCTGGAGTGGGCGGGGTTTTAATTGGGGCTTATTTTGGGGATATGACTTATATTGGGCACACGTGTATAAGCCAAGCTAGGACTTACTTTCGGGGTAGGTCGTATTTTCGGGGAAACACAGTATGTTTACTGCCTTAAATTACTGATAATAAATTAAATATTTAAATAAATTAAAATAAAAATATATTGTAATGTGATTATTAAGGTTTTTCCATTGCTATCATAAAAAGTCTTCTGACCTATTTTGTTCAAAATGGGAAGCATAGTTCTCCAAAAGCATGAACGTGGGAAATATGGTCCTGTTTACTGAAAAACAAGCATCTGCTCATCTCCACCATTGCCATCATGAGCACGGATTGGTGAAACTTCTCTTTTTTAAAAAAACAGCTGCTGAATAAGAGATCAATACATTTTAAAGCAGCTCTATTAACTTGCTTCCCTCATGAATAAATCTTGTCATATTAACCGTAGTAGTAGCATTCTGTACTCTGATAATTCGGTACAGTGCCTCATTCTAGCTAGAAAGCATTTTGTGCTGTCTGCTTCAAATTTCCAAAACACTAAATAGTAATTGAAAATAGCTGCACAGAAGCCCAAATACACATTTTCCAGCTGTCAAGAGTTAAAAGATAGTGAAAATGGCAGGTGATTAATTGCACATCTTACTGTGAAAGAACGTTAATAAAAATATGTACAGTTCATGAGTTACGTTTAACAGAGATATCCATTGCTTTGTCAAGCAACTTGAGTTTATGAAGTATTAAATAATTAGCAGTGTTCACAAGGCAGTCATTTTTAAAGCTGGATGTCATCCTAATAAGGCAGTAGTAAGAAGGGTAATAGCATGCTCATGTCTTTATAGCCAGCTACATATTTTTTTTTCTTGAAAAGTTGCCTTTATGAGAAAATGATTATTGCACCTTTTCAGAATGAAAATCTAAACAGTAGGTTTATTTCTATTCCATGAGTGAAACTTTTTTTTCTTGCTTTCTTTAAATATAATGGAACTATCTAAAGTTCTGAAACAGGTCTTTTAGAAATGTGGAGTCAAATGACCTCATCTTACAGAGCAGGGCATGTTATATAGATTTTATACCTTATTTTCAAGAGTATACCTTACAAGGATAGCTAGTTCTTGTTGGACTCTTAACTCCAATTAGTTCCAAGACCATATAGCCAATGGTCAAGGATATTGAGAACTTTTTAAATAGAATTTGTGGATGACTTTGGGGAAGGAGGGGAAGAGATGCTGCCTAGGAAGCAACAGAGTCAGGAGCTCCCAGTTGATTAACAGTGAGAGGAACAAACTTCAGATTGTTCATGTGGTTAAAAGTGGTGGTGAGAAGTTTGACCTGTCAGATTTGCAAGACTAATGTCAGCCATCCTTGGTAAAAGAAGAGCCTTGGTGGCACAGCGGACTAAAGTGCTGTTAAAGTAGCACTTAGCTGCCAGCTGCCTGCAATTACTGCGAGTTCAAATCTCACCAGGCTCAAGGTTGACTCAGCCTTCCATCCTTTCGAGGTAGGTAAAATGAGGACCCGGATTGTGGGGGCAATAAGCTGACTTTGTATAAAAGAGAACACTGCTTAGGAGGCCCTACTAAGCAGCCCTACTAAGCAGGTATATACAAAAGTATGAAGGCTATTGCTTAACACATTGTAAGCCACCCTGAGTCTCCAGAGAAGGGCAGCATATAAATCGAACCAATAAATAAATAAGTAAATAAATGAACAAGACAGGCAGAACAAACAGATGAGCTAATTTTACTTTATTTTAAGGCTATATTACAAGTCTTGTGAGTCTGAAAGTACAAACTTACTATTTAAGATATGACATATGTAGAACACATTTTATCTGAAAAAGAAACTAACGGTATCAAAAATGAATTTACAGCTGACAGGCCAAAAGAATGACTTAGAAAAAGATCTTACACTGGACATACAAAAGAAACTGGCTGATGTCTTAGTAATTAAAGGGCATGTACAAAAAACAAACCAGGAAAGTTATTTGGATAATTTTTCCATATTGCATTTACAAAAGAGGCTTGCTAAAAGTTTTAAGAATTTTGTGAAAAGGGACAAAGAAAAAAAATGAAAAGAAATCAAGTTCTAGAAGATGATTTTGAGGGACTGAAAGATCAAGATTGTTAGAAATAAATGAAAGGAATATAAAGTTGGTTTATTTGATCAAGGTTAAAATAGCTTTATTATTACCGTATTAACTCTTCATGGATTTTTATTGAATCAGGATTGAAGTGATGAGATTTTGTGGATTTGTTTATAGATAGGAGATGAGATATGGAAAATACAGGTTGTTTGTTGTATGCAGGGAAGCCCTTTTTTATATATATTTCTTTTCTTTTCATTGTAGACTTGGTTTTTTTTACTTCTTTGTTCCACCTTCTTTAGTTTGTATTGTTTTAATGTAATTTTAATAAAATTACTATCTTAAAAAAATCATACTTGCTGGTGTAGGGTAGAGAATCTGGAAGGCCACTTCTTCCATTTGAGCTGACCAGCCTTTGATTTTTCAGTTTTTTAGGGGATTTCTTAAGCTATGATTTGCCTTGTGAACTGATCCATAGCGACCTATTTCTATGGAAGTTCCAAGGTTAGAGGAGCTCATGATGCCAAAATTTAATTATCCCTGTCATTACCTCATTCTTTTTGTTTGGGGTGTTAATTGATTCTGTTATGTAAGGTTGTGCTGCTTAAAAACTACGTACAATTGTTTGGTTAAAAATATGCTAGGTTTGTGCAATTAGCAAGTCCCTAGTTATATTTCCATGTGTAATGTTAGGTCTCTTTGTGTACTTGTTTCACTCCCTCCTTGTGCTCTGCACACTATGCTTTAGGATACAAGAAAAGACATTGAGAACAGAGTACAAAGCAAGAGAGAACTAAGTCTTTTTGATGTAAATGAAGAATTAGATACAGGTTTCAATCAGAACAATTAAACGAATAGAACCATTTTATCTCTGCATTTAAATCATTATTATTTTAGCTATTAAAGAATCACAGAGTTGGAATTGTTCTTTGGGGTCATCTAAACTTATTCCATGACATTCTACTTAACTCTTCCCTCCAAACTGAAGCACAGTCATTAATGAGCTAGTCTGGGGCAGAATTGAGGGTCAGTCTAACGGTAATCTTATCTAGCCTTTATTTTACCTTTGTATTAATGAAAATTTCATGAGCTATTTTGTTGGAGGCATTGTTGAGATAGTATACTACATATGTGCCATCCCATCAGTCACAAACTTTAAAATGCTGTCAAGGAAGATAAGGATAGCATGGCATGATGTGGCATGATGAATCCATAGTAGCTCTTCTTAATTGCATTCACAAACATGCTGCTTAAGTTTCAGCATTAAATATGTCAAGGTCTGTAATTTCCCAAATCCTCCATATTTCCCTTTTTGAAGACAAGAATGACATTTGTTCTCCTCTAGTCTTTTGGGACTGTCAAGTCAACCTGAAGTTCTCTAATATAGCCAAGAGTGGTTGTACAATCCTCCCTATTATTTAGCCAAGTAAATAGCATTTAGGATGTAATCCATCTCATCCTGGAGACTTGAATTAATTTAAATTAGCTAACTTCTCCCTCCTGAGACAGAACAGACACAGAATAGGTAATAAAAGCATTTACCTTTTCCCCTCATCCATTATCTGTCTACCACTTTATCCACCCTCTTTGGCTTTTGTTTTGATTCTGCTGTACCCAAATAACCTTTTTGTTATTGTTTTTGATATCTCTTGCAAGGCTCATTCCAATTTGAGCTTTAGCACATTTCATACAGTTTCTGGAGATTACCTTGCATTCTGTGGTTGGGAGAACTTTTATTGCATTTTTTATATATTTCATCATGTTGTTCAGCACTTTAGAGAATCCTTATATATTTATTTTGTTTTTTGTTTTTTCTCAAATATTTCCTCATGTTCTCTTTCTTGCGGGAATCATTTGCTATTTCTATTTCCTTTGCTAGCCCACGTTTCTTCTTTTAAGATTTCAGGCCATCAATCCTACTATCTTCCCTCAGAGTTCATCATAATCCACTCTTCTGAAATCTAGCATGCAGGTCTGGTTTTGTTTTTGGTTTTTTCCAATGTTTCTTCTGCTGGCTATCATGAATTCAAGGATAACATGATCTCTTTTCTCTCCGAAATATTAGTTTCCCCAGCTTCTTCAACTCACTCCTCCATTGTTGATAAATTTAGGACAGTTAACCCTTTAAGTTGGCCTTCTGACAAAACTTGTCAGCAAGAGAAGACAACAATGGATCTTTGATTCCAGGCAGCTGTCAAAACAATTGGAATTTCCCATTAACCCTTTCCCAAGTCTCTCTGAAAGATTGGTAATCTAACAATGAAAGTCCTCTTCTGCATCTTTCCGACCAGTCTATAATAAGCTCTCACAGTGATGCCCTTTTGTTCTCTTTCATACTCTGAATAAGATTTCCATGTTTTAATTCCTTTTCTTTCCAATTATCTTTTTTTTCTCTATGCATTTACAATGCAACATCTCCTCTGTTTCTGTTGAGTCTGTTCTGGACAAGTATCTGTTGAGTCTGTTTTTGATGCGTTGTAGCCATTCAGTAGGATGTGCTAATCATGAGTATCATTCAGGAATAGTCCATCCCTGAAACCA
The DNA here is from genome assembly GCA_012654045.1 of Ptyas mucosa. Lineage (NCBI taxonomy): Eukaryota > Metazoa > Chordata > Lepidosauria > Squamata > Colubridae > Ptyas > Ptyas mucosa. The sequence goes on from WNWU01000030.1 coordinate 12,364,222, forward strand.
AGTTTCAAGGATGGGCTGTCAGGTCTAATTGTCCTTCTGAGATAGCTATTATTTCCTTTATCTTTAGTCCGCTCATCATAGACGCTCATCATTGATAGAGCCTATAAAAGTTAGGTAAACATCTTGAATGTATTATGACTGGTGGCTGCTAATATATTTCTGCACGCATTTGCCAGTAAACATAAAATGAAGGCCATATGGTCCTTCTTGGCCAATTATTGCATTTCCAGTTATCCCTGGTTCTCTAGACAAGAGTGATTTATGCAGCTGAGGATGACATGGCAAATTACTGCCACTCCCTAACCTTTTTTAAAATTCCTAATACTGTTGTAATCTGTAATTACAGAAATCAGCGTGAGAATTGCAGTACTGTATAATTATCTCTTTCTGATACTTTATTGCTGAATGAATTATTAATCTAGATCATTCTTTTATATTTGCAACAGCTAAGGAATCATAATATATGATTACATTTCATTATTTCTGCCTTTGTGTTTTTGGATGTTGTAATCAGTAATTCATTTTGTTTTTGTTTTTAGTACACCCAAATATTCACAGGGTTATAAATTACATTGTGGTTCAACATTTAGTGGTTTTTAATGCTCTACTTACTCTTCATGTTACTTAGTTTGTAATGAATTTCAGGACAGTACCACACAATAAATGAGGTGAGAAACGTCTGAAGAAAAGAAGACTCCAGTCACATAGTACAGGACAAATTAACTGGGTCAGTCTTTTCTAACCTAAGATTTTCCAAATCCAATAAAGGAGAATATTTGTAGCTCAGGGTTGAAATGAGGGGTCCTTGGTGTTCTCTGAGCTTGGTGGTTGTTTTTTGCAGACATTTCATTAGCCAAACTAGATAACATCATCAGTGCTAGACTAACACTGATGATGTTACCTAGTTTAGGTAATGAAACGTCTGCAAGAAAACAGAGGGCACCAAGGACCCCCTCACTTTCCAAAGCTTCTGAACAGCCCAAGAATCCTAATTTTCAATCCCAACACATCTGTAGCTGAAGAAGGCTGATCCAGAGCACATCATACCTACTACATCTGAACAATTGTAGCTCCAATTCACATTCTTGAAGTCAGATGGGTGCTTCTATCCCATAGGAAATATTGATTTTTTAAAAAATGCAACAAAAAGAAATATCATTTTTAACTTTACATTTTTCTGAAGATAGGAATGATATTGCTCAATGTAAGCATTTTGGTATATGACTGAGATTTTCCAGGAACTACAATACTGATACTCTTGTTATGATTAAAACTATAGCTTACTTTGCCTTGATCTTCCCCTGCCTTCCCACCATCACCAATCGCATGTAGCTGTCTAGGACAAAAGATTTTAAACCTCTAAATCTGTCTATTACAGTAACAGTTGAAACGATGTGCAGGTTACCATATATACAGGAAAGCACTATATATATGCAAATTAATAAATAGATAAATACATTCATATGTTTTATTTTTGAGTGTTTCCAACTTTGAGACGAGGAACTCTGTGGTTCTTTCTAATTAATTAGCTATGTAATAAACTTTAGCAATTCTTAATTCCATTTATATTTGAAAAGTAAACCCTCTGTTGAATTTGGCAGTGAAGTATGCTTACAATTTAGAATTTTGAAACCGATTAATATACTGACCTGCTGTATGTGAATACCTGCTATTGTGGGAACCTTTTTTTTCAATTAGATAATTTACAGAATTTCAGTATGTTGTGGGGCAACAATATACTGTAAATGAATGGATCCAATTAGACTTTGCTTTATCCTTGGTTATTTCCACTGTTCCATTTCTGCCCTAAAGATATTAACAGAGCTGCAAAGTTAAATTATGAAATTAGAAATAAAAAGTTTCTTTGCATATTAGATAGATCTTCTTTATTTTTCTAAAATCTATTGTATAGGCTTCATATTTTCTTTAAAAATAGTTTATATAAACATGTGTAACTGTGACAGAAATATTTCAAAGAGGATACTTCTGTGTTTCCCCGAAAATAGGACCATGTCTTATATTTTTTTAAACCCTGGAATAAGCGCTTAGCCTTATTTTTGGGGAGGTCTTATTATTTTGGGGCATGTGGAGCAAGACGGGGCTCCTCTTGCCATCTTACCTGATTTCCACTTCTGTCTCCCTAACCCTAACCAGATGAAATGGCGGGGACCAGCTGTGCATGCAGTTAAATATTTTGGGGGAGGGTTTATTTTCGGGGGGGGCTTGTTTTAGCGCATGCGCTCAAAAGCCAGATTGGGCTTATTATCAGGGGGTGTCTTATTTTTGGGGAAACAGGGTATTTGCTTAATTCAAGATACCATGTATGACATTTCTCTAACATGTTTTTCAACCTCCAGCTATTTTGTATGAAAAGTCTTTCTACAACTACCATAAATAAAGATCCCTTCATTCATTCACTCCAGTTATATGCTATTACCGTATATACTCGAATATAAGCCGAGTTTTTCAGCCTAAAAACCGCCCCCTCGGCTTATATTCGGGTCACGAACAAAATGACTTTTTCCCTGCAACTGGCTTCCAAGGCTTGCTAGGGGCATGAGGGGGGTGCCTAGCAAGACTCTCTGCAGCCCCCTGGAAGCAAAAACGGGCTGGGGGGGGGGCTTAAAGGGAGAAAGAAACAAAGAAATCCTCACGTTTAGGGAGATTCCATGTGCACTGACCTTGAGTTGAGAGCTGATTGTAATTGGCTGCTAGCTAGCCTTCTTGTAATTGGCTGCTAGCTAGTGGGTTCTCCCAGCTTGGCTGTCTCAGGAATTCTGGGAGTTGAAGTCCACAGGTTGTAAAAGGGCCACATTTGCCCAGCCCTGGTATCTCTTAACAGAGGCTTCAACTTGCCTGAAATTAGATCAAGCCAGTGACTGGGTGGGCGTGGCCTCACACTTCTGACTGGTCCTCACACTTATGACCATCCTCACATTTATGCCGGTGCAGCATTATTAAAACCATGTCACTCATTTCACAACTGCTTCTCTTTACCATGGTGACAAGATAGGGCAAAAACGTAAAATGTGAGGACAGTCGTAAGTTTGAGGACTGGTCACAAGTGCAAGGACCAGTCAAAAATAACTTTTTCAGCCCTCTGAGTAGTCCATATGCACAAAAGGACTACCCAGAGGGCTGAAAAAAGTGATTTCTGACAGGTCCTCGCACTTTTGACCAGTCTTTTTTTATTTTGAAATTTACCAGTAGCCGCTGCATTTCCCACCCCCGGCTTATACTCGAGTCAATGAGTTTTCCCAGTTTTGGGGGGTAAAATTGGGGGGGTCGGCTTATATTCGGGTCGGCTTATCCTCGAGTATATACGGTATATATTGACTCTCCTGTGTCAGATGTGTAAGTGAAGTGAATGAATCTCTCAAAATATTCCTGCCAACTACCTGGACATATCTAGCTAGTTTTGTGGAAGGTACAGAAGTAATTTGCCACAGCTGCCTTCTGGGATATTTTGTGACAATCCAGGGTTTGCTGGGTTCCTCCATCCAAGTGCTAACCAGATCCAACCCTGAAGAGCTTTTTTTGATATAGCCAAAGTCATTCTGGTACCGATATCTGCTGGGACTTCAAACCAAAGGCCCTGCTAGCTAATACATTCTGATAGGTGCTCTGGTGCAGGCAATATTAGCACTTGACCTTCTCAGTCAACTTGTCAATGTTTCAGCATATTCCTTTGCTTATGCCTTCCCACGGGAAGGGAAACTGCGTTTTAATTTCCCACAATTCCTTTTATTCATGGATTTTGACTTGCATTACTAATCAGATATTTATATGTAGTTGCTGTTTCCCCCTCACCTATCCAGAACCCGCTGTCATTAACACAGAGAATGGAAGATTTCTCTTTTCTGGTTGAATTTAAAAGTTATTAGGGCAACCTTACTATGATATTGCCTGATATCAGCATTTCAGTCTTGGTCCAGCGGAAATGTGAAGTGTCTTTTGTTCAATGTGTGCTGCTTTCTGGAAGCCTTCATTGTCACTCTGAACCATTCCCAGTTTGAATCCTCTAGATGTTTTGGAAACAGCCACAATAACACTTCTTAGCAAGAGGTGAAATTGGATATGGGATTAGAAAATGACTTGAAGATTAGAAATCTTTGCTGCTGTGACTACATATTCTGAGTCCTTGATTTTAACCCTTATAGTTTAGTACTATTTACTTTCAAAGAAGAAAAACATTTCATTAACTTAGTTTCCAGTCTGTTAGTTATAGAATGATGTCACATCTTATTAATGCTTTTTTTTTTAGAGTGTCTTCCTTTTTGGTCTTTATCCTGCCAATGTGTAATAACTTTTATTGCCTTTTTTCAGTTACACATTTTAGTTACATAGCTAATTTTACATGGCTTGAAAAGCATGAATAAATCCAAATGCTGCATTTAAGTTGTCTTCCTGTTGGTATCATAGAATCAGTGGGCTGGAAGAAGTCATTTAAGCTATTTAATCCAACCATTTTACCAGTGCAGGAATGGCAGCCTATTCTCCTCTTGGGTATGCTTCCTTTTAAACAGATTCATTCTCATACTCCTCTTATTTTTGGGAGCTAACATGCTTATCCTATTTTCTAAAATTCATTCTTCTTTATCCTATCTTCTAAAATCCGTTCTTCTACCTTCCTATCTTAAGAACAAAGAGAACTTAAAGAGAATGAGCTGATTTCTAATGTTTGCAGAGTGCTGTCATATCCACCATCGGTAGTATTTTCTCAAGGCTAAAATCCCACTCCATCTTCATAGCACTCAGGTTCTAGACCCTAAATCTCCTATTACTTTCTCTGAAACCATGCCAATTGCTAAATGCAATTCTCAGCATGGAGTTTGACCAAACTGGAATAAAGTGGAACTATCTTTTTTTCAGATTTTGAAATTACACCTCTGTTGATTGAGACTTAAAATTATTACTTGATTGTTGCATATTTAATTTGCAATCAACTACTAAGGTGGTGTAGTGGTTAGAATGCAGTACTGCAAGCTAATTCTGTTGACTGCCAGCTGCCTGCAATTTGGTAGTTCGAATCTCACCAGGCTCAAGGTTGGCTCAGCCTTGCATCCTTCCAAGGTCGGTAAAATGAGGACCCAGATTGTTGGGGGGCAATATGCTGACTCGGTAAACCACTTAGAGAGGGCTGTAAAAGTACTGTGAAGCGGTATATGAGTCTAAGTGCTATTGCTACAAGTAGAAGACGTTGCTATTACCAAGCCAAATTCCTGTTACAGACATTTGTCTTTCGTTTCGCAAGTGTCTGTCTGACTTAACTAAATTTCATTCAAATACTTTCAGTGCATTTTTCTAACCTAATAAGGTAGTTTTGAATGTTATTTTCTGTTTTCTGTTTGCTACCCCATCCAGTTTAATATCTGCAAATTTGAAAAGCATTCCCTACACGTCTTTATCGAAGACTTCTCCTCCTCCTCTGTCTATGTTGCTAGCCTTCCAGCATTACCTTTATTTCCATGAATGGGCTTGGCTCTAAATAATTGCTTTGGAAATAAAAATGATGAATGGCTTCAGCTTGATGCTTTCCAATTTCCTGGGGAAAAGACAAAGCTAAGCAGGGTGCTTGGAATTTTTTGAAGGAAGAAAGACAATTAGAAGAAGTGTCAGTTGCATTTTGTTAAGGCAGTATTTGTAACTGATTATGCCTTTTATGGTAGTCATCTTGCAAATAGGGAAGCTTCCTTGTATCAATTATTTTGCCAGGGCGCAGAGAACAAAACAGTAGCAAGGATGATGCAATAGTTTTAAATAGTTTTACTCCATTTTAAAAAATAGGATCTATTTTAATACTATTATAAAATAAGACAATAGAGCTATAAGAGTAAAACGAATAAGCTTGATTTTTCCAGGCCATGTCCAATTCATATTTTTTTAAAATTTAAGCAAATGGTAGTTTCCCTAAGTTTCAATTAGGCTAATATCTTTGACCTAGTTGTTTTCAGTTTCATAAAGACCTTTCCAAATAATTCATGATCTGTTCTGCCTAATGTTTTATCTGCCTAATGTTTCTTTGAGGAAAGTTATCTAGCCTTTTTATATTATTTTATATAGACAAAGTACAGTAATACAATCAAGAACACAATTGTGCTTCACAGGTGTCCCCAGCAAACTGAGATTTCATTGTACGAAATGATGTGATAAAAGCTCTAGTTCTTGTGTATGTGCATGCAGTGTCACAAAGCAAATATTAAAAGGGTGGAGATTGTATCATGGCATTGCAATACACATTGATTCACTCCCCTGAATATGGGGAGATGCCTGTTTAAAAAATGCCTGTTTTTTAAAAGCAGCATATTACTACATTAGGTGTTTCCCAGTACATGTACTTGAATAATTCTTATGCTATATTTCTTTTGTAAAGCTTTAAATGTTATATATATTTGCCACAATACAGTCTTGTCTCCTTCTTAAGATCTGTCTCCTATTATTTTGTTCTCTTGTCAGTATCACAGACTTGCTTATAAGTTTATATCCAGTGACTGGCATTTATTTCTATTGAAGCATAGGTAGTCCTCGACTTACAACAGTTCATTTAGTGACATTCAATGGCACTGAAGAAAGTGATTTATGACCATTTTTCACAATTATGACCATTGCAACATCCCCATGGTCACGTGATTTACATTTGGATGCTTGACAGCCGGCTCATATTTATGTCCTAGAGTCCTGCGATTCTCTTTTTGCGACCTCCCAACAAGCAAAGTCAATGGGGAAGTCAGAATCACTTAACAGCTGTGTTACTAATTTGACAACTGCAGTGATTCACTTAACAAACGTTGCAAGAAAAGTCATAAAATGGGGCAAAACTCACTTAATAAAATTCTTACTTAACAACATAAATTCTGGGCTCAATTGTGGTCATAAGTCGAGGACTACCTGTATTTATTTCTATTGAAGTTCTGCATTTAGAAGTACATTTCAGGTCTACTTCAGCCTAAATATCATAGAATTCCAGGGATGCTTATTTCCATGTAAGTATGTGTTTCAGTGCAATGCCTAAATGCATTTGCTCTGGGCCAGGAAATTCCAAATTCAAATTTCATCTCCTACAAACTCTCAAGATGTAGTTAGGCAAACCACTAACCCTCAGGCCTCCTCCATTAGCCCCACTGAGTAATTGCAGTACTTTTCAGATTTTATATAAGATAACTGAGATAATCTTCGCAAGCTCTAGTTTAGGGTTTTAAGCATAGTTATATCATAATTCTGTTGGCTTCTGCTATCTGAATCAGTATAATAAGATGTGAGCGGCTCATGTGTCATTTTGAAGGGGTGGAATCTGTGTTTTGAATGTAAAAATCCACAACCAACTTGCCCTTGAAATTGGAGACCTACAATAATGTTGAGAATTTCAACCACAGTTTCCTGCAATGCCACTAAGCACCGGTAATTCTAAAATACCAGAAAACGATAGGTTGAAAACTCTTGTTTTACAAAGATTTTATCCTATCCCCTTTTTTCTCCAGGCAGCTTATACTATTAAAATGGTGTTTAATAATAGCCTTCAACATTTCTTAAAATCCATCCCTCTCATTCAGCATTGTGGAGAAGAAAAAAAACCAACTAAGTGGGTTGAGTAAAAAGCCTATAATGCAATTGTCTTTCTAGAGAGAGAGAGAGAGATATTTCTTGAATTCTTTGTTGCAGCTAAGAATTAAAATGCTGATCAGCAGTTCTGCAGAGAGCTGGCTCAACTATGCAGGGTGCAGAAATCATGATGTAATCTTCCTTTTTATTTTTTTTTTATTTTATTTTTTTTTGCAAGCACTGTAATAACTCACTTTGGCCCTCTATCTCTCCCTTATTGTTTGTTGCTTCTATTTTAGGGTGTGAACGGAATGTCTGTGGATGAGAAGACTGAATCCCCCATGTATGTGTATGAGTCAACAGTCCATTGTACCAATATCCTCCTATGCCTCAATGACCAACGGAAGCAGGATATTCTCTGTGACGTGACTTTGATTGTGGAGGGCAAAGAATTCCGAGCCCACCGGGCTGTGCTGGCTGCATGCAGCGAATACTTCTTGCAGGTGTTAGTCGGGCAGACAGAAAATGACCTGGTTGTCAGCCTGCCAGAAGAGGTATAGTATGCCATTGTTCATCAGTTACTTGAAAAACAGCCTTTCAAACTGGGTAGCTAGGAGAGAAAACAAGCTGCTCTCTTTTGTGCCCAACTGCTTAGGAATCAGATAAACCTGAAGGTTTTTAAATATAATTCCCAAAGCTCTGCATGTTGCTCAAATCAGACTCTGCTGGAGGGTATGTTAATCCTGAGAAGGAGAGTGGGATGCGATGCTAAAACAAGCACCCTCGGGTCTCCAAGGTTAGAGAGCAAAAGCAAAAGGAAACAGCCTGCCAGGAGCAAGGAAACATCAAACGAGAAGGAAGGAAGAGGGAAAGCAGGAAGAGGTCCAAGCAGCACAATGGACGGAGTGAATCCTTCGTCCAGTGCTTTAAAAAGAACATGTAAAAACATGACCATCCTAAGCCAAATTGCTGTGCGCTTTAGGGAAGAAAGCATCTCAAAGCTAAACCAGAAGCAGGATGATTAATTCTGCTTCACTAGTTCAGTTTTCCTTTGAAAGACCTCCGTGAGACTTTAAACACACAAAAGAGCCTCCATTTTTGCCCTACCAAAGTGCTGGGATCCCTTGGGATGTTTTTGTACCTGGGTGCATTGCTAAAGGAAAGAGGGGGCTTGCTAAGATTTGGGGTTGAAATTGACTATTGTGCAGGTGTAATTTGTAAATTCTGCCTTGAAAAATAACTTCTCAAATTGGACAAGAGGAATTAGGGGAAAGGGAAAACATTAAATGCAAAACATCAAAGAGAACAGTGCACTCAGCAATTTTTTTTTCCAAGTTCAGTACTCTGTCAAGGAAAAGAGTTTGCAAGCCCAGATTTGTCAGGTTAAGAGAGGGTCACTGGGACACTTTTGCTTGGCTATACGTAATTGCATAATACTTGAAAATATTTGAAAGAATGCTTGCTTAAGCTTCTTTGCTTGAAAAGATACATAATGTAAGGTATCTTTTATATTCCTCCCAATAGGCTTCATGTGTTGACAGATTCAATAATTAAATAGGCCAGGCACACTAAAGATCAGCATGTTATCAAACTCCCAATTAATTAAAAATATTTTTATGACATGAAATACATTGCATCTGATTTCTAAAGTTGCAATCTTAATAGGGTGTAACCATATATGTAAATTATGTAAATTTAGTATTATGCATTTGTTCATTTTTATCCAAGAATTTACTTTATGTGGAAAAATATATTATGCAATGTGTGTCAGCATAATCAACTGATACCAAAGATCTGGAAATACACCAGGATTTCTTCCCACCAAAACCATCTGAAGATTCTCCTACTATAACTCCTTTCTACTCTCATTCATGCATTTGCCATAGTATTTTTTAGTTTTTCTAGTTGTGCATCCTGCCTCTAACTTAGTTCTCTACCTGCAATAGTTATTATGTTAAGGGTCAAAAAGACCATCACTTCTTATCCAATCTGTTTCCCAAAGTCAAAAAGATCCTCTCTAATGCTAGAATCAAAGCTGAACGTGTTATGTCATACCAAAAAAACAGATGAAAGATCCTCAGTCCAGTTTCCATAATGACATCCTCTGGATTTTGGCAATATGACTTAGAATAAGAAGGTTGTAAACACTGTATACTTGCTATAAGTAGGCATTTCTCTGTAGAAGACTTAGAAAAGAGAAGAAGGCACTCAGCAAGGCTTCCATTGAATGAGGCTGGACCACGTGTAGATTGTGTTGGTCTTTTTACGGTAGTTTTTTAAAGATTGATCTCTGTTTATTCTTTTTTGTTATTCAGATAATAATTCCTCTGTTACTTGGCCTTTTATGATGAATATGGATAGGAAGCTCTTTTAATTTTTTTGTGACTTCAAAATATTTTGACCAAAGCTCCTTTTAAACTTAGTCAATGAAACTGGATTAGTGAGTTTTTTCATATCCCAGCCTTTTCATATCCCAGTTCAGATATGAATTGTCACCTTAAACAAATCACAAAGTACTCATCAGAAGTATCACTACTAGCAAAGTTGTGTCTCCTTCAAGTTGATAAAGGTGATCTCAGTCACATTTAACTCCTTTCCATTTCTTGACAAGATTTATTGTCTTAGCTGCAGAATAAAACTGAAGGTCATAAGATTATTGTAATACAAAAGTGATAAGAAATATTAAATGCATTAATCCTTAAGGACATGCAATAAATTAATATTTTATGCTAGTCTTGCTAGTTGGATGCAGACCCAATTAGGCATATAAAATGCAGTTATTCTATTTAATTCTATGGGAGTTACATGCTAGATAAGATTGAAATCTAAGTCTCTTATAAAACCCTAATCTTGTAGTTTAAAAATACATGGTATGTATCTTGGTCTATTTCCTTCTCCTTAAAAAAGTGGATTCATGATTTTACAACACCCTTGTGCACATGGAAAAGGAGGAATTCTTTTCTAAATGCGTGCTGAAATTGAGCCCTGTTAAATTCAAATCAGTCATTTTCTAAGAAAGAGATTAAAATTATAGTCTTCGTTTGATCTCTGTTCCTTTTCATTTTTCTTTATTTACATGTGGAACCCATTCCTTTTGACAAGACATTCTAATTAATCTTTTCATTCATGATAAGAATTAAAGTAGCAATTGGGAATATTTCCCACTTCCCATCTAGATTACCAGAGAGGAAAAAAATGTGATAGAAAGACATGCATGGCTGTGAGCCAAGGATATAGTAGGTCATGCCAATATTAGTTGGCAGCCAGCCATTATCTAATTAACGTGGCTTCATCGCTATAAGTAATAATTCTTAGGAAATGATTGAGTCATTTGTGGTGCCATGGTACTTTTACTTTAGAAATAGTCAGTACTGTTTATAGTGGTGTCTGAGTCATTGGATTGCCTTCCCTTTGCCAATTAAAGCAAAGCTGTATTAGTCATAGTGAGTTGAAAGCTGAGTGGAAGGAGATAACACTAGGTTCATTTTCCCCTGCTCTTGACAGAGTCAGACAAAAGGAATTAGCTCCATTGCAAGTAATAGTCTTGGGTCATTCAGGTACAAGCTAATAAACCACTGTCCACATAAAAGTGGTTCATTAGCAAAGGAGCAGAAATGAAGTGCTCTCAGGCTGAAAGAAGGCAGACATTCTTTCCTTCAGAAGGTGAAGAAGAAACGACCTGCTAATTAATCAGAGGGCTATGGTTACCAAGCACAGTTCTACAAGGGAATGATGAAGCAGTTGCTCCATGAGAATTTGGGAAAGAAAGCATCACTGCCTAAGAACAAAATGACATAAGTCATCCCAAGATTCCACAATTCGTTTATATAAAATAGCAATAGCACTTAGACTTCTATACTGCTTCACAGTGCTTTACAGCTCTCTCTAAGCAGTTTACAGTGTCAGCATATTGCCCCCAACAATCTGGGCCCTCATTGTACCATCCATCCATTGGAAGGATGAATCAGCCTCGAGCCAGTCAGTATTGAACTCCTGGCAGTCGGCAGAATTAGCCTGCAATACTGAATTTTAATCACTGAGCCACCACGACTCTTCTTCATGTTGTAGCGTACCACATGCTAGGGAACTCTTCCTCATGTTTATTTCAAAAGTTACACCCATCTCACACCCCTGCCTGCAATCTGGCAACCCAAAAGACCAGCTGCTTGGCAATCCCTTTCTCTCCCAATTTGCCTGTGTGTCAAGACAAAACACTATTGTAGACTTACCTCCCATGTTGACTTTTATTGCAAAAGAATGCAGATTAGAGCCATAGATGGTAAGATTGATCGGGGGTTGGGGGAGAAGGTCCAGATTGCATATAAGGCAGATGTAGGACAATAAGCAAGCCAAATAGGTGATCACATAATAAAGCTTGATCTTGTTGATGAATTAATACTGTTGTTAAGTGTCAATGCTGCTGTTAAGAACTAACTAATAATCTTTAGCCCAAGTGACAGGTGGGTCAGGGTTATGGCTTGGTTTTCATTGTTGTCTAGCATTTTTTATAAAAAGCTTAGGTAGAGGAATTGAAGGGATACTCCTGAAGTTTTAGGAACTTTTTTATTCACACATACAAGTAATCCTCAATTTACAACAGTTCATTTACTGGCTGTTTGAAGTTCAATGGCACTGAAAAAGTGACTTATGGCCGTTTTTCATACTTGCAGCTGTTTCAGTATCCCCATGGTCACATGATCAGAATCAGTGGTGGGTTCAGCCCGGTTCGGCCAAGCCAGTAGCAGTGATGATATGATGTCACCGAACCGTTTCTCTTTGTTCTGGAGCTGCCCCCCCCCGCATTATACTTACCTTTTATTTGACCCCACCCCCAATCTATTGCTGCCTCCCGAGTGCCAGCTGATTGGCTAGAAGGAAAAAAACTGTTTAAACTCTTGCCCTGGGGCTTCAAAGGGCCGCCCTACAGCTGATCAGTGTTAAAAGGCAGTGTGGTGGTAGACCGGTGCCTCCAAAAACGAATTGGTAGGCCGGTGCCTCCAAAAACGAATCAGTAGACCGGTGCCTCCAAAAATAAATAAGTAGACCGGTGCCTCCAAAAACAAATGAATAGACCGGTGCCTCCAAAAACAAATGGGTAGACCGGTACAGCTCTGCAAGCAGTTAAAAGCCTGGTAGACCAGTACCTCTGCTAAATCCTAAAGAATTGTCACATGACCATCAAGCCATGCCCACAAAATAAGCCACGCCCACAGAACCGGTAGTAAACAAAATTTAGAACCCACCCCTGATCAGAATCCTATTTATGATGCTTGCAGAGTCCCAGGGTCATGTGGCCACTTTTGGTGTCCTTCTGACAAGCAAAGTCAGTGGGGAAACCAGATTCACTTAACAATTGTGTTACTAACTTAACAACTGCTCACCTAACAACTGTAGCAAGAAAGGTGGTTAAATGAGGCAAAACTCATTTAGCTGTTAGGTTCAGTTGTGCTCTTAAGTCGAGGACTACCTGTATTTATATATATTTAGATTTATATGCTGCTCCAGTCAACTGACTCTGAGTAGTATACAACTTCCTAATAATTAAGTAACAGCTAATTACAACCAACCTACTCAGGATATTATGATCGTCTGTCTCCAGATGCTCTCCCAAAGAACCGTGTTTTGTAGCTCTCTTCAAGAACAATAAGGATAATAGTCCAAACATGTCTGAAGTAAGCTATAAAAAAGCTGTGACCATTCCCTACTAGATGAGATTATTCATCTCTGCTTAAGAGTTTATACCAACTCTGTAAAGTTTTCTAAAGTCTATTTTGCTCCTAGACTCAAGAAAACCACTATTATTTCTCCCTCCCCTGATATAGGACTTCACTGTTCCTTGTGCCAGTTTATAAGCATTGTTTACTATATATCTATTCCCTAGCCTGCTTCAATCATTGCACAATACATAATCAGGATTATATGTATTGGGAGAAGCATCTGGTTGCAAAACTGCTGGCATGTCACTATAATTCCTCCTCCTGAATTTAAAATTTCTTGCAAGCTGTAATGGTGAAATAATTGCATACCAGCAGTTTTGCTTCCCCTCCTGGTGCTCAATCAGGGTTTTTTGTTTTGTTTTGTTTTGCAAGTACCCAGATAAATGCATTAAATGTGTGCCAAACGCATTCTATACATAAAGCACTATAAAATAAAATTTACTTTCTTTTTGTATTGAGTTGGAGGTTGAGAGAATTTTTATTACTGTAGGATCTGCAGTCATTTGGAGCAGGAAAACTGATTAAATAGCATCCTTTGTGCTCTTCCCTGCTAGGCAGATAGAGGAAACCTTAATTGGCTTTTGGTATTCTTTGCTCTGGTGCTTTCAGTTCTACAAAAGTGAAGATGATAACAAATCACTTTCTGACTATATTGTGAGAGATTGAGGCGTGCAAACAGTGTGCGGTGGAAGTGCCCGTGCCTAATAAAAGCCAGATTCCAAATAAACTTGACAATGTGGAGAAATGCCCAAATTAAATAAGATAAATCCTATCAGAGGGAAGTACTTTTAGGAAGGAAACTCAATCACATTAATACAGGATGAATGACACCGGACTTGACTACAGTAAATGAGAAAAAAAAATTCTAGGAGGTTTAGTAAACATCTGCTAATGCAGCTTTAGAGTGTGTCAACAGACACACACAGTCCAGATAATGAGAAGTAATAATCCCCATGCAATTACAGTGTTATTTACAATAAGCACTAACCACTATGTTTTTGCATTTCCAAACTGCCTGCAGTTAAAAACTTTATCCACGAAAGCTCTTCATGAAATTAAGTACGTTGATTTTCCACTATTATAGCTTGAAGAGCCTTTGTCAATCAAAGCAGCATTCCAGTAGAGTGAGTTATCTCTTCAGTATGAGAATGACACCTGGAAAGCTAAGGCATTTATTCCTTCTCCCCCCAATGCAAGCAAGGTCATATCTTTATAGTACCTAAAGATGGTGATAATTCCCCTTAGTCAGACCTTGCCTAGAGTACTATATCCAGTTATGGTTGCTGCAATTTGAGAAGGACATCAAGCAGCTCAAAATTACCCAGCAGTCCATGACACAGATGATGAGAGACCTGGATAATCACCTGCTCTGTGGGAAAGTTGAATGAGTTGGATATTTTAAACTTTAGGAAGAAGCAAGAGGCAAAATGACATGTAAAGTAAGAAAAATTGGGACAAAACATCCTACCTACAGATATCTGTTGTAAGGCTGAGCAGATAGTGATGCATCCTCACCTTGGGACATTAATAAATAAATTCTTCATAAAAGCTAATTGAATTAGAATGCATCTGAGGTTAAAAAAAATTAAACTTTTGTGCTGAGTATCTTTAGGGAAAAATGAAAAATATCAATATCTTTATATAAACCTGCTGCATAAATAGAATTATAAACATGAATGTCTTTTGGATCAGATCAACAATGTATGCACTGTAGCAGTGATGGCTAACCTTTTTGGCACTGAGTGCTGAAACTGGAGCGCATGCGTGCTGGAACCCAAAAGAGAGCAGCTGGGCAGTGCTCATGCGCGCAGTGGCCAGCTGCTCTTCTGAGTTCTGATGCGTGCAACAAAACCTGGAAGAGAAGCTGGCCTCCGCATGTGTGCCCACAGAGAGGACTCTGCGTGCCACCTCTGGCATGCGTGCCATAGGTTCGCCATCATGGCACTATAGCAGGTCCCATAGTGATCAACCAGATCCATTTTGGAATTTACAAACATGGACAGACGAGCTAGAAGTCATTGTTACCTAGCACTGGCATTTAAAATATATTGCTTGTGACCCCAAAGATATTTAAAAACCAGTAAAAACAAATAGCTTTTCATAGGCAAATTTTTTCCAATTGCCTTTTGATAAAGTATAAATTGCTATTCATCACATCTAATTACAGTGAGTTCCATAATTTATCTATTGTTTAATCAGACCTGAACCATTCCAAGTTTAGTTTAATGATTGACCCCGAGTTCTAACATTATGAGAGACAGAAAAAAACCTGTATTCATACATTCAATGTCACGCCCAACTGAATATACTCCTATCATGTCACATACAGTGCCTTTGTTACATGCATCATTGTGCACTTGGATTGTATCTGCATATAGTTCTAGCTTAGGTGACCACAAATGAGACTGGCAACTGCATCCCTAAGTGCTGTGATTTCTAAGCTGGAAATCACATAACCATGACAGGCTTATTTTATTTATTTATTTATTTATTTATTTATTTATTTATTTTCCAATTTATATACCGCCCTTCTCCCTGAGGACTCAGGGCGTTGAACAGCCAGAATTGAAAACATACAATACAAATATTAAGAATTAAAAATACATATAAATTTGGCTCCAATTTTAAAAATAACAGACCAATTTAAAAATGTCTAAAATTACTTCCTAAGCCAGCCCGGCTTGTTGGAAAAAGTAGGTTTTAAGGGCACGGCGGAAGGCACTGAGGTCTTGAGTTCTCCTTGTCTCAGGGGGCAGCTGGTTCCAGAGGGTAGGTGCCCCCACAGAGAAGGCTCTCCCCCTGGGGGTCACCAGCCTACATTGTTTGGCTGATGGCACCCTGAGGAGGCCCTCTCTGTGGGAGCGCACAGGTCGGTGGGAGGTCATTTGTGGCAGTAGGCGGTCTCACAGATAACTAGGCCCTATGCCATGGAGCGCTTTAAAGGTGATAACCAATACCTTGAAGCGCACCCAGAAGACCACCGGGAGCCAGTACAGCTCGCGCAGGAGCGGTGTTACATGGGAACACCATGTTGCTCCCGTCACTACCCGCGCGGCCGCATTCTGGACCAGTTGGAGCCTCCGGGTGCTCCTCAAGGGGAGCCCCATGTAGAGAGCATTGCAGTAGTCAAGGCGAGAGGTGACAAGGGCGTGAGTGACTGTGCACACGGAATCCCGATCAAGAAAGGGCCGCAACTGGTGAATCAGGCGAACCTGACAAAAGGTCCCCCTGGTCACAGCCGTCAGATGATCCTCCAATGACAGCTGCCTATCCAGGAGGACTCCCAGATTGCGAGCCCTTTCCGCAGGGGCCAAAGACTCGCCCCCGATAGTCAGTGATGGAGTCAACTGACTATATCGGGATGCCGGGAGCCACAGCCACTCAGTCTTGGAAGGGTTGAGCTTGAGCCTGTTCTTCCCCATCCAGATCCGCACAGCCTCCAGGCACTGGGACATCACTTCAAGGGCATCGTTGGGGTGGTCTGGGGGGAGATGTACAGCTGGGTGTCATCAGCGTACTGATGGTATCTCACCCCAAAACCACGGATGATCTCACCCAGCGGCTTCACGTAAATGTTGAACAAAAGGGGTGAGAGGACCGATCCCTGTGGCACTCCACAGATAAGAGGCCTCGAGGTCGACCTCTGCCCCCCTGCCAACACAAACTGCGACCGGTCAGAGAGGAAGGAGGAGAACCACTGTAACACGGTGCCTCCCACCCCCAACTCTTCCAACCAATGCAGCATGATACCATGGTCGATGGTATCAAAAGCCTCTGAGAGATCTAACAGGACCAGAACAGAGGAGCACCCCCTGTCCCGAGCCCTCCAGAGATCATCAACCAACGCGACCAATGCCGTTTCCATGCTGTGCCCAGACCTGAAACCTGACTGGAACAGATCTAGATAAGATGTTTCCTCCAGGAATTGTGGAAACTGTTGCGCGACCACACTCTCAACAACCTTCGCCATAAAGCGAAGGTTGGAGATAGGACGATAGTTAGCCAATATTGCCGGATCCAGGGACGGCTTCTTGAGGAGGGGCCTCACCACCGCCTCTTTCAAGGCAGTGGGGAAGTGGCCCTCACTCAATGAAGCGTTGATAACACCCTGGAGCCAGCCTCGTGTAACCTCCCGGGAAGCCAGTACCAACCAGGAGGGACACGGGTCCAGTAAACATGTGGCCGCACTAAGTCTCCCCAAAATCCTGTCCACATCATCGGGGGTCATAGAGTCAAACTCTCCCCAGATAATATTCTCAAGACTATTACTTGTCACCCTGCCTTGATCTACCCAGTCGGAGTCCAAATGCCCCCGGATCTGAGTGATTTTGTCATACAGGTATTGTCCAAAATCCTCCACCCTGCCTTCCAAGGGATCCTCCCGCACTCCCGGATGGAGCAGGGAGCGGGTCACCCTAAACAGGGCGCCTGGACGATTCCCTGATGACGCAATAGAGGTGGAAAAGTAATTAAACTTTGCCGCCTTTATCGCCACTAGGTAGGTCTTAATATGCGACCTTACCAGTGTTCGATCAGATTCAGTGAGACTGGCCCTCCAACCGCTCTCCAGGCGTCTTTTCCAGCGCTTCATTTCCCTCAGCTCCTCGGTAAACCAAGGGGCCGCGCGGGATCGGCACCAGGTCAGAGGCCGCAGAGGCACGATTCGGTCCAAGGCTCCACCAGCCACCCGATCCCAGGCGGCTGCCAGGTCCTCGGCCGAGCCGTGTGCCAGATCCTCAGGAAATGGCCCAAGCTCCATCTGGAACCTGTCAGGATCCATCAGGCGCCTGGGGCGGATCCATGTAATTGGGTCCGCCTCCCTGCGGCGGGGTGTAGCGGTTCGAAGATCTAGGCGAAGGAGTACATGGTCAGACCATGACAAGGGTTTCTTGTCTATATCCCCTATAACCAGACCACTCAACCACTGGCCCGAGACAAAAATCAAGTCCAGAGTGTGTCCTCCCCCGTGAGTAAGGCCATGAACTAACTGGGTCAGGTCCATGGCCGTCATGGAAGCCATGAACTCCCGAGCCATCTCGGACATCTCGCCAGCAGACGGCAAGTTGAAATCACCCATGACTAAAAGCCTGGGTGTCTCAACTGCCACCGTGGCTATCACGTTGAGTAGCTCAGGGAGGGCTGCTGCTACGCGGCAGGGAGCCAGGTACGTAAGCAGCAAGCCCATCTGAACACCATGGCCCCATCTCACAAAGAGGGACTCACATCCAGTAATCTGTGGCACAGTGGTCTCCCTCGGACCCAGATCCTCGCTAATAATAACCGCCACCCCCCCCACCCCTCCCCTGGGCTGATGGAATGCTCTGAAGCCTGGTGGGCAGATTTCAACCAGAGGGACACCTCTCTCCGGGCCCAACCAGGTCTCAGTAATACCCGCCAGGTCCGCTCCCTCCTCCTGTATAAGGTCGTGAATGAGGGGGGCCTTATTTACTACGGACCTGGCATTGCACAACATCAGCTTAAGGCCCAGGTCCTGAGTACCTGTGCCACCTAGTATCCGGCGGGAGCCTTGGGGGTTGGGGCGAGCAATCGCTCTTAAACAGCGAGTGCGTGCCCCCGGCACATGATGTGGTCCCCTGCTCCCGCCATATCTGCCCCTCCCATCTACCGTGCTAATGGTACAGCCCTCATAAATGTCAACCCCCATTCTCTCCCCAGTCCCTCTTTCTGCACTCCCAAGCCGTTACCCCATGCCGGGCTCTGCTCTGACCTAGGCGGATTTTCCCCCCCATCCCCTTTGGCCGTCTGCCCAATTTTATTTAAAAAATTATTAACCTCACTCCCCGAACCCCTTAAAATCTTCTTTTAAAACTTTCTTAGAAAACCCCATAAATTCTTCCTTGCCCCTTACCATCTCTCCGGACTCCAAAGTCCGTCATTGAGATAGGCCCTTGGTAATGTAGAGGGCCAAGCCTGCGAGAGGGAGGAATCTTGCAGGGCGAGGAGTTCCGACGCCAAATACATACAGACATTGGGGGGGGGGAAGAAAGTCCAAGGTAGGAGGTCGCAGATGTTATATGGGAAAATTCCAGTTCATAGTCCAGGTTGCCGGACTCCATTGCCCTCTCACGGCAATGGAGGAGGAGGTGCAAGCCATTTGGTCCTGGCGCTTCCCAGCCAGCCTTCCTCTCACCTAGGCTGACCCATGGAAACTTTGACAGAAAACCCAGGGATCAAGTAGTCATGTTCCGCCTCTCCTTGGCCTTAGGTCCATAAACCAGTATCCCACCTGAGTTAGTAGCATCGAGGAATCATCTTGCTCATAGGGGGATATAGTTCATAAATGTGGTCCAAGGAACCTTGCAAGGCAGGGAAGTCACACAAGTTGGAAAAAGGGGGGTAACCACAATGGGAGCAATTCAGCAGGCCAGAATAAATAAGATGGTTATAGCCATATGGGAGAAGAGAGAAGGGGGGGGAATTCAAACCGCTAGGGTTCATAGTCATGTTCCAGCCCCCCCGTAAATCTCTCAACTTCCCATTGGGTGGTAGATATTGTTCCGCTAGGGTCCATATGAAGGCAGCCCTACCCCCCGGGGTAGGCACTCACAGTTGCCCCGGGCAAATCTGAAGCTACTTGCCAAAAAGCTCCCAAAATGGCTGAGAAGGAGTCTGCAGGCCTTTGGGAGCCGACCCAGGCATCAGCTGCTACCATTGCGGTCGTCATGGCGGCTGCCGCCACCCATGCTGCCGCCATCAGCCCCCCCCCCACACGGTCGTCCCCAGCCGCCCCTCGCCTCTACAGATAGTATTCAAGGCATCTGGGGCGTGGGGAACCTCCGCAGGGAGCCTCCAAACACCGTCCATTAGGGAAGCCGCCGCCGCTGTGCCACTCGCCAGGCAGTCGCCGACCCCCGCTGCAACTCCCTACAGGCCACGCCCTCCTCCTCATGCCATCTCCCGCCGTCTTCCTTGCCGTCATCCACCTAGGAGCTGAGGTGGTCCGGAGAGCTAACAAAGCTCTCAAAAGACTCTCCACATGCTCCTTTGCTCAGACGGGGGGTCGTAGATGTTCAGAAAGACCCCCCCGCTGCCCACTGAACCAAGACATCACCCCTCCAAGTTGGGAGATCAACGCCAGAGCGCCATCTTGGGCATGCGCAAAGATGGTTTCACTTCCCCTTTGGTCATTAAGCAAAACGTGTGACTTTATTTCCATTCTTCTTAACACTACGTGTCAAAAGGTTGTGAAGCACACAAATTGTGATCATGTACCTATGAGACATTGGAACAACCATAAATATGGACCCGTTGCAGTATGCCCAATGATGACCATGTGACTAGAGTGGTAAATGTAACAATTTGTCACAAAGTTTTTTTTTTTACATTCATAATTTTGAACAGTCATTAAAAGAGGCAGTCAATAAACAAGTACATGTAAAATGTGTCACTATGTTTTATTATCCTTTTTAGAATATTATAAATTAGTGGGATGAATTACCATATATACTCAAATATAAGCCGAGTTTTTCAGCACGTTTTTCAGGCTGAAAAAAGCCCCCTCGGCTTATATTCGAGTCACGAAAAAAAATGCCTTTTTCCCTGCAATCATTTTGGCTCCCGGGGTTGCAGGGATACCCCTCCACCCAGTAACTCCTCACTTGTACTGTGTGGGTCCTTGCTTGCAGCTTGCCTGCCTGAAGTCCTGCACCTGCCAAGTAAGCCTGCGAGTCGTGGCCTACCTAGCTGCCCCTGCCCTCCCCCCATCCCAGCCTGCCTCCCCTACTCCCTTCCCTGCAGCCCATAGCCCTGCCATGCTTCCCTGCCTTCCACGCAGCCTTCCCAGCGTCCCCGAGACCAGCTTGCGAAGGTATGCAAGCGGGCCTGACCACGGGGACCGCCGGGAAGGCAGGCAAGCCTGGCAGGGCCACCTGGCTGTGGGGAAGAGAGCTAGCAGCTTCCTTCCTTCCCTGAAGCCCTGCCAGGCTTGCCTTCCACGCTGACTTCCCGGTGTCCCCATGGCCAGCTTGCCGCCCACCCCCACCCCGCTTCCCTTTTACCTTTCCTTAACGCCCGTGCTTCTCTCCCCAAACCTTGGGAGAGGTGGCTGCAGGAGGGGGAAAAGAAAAAAAAGCCCTTGGCTTCTGAAGCCTCTCGAAGGCTTCGAAGGTGTGTGTGTGTTTGGCTGCAGGAGGGGGGGAAAGAAAAGCCTCAGCTCTCGAAGGCTTTGAGTGAGTGTGTGAGTGTGTGTGTGTGTGTGTGTCTCCCCAAACCTTGGGAAGGCAGCATGGAAGGCAGGCAAGCCTAGCAGGGCTTTGGGGAAGGAAGGAAGCTGCTAACTCAGAGGCAGCGCGGAGGACACTGCCTTCCAAGGTTTGGGGAGGGAAGTGGGATGCGCTAAAGAAAGGTAAAAGGAAAGCCGGGTGGGGTGGGATTTGTTCCCCCCCTCACAATCCTCTTCCAAGCACAGATGGTTCCTCCTTTAATACCTGGTCCTGCACTTGACCTGGCCGGACAGCGCCCCCCCCCAGCACCCTCCCTCCTGTCCTTCCTTCTCCAGTCGTAAGTTTGAGGACTGGTCACAAGTGCGAGGACCAGTCAAAAATTACTTTTTCAGCCCTCTGAGTAGTCCATATGCACAAAAGGACTACCCAGAGGGCTGAAAAAAGTGATTTCTGACAGGTCCACTTTTGACCAGTCTTTTTTTATTTTGAAATTTACCAGTAGCCGCTGTATTTCCCACCCCCGGCTTATACTCGAGTCAATAAGTTTTCCCAGTTTTTGTGGTAAAATTGGGGCCTCGGCTTATATTCGGGTCGGCTTATACTTGAGTATATACGGTAATTGCACAGTATGTTATATTTCAACAGTGTTTGCACTGACATTTTTTAAAGCAAGTCTTAAGAATCGGAGTATATTATTCAGTCAGAATTTATATTTACTCTTGTTTATGGGGGCTGAAAATCAACTTTCACTAAGATATGCTGAAAAAAAAGATGTTGAGACTTCATATGCCTTTTCAATTAAAGCTTCATTTTCTCTGTGAACTGTCATCCAAAAGTAACATTATTTTAAACACAATTGCCATGCAGAGTTTCACAGTTCCATTCTGAACTTAAGAAAGTTCAGCTTCCTGAAAGCTACATATGAAAAACAAAATATATTAAAATAGTGCTTTATCAATATAATAATCACAGTACTCGAATTCTTCTGTTGGGAATATTGTTTGATTTAGAAAATAACACAATTTTGAGGTTATGATAGTGTACAAGTTTACTATCATGCATGAGATTGGAAAAATATCATAATATAGCACAGAATTTCTCATCCATCCAGCAGGGCCATTACTAACAATCCTGCGAGATAACGTCCATACATCTAAAGCAACCCCAAGTTGGAGAAAGTTACTTGAAACTGCATACTCAATGGTTTGAATGCAATTCACTAATATTAAACTTTGCATTTAATGATGTTAAGGGGAATGACCCATCTTTTTCCAGCTTGATCTTTAAATAGCGATGTGAGGCCATTCTGCCAAACTCTTTGCTGACATCCTGCTCTGAATCACAACATTCACTCCCTCTAATCTCTTTCATTGTCAGGCTCATATTTATTGTGTGAAATTAATTGCAGTTGATTCGAGATAGAAAAAGTATTTTCTCCACAAACTGACTGTTTTGTTGTAAATTACAAGGTATGTTTCTTTGTGTCAGACATTGGACAGCAATCAAAGGGGCAGGTTCAGTTTTTCCTGTTCTGTGAATTTCTGCAGTCTGGGCAATCTGGAAATTGTATTCTCTGCCACAGTTTTTCCTATTCGTTTAAAGCAAAGGTGTCAAATTCGCGTCATCACGTCGTCGTCACGTAACGTATCACAACTTTTCCCCCTTTGCTAAACCAGGGGTGGGTGTGGCCAGTGGGTGACACTGGTTGTGAGTTTGACACCCCTGGTTCAAAGCAGCAAACCTTAAAATTAATAATATATTGATGCTGAATAGTACTAACAAGCCTAATCTGCCCACTCATATCCACTTTTCTTTCCATGCTTCAGCAAGATCCCTTGTGATATATACATAGCACAACATAGATCCAGGGCAGAGATATAACATCTTTGGGAAAGAGAAATAACAGCTCAATTTCTGTTAACATGTATTAGTGGTTCTTAGGTAAAAATGTCGATGTGAGAAAGCAGTCATAGGAAAAACTACACTTAAGCTGCCAGCTCAACTTAAGCTGCTTTAACTCAGCTGCTAATTGAATTAAAGCACAGTAATTGTCCATAGGGCAGCTATGAATCCTAATTTCAAGAAATTACAAATACAGTGGAAGACTGGAAATGTTGGGAAGCAGGGGAAGGCAGAAGGCTAAATATAAATTAGGAAGTCCTACATACAACATCGTCTCAGATATATGTATATTTTTTACAAGAGAACTAAATAGGCTAAGGACCTTACTCTCTCTCTCTCTCCGTGGAGAGCATTACGTATTCTGATTGGCAGTCATTTTCTTGAGTCTCATTCATCTGTATTCTTTGAAATCTTTTTAATTCCAGCCTTGAATCCTGAACATGCAAACTATGATTGTAGAATATACCGTAAATACCGCAAAACATGTTTTCCCAAACACCTATCTATATGAGGGCCATGACGCAAAGTGGAATTGATTTAGGGAGATTTTTTTTTTAGGTATATTAAATTATTATAGGATTTACCTGACAAATTTCATGTGCTTTTCATCTCTCAGTGGTGGGGAATAGTATCATCTATTTTTACCAGTAGTGATCAGAAGAACAAATACACTTGATATTTCCAGAGAGCTGGAAGCCACATGAATCCTGAGGCCACTCATAGTATACTGTAGTTACTAGCTACAGCTAGATGCTGATATTACAGACTTAACATAATATAATTCCATCATGCGCCTGCAGCAATTGCTCACTGAGGTCTTCTCCATTTGTTTAACCCGCTACTAACTTGACAGGTGCTCATTCTTACTTTTACTTGCCTTCCCCCCCTTTGCCTTTGGAGAATGGCAGTTTGCCTCCCATCAATACTTCAAGTGAAAGCAATAAAGCTCAACTCTCTGAAGGTGTATATTTTGTTTTGTTCAAAGATTGAATAAGTATGACATACAATGAAAATCAGTGGGGGCACATGACTTATTGCGGATTTTGAAGTTCAACTTTAGCTTTAAAAAAAAAAAGCAAATGGAGTGCATGGTCTAAAATCTCACTGATGTGATCAAGTGGGCACAATCTATTCCTCCTGGGATATTTTAGAATTTAATTCCCAATGCCCCCCTCCACCAACTTGGACAATAACAAGGGATTATGGGTGTCACAGTCCGATATCTTTAGAGCAGCGGTCCCCAACCTTTGCGACTTGGCAGCCTGGAGGAAAGGGGAAGTGGGCCGGTGTGTGCAGCTCAGCTTGCGCAAGCAGCGGGCCAGTGCATATACACACACATGCCGCATAGCTCACACAGCCCGGTTCTAAATAGGCCACTGCCCAATAATGGCCCAGGGGTTGGGGACCCTTGCTTTAGAGGACAGTAAATCCAGATGCTATCACTTCGTCATATCAGAACGTTATTGGCTCTGCTTTTCACTTCCTTTCTTGCTTTTTGAAGTAACAAACTATAGAAGATGCTGCTTTATGCAAAATTAAATGATTGATTCAGCTAGTTCATTTTGTTGTTTGTTCTTTCTGACGACTACTTCATGAGATTTTTTTTTTTTTTTTTGGCAGAAGTCTTTACTAGTTTCCTAGACAGTGGCACTGGAGCCTGGCACTTCTTGTACACAAAGCAATTACATTACCTCTCTCTTATGGCCTTCTTCAGCTCTCAAAACATAACACTAACAAAACTCTTTAACAACTTTCCTTTATTATAGAGTATGAGATGATTGATATAAGTAAAACTGCCTTATCATTTCCTCCCAGTACGTCGTTTTGACCAGCAGATCCCTTGCCTTCCTTTGTCTTTTCAGTGATTCAGACATGGAATGAGAGAAATTGTTGTTAGATATGAATAAGAAAGCACTCCTAAACATGTTTGTGTCCTTATCACAAGCAGTTCCTCTGCCCTGGTCCCCACACTTGCTTTTTCAATACTTTTAGTATTGCTATGTGTCATATGAATTTTTATGATCTGTTGCATGTTGTTTTTCCAGTTTCCTCCCCTGTAATAGTATCAGTTTTTCAGGCACAGAGGAATACAAACGAAAACCCAAGAGACCACATTAGCATAAAATGTCCCGGTTCTGTCAGTTTGATTAATCTGTCTCTTTGTCTCCACTCTATATGATAAGTGCTATTAATGGCTGCAACACTTCATATGTCAAAGTCTTTCTTCTTAATGACTTGAAAATGTGGTTTATTTCCCCCCTCCCCTTTTTGTATTATTTTTCTCATTTAGCATTCCACTCAAGAACAGATTTATGCTGGGCTCTTTCATTATCTTACTGGTTGCAGCACTCCAGTGATTACGTATAGTGTTGGGGTATGAATAAAGATGTGATCCAGGGGTAGCAGCTGCTGATGCAGGCTGAAAATAGATCTGGTGTACACTCAGCACTCTTCCCAAAGGTCTTTTATTTATTAGTAACAATCTTGGTGTTAGCTTGGATTCTGATTTAGTAAGATTTTGTTTTGTTTTGTTTTTCAGACCAGTGACTTTGCTCTATTTACTAAATGCAGTGTGATTATTATTTAATT
Source organism: Ptyas mucosa (assembly GCA_012654045.1). Classification (NCBI taxonomy): domain Eukaryota; kingdom Metazoa; phylum Chordata; class Lepidosauria; order Squamata; family Colubridae; genus Ptyas; species Ptyas mucosa. The sequence continues at coordinate 12,390,152 of WNWU01000030.1, forward strand.
GCTCCTGTTTTGTGCCAAAGGAGTGGCTTCAACTAGCACAGTTATAATACCATCCCGACCAAATGATCTGGCCCAGCCTGCATTCATGTCTTCTTTCCTTCCATGTAAACAACTTCCCTGTTCCCAAGCAGAAGTTGGCTACAGCCTTTCTTAAATAAGGATCTTGCTAGTATCATTTTTTGTGGTGGTAACTACAGATAGCAATAGCACTTAGATTTATATACCACTTCATAGTGCTTTATAGCCCTTTCTAAGTGGTTTACAGAGTCAGCATATTGCCCCCAACAATCTGGGTCCTCATTTTACTGACCTTGGAAGAATGAAAGGCTACATCAACCTTGATCCGGTCAGGATCGAATTCCTAGCAGTAAGCTGAATTAGCCTGCAATGCTGCATTCTAACCACTGTGCCACCACGTCTCATCTTGTATATTAATGCTTTCTGTTTATAGAATCTCTGAATGTTATTGCTATGAAGAAATGTACAGTGCCATAGCCATGTCTATTTCTTTTTCACCCTGCCCCTTTCAACATGCTCTTGTCCCTGTTGTAAATTTTTGAAATAACTGCTGGACTGCTTCCCATCTTATCTTACTTAATCATGAAAGGAAGTACGTGTTGGTTTTCTTTTTATATGTATAGGACTTTTTTCACCACACACTAGAAAGTGGTGATGTTAACTGTTTCCATTGCCTTGATAATGCATACATAATGCAAAATGTGAGATTATGAATAAATATATGTTATACTTTTAAAGGTAACTGGACATGCTGTTTCTTTCAGGGAATGGGAGTTAGATGTCTGGATCTGGCTTGCTGAATATGTAAACATTTTCGCTTGAACTTGGGAACTTCAGTAGTTCTGTTCAGTAGTTCAGTAGATCTGTTTAGCTGAGATTGGATTAGCTAAGCTAAATTGCCACCAAAGTGCTCCCATTGAAAGCTATTCCTTTGAGTTCTTTTGCAGCACTTCTGAAAGTATTTCTTCTGCTGGGAGGTTATCCTTGTGCACTTGAGCCTGCCCAATTCCATGGAGTGGGAGATGCCATTAAAAGTAGCTCACCTAGCTTTCAAACATGTAGGAGCAATGTGTAGATCGGTGCACCAGCACTTACTGGAGCACAGAATTATTGCTGAACTCTTAAACATTTAAATTTTAGTTTTGTAGTATTGTCTTTCGTATAGTGATGAAGATTATAATGAAATCACAAGCCAAAAAAATATAGGAAAGAATGATAAAAATAAATGTTTGCAATTTCTAAAATTCTGCCTATTTTGGCCTTAAAAAAAAGATTTCTCTAGCTTTAAGGGAAATTCTTATCTTCTACTTCACAGGCAGATCTCGGGTGAAATCACTGTGCTAGAAAAAATATACAATTTCCGAGTTTTTCTGTATTTGCATTAAAAATACATTGCCTTTCTAATAGAAGTATACTTTCAATGCACTTTAGCATTCTAAAATTAGAAATATCTACAGGGGTGACATAGTTACTTCCCAAATGGAATAAAACTGCAAGCCACAGAGCTGGAGCTGAACCCAAGTACAGTTTGACTATGGAACAATGACTCTTCAGAATGAGCCATATTTGACCTACTTATGCTGTCAAAGAGATTGAAGTAAGGGGAGTAAAAGAAAGAAAGAAAGCCACATGGATTGTAAAAGATTCAGTTGCTTTCTGTGCAGAAAATACAGCAGTGAGGTTTTAGAAGAAATTGACATGCGTCCTAATTCATAGTAAAATATTTGTATAATCAGCCTGGATTATGGTCTGTTTTGGCTTTATTTCTCAGACTGTATCATGTTTGTTATGGTCTTTTATAAGAAAGCAGTGAGATTAGACAGGGAGGTACAAAAACTGTAGAAAAAGAAATAATGGCAAACAATAATAGAGCGGTGGAGAATTTACTGGCTTAAATAGGAGGAAATTGAAGGAACTGAGAAACAATAGAGCAAATGGTAGAAAAGAAACCTTCAAGAAGAAAAATGCTAAGTCAGCTCCACATACATTTTGCTGGTTTCAATAGCGTGCAGATCAAATAGTCCTGCTGCCATAGAGAACTTTTATTCTGTAATGCCTTGTATTGTCTTGATGTTGAGTGGTTCTGGTTAAGGGTAATTTCTCTGAAGCATGGCACTTACAGATTTTTAGGAGTATTTAAGAGGCCATAAATGCCTTTTCTTTCTGACCTTCTTTTATTCTTCTGATTTTTCTGGAACAGAATAGCAAGGGGAAAATAGCCAAAGAATGCCCTTATTTTGATAGCCTAGAGCAGGGGTGTAAAACTCAGCAAAAACGGAGCTTGGGAGGACCATGTGTGGTCCTCCTGTGCTCTGTTCCTGGCCGCAATGGCCTTCTGCAGTCCTCTGCCAGTGAAAATGGAGCTTGTGGGGGGGGGCTCTAGATAGCCTGCACCACCTACTGGGGGTCCTCCGTGTGGCCTGAGAGGGACGGTGAGGCTCCTCTGGAGGACAGGGATTTGGCCCTCTCCCTGGTCTCGTCTTCCTCCACTGGAGACAATGGATCTCGCCCAGGCCACCACAAACTGGCCACGCCCACCTCAGCCACACACACACCGAGGTCAAACACAACCCAGATGTGGCCCTCAGGCTCAGACTCAACCCATCCAAGACCGAGTGGCTGTGGTTCCCGACGTCCCGATATAGTCAGCTGGTACCATCGCTGACTATCGGGGGTGAATCATTGGCCCCGGCAGAGAGGGCGCGCAACTTGGGCGTCCTCCTGGATTCACGGCTGTCTTTTGAGGAGCATTTGATGGCCGTGACCGGGAGGATTTTTCATCAGGTTCGCCTGATCCGCCAGTTGCGTCCCTTTCTGGATCGGGACTCGTTACACACGGTCACTCACGCCCTCGTCACCTCTCGCCTAGACTATTGTAATGCTCTCTACATGGGGCTCCCCTTGAGGAGCACCCGGAGGCTCCAACTGGCGCAGAGTGCGGCTGCGCGGGTGGTGATGGGAGCAACGTGGCGCTCCCATGTTACTCCTCTCCTGCGCGAGCTGCACTGGCTCCCGGTGGTCTTCCGGGTGCGCTTCAAGGTGTTGGTTACCACCTTTAAAGCGCTCCATGGCTTAGGACCTGGGTACTTACGGGACCGCCTACTACCACCAATAGCCTCCCACCGACCGGTACGTTCCCATAGAGAGGGGCTCCTCCGGGTGCCGTCGGCCAAACAATGTCGGCTGGTGGCCCCCAGGGGGAGAGCCTTCTCTGTGGGGGCACCCACTATCTGGAACGAGCTCCCCCCAGAGTTACGGAGGATCCCGGATCTTCGTGCCTTCCGCCGTGAGTTAAAAACTTTCCCGTTCCACCAGGCGGGCCTGGCCTAATTCTTCCCTTTTCCCCTTCTTTTGTAAAATAATTTAGAAATTTTAAATTATAATATTTTAAATTTGGGGTTTTAATATTGTAAATTGGGATTTTAAATATTGGGGCCAATGTTTAATTCGGTTTTATTTGGCTTTTAAATTTTGTATATATGTTTTTTATTTATGGCTGTTCACCGCCCTGAGTCCCCTCGGGGAGAAGGGCGGTATATAAATTTAATAAAATAAATAAAATAAATAAATAAAATGAAATCGAGTTTGACACCCCTGGCCTAGAGACTGTTGATTTGGAAGCACCTCATTTTTAAAAATGTATTTATTTATTAAATCTATATGTCACTATCCAAAACAGTTCTAAGTTGCTGTCCCTACAGATCTGTTGTCAGTGCCTAAAATAACCCAATTTTCCTGTGAACACATCCTAAACTCATTATATCTCAATTTGCCATTAAACATCATCCGTTTAGATTTTGGTTTATTTTCCTTTTCAGAATCAGTTCAGGTATAAATACACTATGACTCATATTATCTGTGTTAAAAAGGCAAACATCTAAATAAATTTAAAATGAACCAAGTTGCTTCATAATCCATGATTCAAGAGCCAGGTACATTTTGCTGCTTCTGCAGGAATGTCCCTAAGTATTCTCCTATGCAAGCTTTTAATGAATTTTATGTGAATGAAGAATATTAAGTGTCACAAGGTTGACTAAAGCTATGAGAGAAGATAAAAATTAACTTTAATTACTGAGTTTTGTGTGGCTTACTAGAATCCTCCGAAGTACTTAAAAATGAAGTCAACTTATCCTAACATTTATTCCAGCTTACACGTTCAGATTCTGTGCACCACTTTAGAATGATTGCTTGAAAACATACTTGTTAAATTTTTAGTCCTTTCCTGATTCTTTTTCATCTCTGAATGGCAGAAACAAGAAGAATAAAGCTTTCTCAGACATAAATAGCAAGATGATAAATTATGTTCATAAAAACAAGAGCCAATTTTTCCTGGAGCTGCCTAGGAAAAAGATGCTCACTTAAGAGAGGAGCTAGCTATCTGCCAAAAAAGCAGGGAAAATTAACCAAAAAGGCTTTGATTATAGAAAATAGAGAAGGATACTCAGCAAGTCAAATGTCTGTACTCTACGTGAATTAGAACTAAATAGCCAGGCATGAATCTTTCTCTCTCTCTCCCTACCTCCCTGTGTTTGTAGCCTGGTTAAATTAGTTTGTAGATATAGCTGAATGTACATTGATGTGATATTTTTTCACTAGACTTGCAGTAATTTACTCCTGAAAATGACTTACATCTTTCATGACATCACCTGCTGTGTTGCAGTACATATAACTCAGTGCATAGTCCTCTTCTTATATTAGAAAATAAAGGGTATTTGAAAGTAAATTATGAAGCTATTAAATTTGCCAAATGAGAATCTCTCTTAGTTAAGAGGTACTAAATCATGATATTAATTTTCTAATTACTAAACATAAGATGATTCATTGTTCCGAAGGTTATGTTTTTCATCATATCGAAGTAAATGAATCAGAATAACATTTTGTTGTTCATATTTCCTTCAGTCAGCACTAATTGCAGTTATTTTCCTTGAGTGTTTCTAAAAGTTTGTTTATGCTGTTAATAAGATGAGCAGCTGTAATAATACTGGCTGCCAGAACTGTAGCCCCTGTTTAAAGTGTTAAAATCAAGACTGATAACAACATTCTCAAGTTCAAAATAATGCACTTATTTTAAAATTCTCAATTGTATTTTTATAGGTGCACATTTCCTAATCATCTCTGTATTATACAGAGCTTTTACATCCCAGCTTAATATGCTTGTTATGACGGAGATGATACAAGAGTAATTTTTTCCCTAAAACTCAGCACAAAATCTATATCTTCCTGACTACTCAAGCAACGTATACCAGCAAACTCTGACTAGAGAACACTTCATTGGAAGATCTAATTTCACAAAAAATAGCATTTTTTAATGTGGTGTCAAATAATTTATATAAACCTCTCTGGTGAACTTTGGTGATAAAACTATTAACGTGAAAACCAATGGTCTGTCTACACAAGATACGGGGAGAATCTGGGTAGCTGCCCAATAAAAGTTCATTTATATATAGCTTCCCTCAACATACCATATTATATTGAATTTTGTAGTGTTTTAATGTGCTGCTTTACCCTAGTAATACACAGTACTTTCTGGTGTGGCACATAGACAACTATTTGGCACATATTCTTATGTGAAATACATGACCCGCTATAAGTAGTCCTCAAATTACAAGCAGAATTGGGACCAGAATTCCCATTGCTAAGCAAGGCAGTTCTTAAGTGAATCACACCTGATTTTATGACCTTTGTTGACACAGTTGTTAAGTGAATTAGTACAGTTGTTAAGTGAATAAAGCAGTCATTAAGTGAATCCAGCTTCCCCTCATTGACTTTGCTTGTCAGAAGCCAGCTGGGAAAGTCACAAATGGTGATCTCATGACCCTGGGATGCTGCAATTGTTATAAATACATGCCCAAATTTTGATCATGTGACCAGGGGGAGAACATGTGGTCTTCCAAGTGCAAGTCATTTTTTTCAGCACTCTTACAACTTTGAACAGCACTAAATGAATGTCAAGGACTACCTATATTCCTTTGTAGCTCCGCAGATGATACACATCATGGCCTCTATTTTGATTCTTACCCTGACTACATAATATTACTAGCTTCTTTGAAGATTATTTATGTTTAAAAGCGCTTCTGTCTTCAAGATTTAAATTAAGTGGGAGAAAAAATAAAAGATGTACACTTGGGAAGCAGGGGTAGATTATGAGAAATTAATCTGCAGAATTCATTATTCGTTTACTTACTAAGCCTTTCAGTTTTTTGTCTTTCATTTTACTTATTGAGTACGTAATGTGGCTGTTCGTTGAGTACGTAATGTGGTGGCTCAGCAGACTAAAAAGCATTGTGATTAACACCAGCTGTCTGCAATTACTGTGAGTTCAATTCTCACCAGGCTCAAGGTTGACTCAGCCTTCCATCCTTTCTAAGGTAGGTAAAATGAGGACCCAGTTTGTGGGGGCAATAAGCTGACTTTGTATAAATATACAAAAGTATGAAGGCTATTGCTTAACGCATTGTAAGCCGCCCTGAGTCTCCGGAGAAGGGCAGCATATAAATCAAATTAAAATAAAAAATAAAATAAAATAAAAATAAAATAAAATATTTCAAATGTAGACTATTAAAATCCAGTAAAAATATCAGGATATATTACCAATAGTTTAAGAAGGTCTTGATCTTGGTTTCTGAAGATAGGCAAGTGTACGGCTCAAAACAGGTTGCACTCCTTAAGGTGAAGGTAGCAGGAAAGAAGGCTCCCTACTGTTCACCCAACCAAGAGGCTGTTATTTTAGTTCTTTAATATCCAGAAAAGTTCTTTTGAAATTATGTGTTTCCTCTGATAAACAGCCCTCCTGCTGTTTAGGCTTTAAAAGTTGAAAAAACAGTACTATTAGTTTATTCCAAAATATAAGCCCTTGAGATCCATCAAAACTTACTGACTTTCCTAACTGCCCTACCTTCTGAATTTAGGAGAAAGAAGTGCTGTTGATTTGGTAGTATTGACTAGCTTTCCATCATTAATTTCCATATTTTTGCTTTGCCCAACCTAGTTCAGAAGTTGCAACACTCAGAATTGTCAACCATCATGGCCAGTGCTGCTGAGAATTCTGGGAATTGCAATTCCAACACGTCTTGGGGACATGGGTTCAGGAAAGTGATCTATATCTATGCAAAAAGTGTGATCATACACTTTGCTTTTGCCAAAGGATACTGGAACTGATGGTAATTTAGTTTGAGATGCATAATTTAAAAGTCACTATAAACTGTTCTAGCCTAATGAAGATTTGTTTTTTTTAAATAGCTTGTTCATCCTCATAAAGTTTATGTATTCTTTCCCTCTGGATATAAATGTCCTATATTTGTTAAAAACAAACAATTTAACTGCAATCTGCAAAAATTACGTGATAAAGTTTGCATCTAAGCAGCTCTGCATTTGGAAGTGCCAGACACATCTGTCTATCACTTTTATTAGAGAGCTGGTAATATACATGGCAACTTTTAAAACTAAGAATACAAAATGCAAAGACATATGCATGCATGTATATATGCCAAGCTTACACCAACATTTTGTCCTTTTAATAAAGAAGAGAAAGAATTTTTAAAGCAAGTGACATTCAAAGTCTAAGGATGAGGTGTGTGAAAAGTAGCAGAGTTAATTCTCACTAAATTCTAGAATTTTCTTTTATTAAATAAATTGCAGCTTTGTGATAATGCCTACTCAGGCCATTGGTAAAAAAAAATCTGTTCTAGAAAATAAAAGTTGGGGCTTAATGCAGGCATAACAATTAAGTGTTAAGTATCTGCACCAGAAAGCCACTTGTACTTCAATGCCACATTTTATATAAATAATAACTGAAGATGACTCAAGCAATTTGAAGTTATATATTTGAAAAAAAGAACATTCGTAGAGATATGAGTTAGAAACAGGAATTTTCACTGAATCAGAGTAAAATCTGGTAGAAAAACTTAAGGTCTTTGAGCTATCAGACTTGCTTAGCTCAAGGTATAAATTTCTATAACTCTTCTAGTGTTACAATATCATTATATCATTTCTTCATTTTAATCATCTCAGCTGCCTTGCAAGCAAACAAAAAAAATGAGCAGTTTGCTCAGGACAGCCAGAATCTTTCTTGACTGAATAAAAATTTGAACTTTTATCTTCCACCTTTCTATGTCTTGGTGTGGACAAGAGCATCTAGCGACATGGAAGAACTATATGAGTTCCATATAGATGTTTATAACTCTATAAAAGGGAGGCTTGCTTGGATTATAGCTAATCTAAATTAAGTTCGTGGAGATTTCCATGTTCCTGAAACTTTTTTTCTCACATAAGAAGTGGTGCCCTGGAATTCATAGAGATTAACAATAAAAAGATGTGAAAGGAGGCTTTTTGACATATTTGGTCCTAAATGGACACTTTTCAAGGTTCAGATGCCGAGTTAGAATGTTTACACATAATTACATGAATAAAGCCACAGTTGATTCTTTTTCTAAACCATAATGGCAGGGTTCATCCAACATTCTAAACCAAAATCATCCAATCATATTTTGATTTAATTTACATTATAAGAATCCATCCGATCTGTGTAGACATCAAAAGCTGATTTATTTAATAAAAGACCCAACAGTTCATTGCCTTTGAAGTATTGGTTTTAATGCAATGTTTAAAAAAAATTAAAAATCCGTACATTTTATTTGCATCATGAATACTGTAGGTCATTTTTATATGCTATCCATACTCTTCGCTATGCTGCTTAAAACTTAGTTTGCTTAGAACTTATCTTGTTAGGGTGGAGAACTTTTTGCAACAACTCAAGTGTATAGCTGTCATATTATAAACATACAATATGTACAGATTTGAGCTTCCCCCTTGTAACCACTTTATGATCCTCAGATATCTGTTTTCTTGTTCTAGCATTCTAAATATGAGCAACATTGGTGAGAGCTAAATCAATTTTTGCAAAGCTTTTGGCTAATATAGTTCCCAGGAAACCTTGCTTCTTTAGTTATGGAAGTTACATATTTGAACCATTAGCACTGATCTCTACTGTTTCCAACAATCCTTGCTAAAGGCTTCTCTTGAATCGGTAAATTTTCCTACTGTAGTGCTTCAAAATAATAATAATCATACCTAGTGCCTGTTGTAAGGGAATTAGCTCCCTCCTCCCTCCTCCCTTTAGAATTTTGCCTCATGTATAAGAGCAAGCAGCTGTGTCTGAGATGATGGTGTGGCAATTCCTCAAAAAAAAAGAGATTGCATGCAAAACCCTTTGGAGCAAAACACAAGGAGCAGATGTCTGGAATGCTGCAGTTTTAGGGGCCTGAAAGCCTTGACTCAGCTTGAGTGAAAAATGCACACCGGAATGTTCTGAGTCAGTGAAATGTTTTGCATAGACCTCATCAAGAGAAAGTACTGTACTGTTTAAAAATACATTAGAGGGCGGCTTACTTCTTTTGCAGTTCTTCCACCTAGTGGGTGTGTTCTGTAAGTGCAAGACTGTGTTTTGTATTTTCGGGAGATAAAATTCCACAGGGAACGTGAATCAAAAAATTTTATTCTAGGGAGTAGCGGGGGGTTGAAATTAGAAACTTGGCTGGTTTGACTTAGTCTGCCAAATCATTGCTGTATCTCCCGAGTAATTTAGTAATGGTTGTATGCCTAGACATATTGCCGATGGAGAAATTGACCTCCAAATTATCTTTCTAAACACATGATTAAATGTCACAGGCAAAGTGAGAATTATTCTTGTTACTTACTCAGATTAAATTCCACCTGCTTCCCAAGGATCCTGACTTTTTTTGAAGAGCCACTTAATTAAAGTTTTTTTTCCAGCAATAGACAACTTGACCCAGCTAAACTGAATAAAAATTAAATATTGTATATACAATTTCGGTTGAAAATTACTGTATAGTTTTTCAAAAAAATAGATTTAGTAATAGCTGGTGTGCTTTATTCTAATTGCAAAGTCTGCTTTAGAGAAACATCGTAAAATTGATAGTTATGCACTCATGAAACACTTGATATCCAGGATGTTCCTAGACCAAATACTATTTGGCAAGTGCTAGAAATCTCATTGTCCTTGAATCATTTGTTGTTTAGATGATTCTATTACATGAAAATATAAAGACAAAATAATTAATTAACGGAGGCGTTTTCCAGTGCTGACTAATATACTAGAGGGGCTTGGAAAAATAGCAATGCTCAAGGTAATACTGGCAATTTCCCTATTTTTTGTTTTGTTTTGTTTTTCATTGCAGGTCACTGCCAAGGGATTTGGTCCGTTGTTGCAGTTTGCCTACACTGCTAAGCTATTACTCAGCAGAGAGAACATACAAGAGGTCATCCACTGTGCCGAATTTCTACGTATGCACAACCTGGAGGATTCCTGCTTCAGCTTCCTTCAGACCCAGCTGCTGAATAATGAAGATGGCCTGTTCCTGTGCAAAAAGGATCTCACCTATCAGCGGATGCATGAAGATGAGAACTCGGAGGGAGAAGAGGAAGAAACTATGGAGTCAGAGACTTCAAAGATATCTTGCTCAAGAGAGAGAATGCACTCAGAGCCCTTTGACTTTGAACCCGCCACGTCTGGAGCCAGTAAGGAGGAAGGGATGCTGCCAGACTCGGAAATACTGGATGATGGCAAGGATAGTTTGGATAAAGAAGTAGTAACACGGTACCCCAGGTATAAGAAATACCAGCTAGCTTGTACCAAGAATGTCTACAACGCATCACATGTTAGTACCTCAGGTTTCACAAGCACATTCAATGAAAAAGGTTCAGGTGATGACCTCAAACCAGAACTTGCTGTCGGGCAAATTAAAAGTGAGCCTAGGAATGAGGAAAACAATGAAGAAAACATCACACTTTGCCTCTCTGGAGATGAGACTGGTGTCAGGGATAAAGAAGAGGATGTTGAAATGGACCGAAAGCAGCCAAGTCCCAATGGAGCTGGAAGGTCTAAAAACAGTTCCTCTCCTTCTTGCCTAAGATCTTTCTTCAACCGAACAAAAACTATAGACTTAGATGGCTTCCCAAGTACTTCCCAACAGCACTTTGCCAGAAATCCAGCATGCCCTTTTGACAAGGGGACAACTCAGGGTGACCATAAAGCTGATTATGTCCCTTTTGTGGGCAGTTATGGGCTCTCCCAAGCTGTTCAGAAGGATGCTTCCAGTTTTACAGTGGGATCACCTCTAAGAGGTCCTGGCTTTGTTGAAGGTCTTTGTAAGCAGGAAGGTGAGGTGGACAGGAGGACTGTTATATTCTCTTCAAATGTTTGTGACCAAGTAAACACTTCGGTGCATTCATATTCTGGCATGAGCAGCTTGGATAAAGATCTCACCGAGACTGTGCCAAAAGGTCTGTGGGCAGGAAGCAGCCAATCTCTTCCTAGTTGCCAGACCTATGCTCACATTGGACAAACAGCTGACCACTTCCCAGGACGGATGCGGCCCAACACCAGCTGCCCAGTGCCAATTAAAGTTTGTCCTCGGTCTCCTCCTCTGGAAACCAGAACAAGGACCTCCAGTTCATGTTCCTCCTACTCTTATGCAGAGGATGGCAGCGGTGGTTCTCCCTGTAGCCTGCCTCTGTGTGAGTTTTCATCTTCCCCCTGTTCTCAAGGAGCTCGATTCCTGGCCACTGAGCATCAGGAGCCGAGCATGATGGGAGATGGAATATACAGCCAAGTCAGACCCCAGATAAAATGTGAGCCATCCTATGGAACAAACTCTAGCGATGAGTCTGGATCGTTCTCTGAAGCAGAGAGTGAGTCATGTCCTGTGCAAGACAGAGGACATGAGGTAGGGATCTGTGATAAGTACACCTGCTAACACTTCTTGTGACCCATTCAGAAAGTCATTATTAACCTAATGGCCTTCTTTGTATACAAAATACAGAGAATAGTCACTTTTGTCCAATATTCTATTGATGATGGAGTCAAGCTCATTGATTACTGGAAATATGTCTGAGAGAGTAAGTAGCCATAATATAAAAAGGTTCCATAAAGGCTTAAGAAATAGGGAATACCTCATAGCAGGTTTGCTTCTCTCCCTGCCCTCCTCCCCCCCCACCCCCCCATATCCCACTTGAGGCATAAAAATGTCCCTGTTCCTTTAAGTTTGGGGCCAATTTTCATTAGCATTAATCATTGCACTCTGTTTTTGTTAACAATATTTAATTCACCCCACTTGAGACATAAAAATGTCCTTGTCCCTTTACGTTTTGGACCAGTCATCATTAGCATTAGTCATTGTACTCAAGGTTTTTTTTTAAAACTATATTTAATTCATACCAGTTTACCTACCAGTTCAGTATGCTGATTGGTGCTAGCTGTAATTTGCACACTTTTGGAACAAAAATAATTCTGATCAGAGTGAGCTCTAAAATTCAGTAGAAGAGACTGTCCATGCAAAATGAGGAAAGGAAGAGAAAGCAGTCTTCTGCTTTGGGTACAACAAGTGTGTTTATTTGATCATTATCTTTGTTTTACTTATGTTACTTTTGTGTACTTTGTTGTATAGTCTGTTCAGAGAGAGGAAAAAGGGACTTGATCGTATACCTTAAGTCATATCCTTGATCTCTATGGTTTCCTAAAGTCATATGACTCTCTAATAGTTACCCAGTTAAGCTTTTCATCTGTAATGTCTTTGATAACTGCAACCAGGCGAAAAACCTCTTAAAAGGGTTAATAAGCAACCAGAGAGAAATTGAGCGAGCAGGGGGAAAAGCCATAAGGGACATATACAAAACTGATAATATCTGCACAGATGTGTTAGTCAGCCTGCTATTATTCTTATCAGCATGAAATCCATTCCTTCAGTCAGTTCATTGAGGAATAAATGAGCAGTTACCGCTTGTTCGTTGTGAAACACTGACTCTCCCTCAAGTAAGCTTGAATTATTGCAAATTTTAAAACTTATGCTGCTGATACTATAGAACACATTTACCGGTAGGTACCATTATTTGCTCTGGAGACTCAATTGATGAAACAATTATTGGTCCATCATAATTTTGATCACAGTGTACAAAACTCTTATCAATTTGGCTTCAGAAAACATAGCATTTTTATATGCGGTTACTTTATTTCTCACCAACTAATTCCTGTAGCAGTGGTAAGAACTATCATATATGTGCATGCTTTAGAATGTAAGAATCAAAATAAATGTGGGTGTTGAAAGATTTTATCTGTCTTGCAAAATTTGGAAGAGAATATAAGAATTTGCAGTATCAAAATCTTAGAGAAAATGTCCATGCAAAATGCTGGAGCCCATATATACAAAATTTAATATAGCACAATACATATAGTTGAATTTTCTAGCATGTGATACAAATAAACCAGACTGATTGATTATTGTCATCAAGTCACTTTTGATTTCTAGCAATCACATAGATAAGAGTTTCTCCTAATCTATCCTTAACCTGTTCTTTCAAGTCTCCCAACAGTGCACTCACTGCCATTGTAACAGAGTCCATCAACCTTCCTGCTGGTTGTCCTTTTCTCATCTTTCCTTCCACCTTTCCCAGCATTACAGCCTTTTCTAGAAAGCTGGGTCTTTACATAATATATCCGAAGCAGATTCAAAGTAATTTTGAGTTTGATCATTTATTCCTAGAGGAAAAACTCTGGGTTGATTCTTCAATGATCCATTGGTTTGTTTTCTTGGCTAACCACAGTATTCTCAGGAGTCTTCTCCAACACCAAAGTTCAAAGGCCTCAAAAGCTCTTCCCACGTTGCTTCCTTAAAGCCCAACTTTCACTTCCACAGTGAATCATAGGGAGCACAGTTCTGAAATTTGTAAGTAGAGACATCGTGGCATTTGAATATCTTTTCCGAGGCCTTCATGGTTGCTCTTCCAAGTGCTAGCCTGTGCTGTTTTTCTTAAGTGCATGTTCCTTTACTGTTCATGGTTGATCCTAAAAGACTGAATCTACACACTACTTCAATATCTTCATTGTCAATTCTAAGGCTGATTGTTCTACCTGCTGTCATTAGTTTAGTCTGTGCTTTATATTTAATTTTAGTCCCTTTTTTTTTGTACGAGAGCTTGCAGATCCTTTGCATTTTCTTCTCTGTTGCTTGAAAATAGTTCAGTGGCTATTCCATTAATTCCTGTAGCCTTATGACTTGTTAATGACTAGAGTGCTGATCTAACTATTAGTACTAGAGGTCTTGTAAAATAAGGAATATCTTCTAAGGTATCCTGGATGTTGTCATCTCTATTGTAGAGTGTTTCAGTATAGCAATAGCACTAGCACTTAGACTTATATACCTCTTCATAGTGCTTTTACAGCCCTCTCTAAGAGTCAGCATATTGCCAACAACAATCTGGGTCCTCATTTTACCCACCTCAGAAGGATGGAAGACTGAGTCAACCTTGAGCCTGGTGAGGTTCGATCTGCCAGACTGCTGGCAGCCGATGATCAGCAGAAGTAGACTGCAGTACTGCACTCTAACCACTGTGCCACCACTTTCCGTAGACACTTTCCTTCTTCCTTAGATGTGCTTTGAGTTGGTTATCTGTCGATTGGCATCCTTTAGCATACCAACCTGAGGTTTTAACCTCCTGAGTTGAGGGACCTTTTGAAAGACTTTCCTTATTTTTCCATGTCTGTGCCCATCTTCAGTATCTTTACAGAATTCATTGTAATACTGCTTTTTTGTCCATAACAGCTCTCTGAAACTGTTAAGTTCCTTTCTGGGAGATTTGTCTTTCTTAGCTTTGGTTTCTCTTCTTCTCTTGGCAATTTCCAGAGTTTGTTCTTACATTTAGTTTGCTTTCTTCTCTTTCTTCATATTTGTCAGTCTCTTTCCATATGAATCCTTAACTACTTCTTTAAATTCATTCACAATTCCTCTGGTTTTTTTTTCAATGAGGTTCAGGGCTACAAAGCAATTCATGATGTTCTCCTTGGTTATGAGAGTATAAATTCAAGATCACCTTGTGGAAACTGACTGGCTTTCTTTTTCTTCTTTAGCTTAACTTGGCGTTTGCACACGAACAGTTCACAGTCTGTTCTGCAGTCAGCACCTGGCCATGTCTTTGATGCTGTAATTGAGT
Organism: Ptyas mucosa; assembly: GCA_012654045.1. Lineage (NCBI taxonomy): Eukaryota > Metazoa > Chordata > Lepidosauria > Squamata > Colubridae > Ptyas > Ptyas mucosa. The sequence goes on from WNWU01000030.1 coordinate 12,405,173, forward strand.
TCCTCAACCTTCTTTTAGCAAAAACATAGTAAAATATATTTCTGTATACTGAATTCCATCTGGTAAAGTTCATGGTTTGGTAGTCTGAAGACAATGTTAGCTATAAAGAAATCATCAGAGTAGCGGAAATTGATAAGTCGGACTCCTACTTCATTTTAATTCCTGAAGCTTTACAATATAACTACATTTTTGTCTTTCATGTTTCCACTTAGACATTCCAGTCTCCAATCACAAGCAGCACATCTTGTTGACGTGTTCTTTCAATCTCAAATTGAACTTAATCAAATCATCCACCTCCTCTTCCTCTGCACCATCAGTGGTTGGAGCCTAAATTTGAGTGATCATCATATTAAATGGTTGTCCGTGAAATCAGCCAATATTAGTTGATCATTGATTGCATTGTAGCCAAGTACTGTTCTTGCTATGTCCTTCATAATTATAAAAGCAACACCATTTCTTCTTTGTTTTTCATGCCCGAATGAGTGGCACAATGACTCAGTGATTAAGACGTTGGCTTGTTGGCTGGAAAGCTGGCAGCCCAAGTTTGAGACAGTGAGCTCCCATCTTCACCCCAGCTCCTGCCAACCTATCAATTCAAAAGCATGCAAATGCGAGTAGATAACTAGGTACCACACCGGTGGGAAAACAACAGCACTCTGTGACATCTTACTGGCCACATGACCGCAGAAATGTCTTCCGACAGTGCTAGCTCAATTATCTTGAAATGCAGATGAGCACTGCCTCATACTCTGCAACAACTAGCTGAGTAAAATCCGCAGGGACTCCTTTACCTTTTTTACCTTTCATGCCCTAATAACCAGTGTGATCTTCTGACTGAAAATGTCTGATCCTAGTCCATTCAATTCATAATTGCTTCATTTCATCTTTCACTGTGTCGAGCTTTCTTGGGTCCATGCTACCTACATGCCATGTTTCTACTATAATTCTGTCTTTCAGCTTTGAATTTCTTTTCTTGTATGGCAACATCAGCGACTAGATGTCCTGAAGATTTTAATCTAGCCAAGTTATAAACACCATTAGGACTCTTGAGAGACCGTCTTCTTCAGTAGAATGTTAAGTGCCATCCAATCTGAAAATCCTAACATCCATGATGTGGCAAAACAGCAGGTGGGGAGAGGGGATAAAGTAAATACTAGTACTAATAGAGCTATCACCCACAAGTACAAAATAGATAAAGTTCTTTTTTAAAAGAAACAACACAACCTGTTTGTTTTTTTAAAAAAAATTGGATTGAATCCCAGATACTAGTAATACTCAGTAAAATGTTGTCCATTTCTGAATACGATGATGCTATGTAAATTGGCACATTGTGGAAATAGGTGAAAGGTTTCAATTTTGCTTACAGTTTATGCTGAACCAACACACTACAGAAACATATTCTAAAATGGATGCATATTATAAACTATATCAAAAGACTGAAATGGAAATATTCTTAATGTTTTTGTGTTATAAAACAAACTTACAAAATGGTTTTATTGACCATAGAGTAAATGTTGGTATAATTGGAGTTGTTGTGTAGTCCATGTTTGCTTCCAACTCCAGCAAAAGAATGATATATGAGTAGACTCAACTATTCTAACGTAAAGAGAAGCAGATCTACCTAGCAAAATTTGGACACAAGTAAAGATAAACAATTAAAACAATGTATTAATTATATATGCAATTGTCAAATAAGAACCTCAACTTCAGAGAGCAAAAGGTTTTGGAAAGGGGTTGCACGTACTTTTATCATCTGAATTAAGCATTTCTTTCTATACAAGCAGGAATAAAAGATTAAAAGAAAAGAAGAAATACCCTTTAAGCTTCAAATTCAGCAATCAAACTTCTTACATAACTTTAACCAATTTTTATAATAGAAATAATTTATACTTTGAAGACAAAAGTTTAGTTACAAATAAATGCAAAGTGGGAAGTTGTTTTTTCTTGCTGACCCACTTTTAATTTTTTCTTCTTCTATACCTTTTTTGTAACTTTAAAGCAACCACAAGAGGAGGGGGTATTTTTATGAAATTCCCTGTAGATTTTTATAAGTGAAGTCTAAACTTCAGACAGTTCACAGTAAAAGCAAAGACTTTTATGGAGAAGTTTAAGGAATGGCAAAAAAGCATTAGCAGATTATCATCCAAAAACTGTTAATATTCAAGTGAACCTCATCTCTGAGGTTGGTAATTTCTTTTATACGAGAGATCCAAAGACCTACTACAAAAGGATTCAGTTAGCCTGTGAGAAGGAAGATCTCTTGAATGACAATCCAAAGGCATTTGGGTTAGCTAGAATTACAATTAGCTATCTCTGCACACACAGTCCTCAACTTACAACCATAATTACACCCAGAATTACAGTTGTATGTTGTGGTCATTAAGAGGGTCACTATGTGACCACACCCAATTTTATGACCTTTTCGCAGTAGTTGTTAAGTAAATTCATTTTCTCCAATAGGCTTTTTTTCCCCCTCACCTTTTCCTCCCCTTCCCCCTCTCCTCCTCCTCCTTCCCCTTCTTCTTCTTCCTGGAAGTATGTACCAACATCTATTAATGCAAGCCAAATGCCAAGTGCCCAAAATGCAATCACGTAACCAGAGAGCAGGGTATATATATCCATCAGAACTTCAAAATCATGTCATAAATACCTTTTAGGGAGTCCTTTTTAATTTCAAACAATCCCAAAGCAACCAGTTGCTGAGCAAGGGCATATTGTAATATCTAAAGTCAGAAATGATTATTTTCAGAATAGCTGAAGGGTCATCAGCAGGCTTGCACAAGTGGTATGTAATATATCTGGCTTTATTCACCTTCCAATTGAATAGATATTTAACAGGCTGCTTGGTGCCTTTTTATCAAAACTCCCATGGCTGGCATACTTAAATATGAACCACACAGATTTGAAAAATGCATCATTGGTGCTAGTCAGGGTGAAACCATATTAATGACAACTATGAAAACAAGTTCCTAGCCAAACCTGTAACTAAGCTATGAAAGTGGGATCTCTTTAAAAAATATATATATTTCCATGATCCCCATGGATTCTGGACTTGGCTGCCTCATCTTCACCCTCTGAATTTCACCACAGTTTATCCACCTTGGGATGCACCAAGATACACTTACATCTCCTGTCTATCTCTGGCTTGGAAACCCTAATTCCTCTCTGACCAGATTCAGCCTTTCACCCTTATAGCTGATGCTCTCCAAACAAAGCTGTTTTTTATTTAGTGAATATGACTCCCTCCTCTATGAGCAGTGTAGTGCTTATGGAGACACTTCTTTGGCTGTCATGAGATTTACTTTCTCCGTCTGCATTTGCAACTTAAAAAATAAGCTCCAGGCTGAGACTATTACAGAGAAATGATTCTTGCTGTCCATCAATCTAATTTTACCAGAATACTTCTAGACTTACAAGAATGCCCATAGGAACTGGAAACACTGATAACATGAAAATGATGGACAGTCGCAGCAGCAGCGAATTTTGCAGAGTAACCAATTGTTGGGGGGGGGGGTGTTTAAGTATGGTGAATAGAGACTCTTCTCAAAACTGACTGAAAAGCTTTGAAATATAAACAGAATTGGTAAGAAAAGAGCTATGACACTGGATAGATTGGAGGAGGAGAAAAGTAATGTGTGTGTAAATTGTGGAGTTCAGTTAGATGTATACATGGTTTATGTAAGTATGTTGGGGGTGATCTAGGAAGAGAAAATTGCAGTAAAATAATATAGTTTTGCTTTTCAAGATCAGAACCATCTTCAGCTTTACCTTCAGTCTCGTGGATAAATTATTTGTCCCCTCAGATCATCCCTGTATCCATTCTGTGACTAACCATATCTATCAAGGTAGTTGTTTCCCTCAGAAGACCACAAATAAATCCTCCCTCAGCCCTTTAGAAATATCTGTACTTTAGATGACTGTAGGCATTATTTGGGAATAAGGGTCAAACAACATGATACATTAACTGTGTCAGAGTGAGCTGGTTTACAGCAATGTGTGTCTCTGGGCTAGAGTGTAAGGGCATTACCTGCATGGAGGAGAGGTTTATTTCTGAAATTGTTCTCTTTTTACACAGATTAACAAATACAACACTGCTTTTTTTTGAACTCCCAAACTATGGGTAAGTTTAGGATTTCATACATGTACCCTGAAGTGGAGGTTTAAAAAACAGAGTAAGGTTTCAATAAAGGAGAATATTTGTAGCTAACAGTTGAAATTAGGGGTCTTTAGTGTTCTCTGAGCTTGGTTTTTTTCTTGGAGATGTTTCATTCTCCAAAGTAGGTAACATCATCAGTGCTAATCAGTAGCACTGACGATGTTACTTAGTTTGGGTAATGAAATGTCTGCAAGAAAACAACCAAGCTCAGAAAGAACCAAAGACCCCTCAGAATGAGGGTTGTGCTATATTTTAATTCCTTCTGTAGTTTAATGATTCATTCCTCCATCTTGGCTTTTGAAATCTATTAATGAGATTGACCTGTTTACTGCTATTTTTCAAAGAGTGGGGTGATTTCCCTTGCTATGAAGGATTTAAACTGGTGGTCATTTTTAGAGATGTCTGTCCTTGGATGCAAATTGAGCTAACCAATAAATCAAGTTTCTTTTGGGGCACAGTGTGCTCAAGTAGAAGGTAGCTCAATTCGGAATATTCCTTGAGTGACTTTCATTCATTTCAGCCAGAGAAAGCTTTGCTGAACCTTTTTTCCCCATGCCTCACAACATTAAAATTAGATCACTGTCAGGCATCCTAGATGAGGCTGTCTTTGAAGGCAACTCAGAACTTCAGATTATAAAACATGAAGAATTTATGGTTGAAATGCTTTTCCCCCCATTGTTAAAACTGCTCTCCAAATACAGAGTTAATCTTAACTTTAAAACCTTTTAGACCATAAAGGAACTATACACCCCTAAACAAACATGGACAATGCTTTGTCACAGATGAGACAGGCAATAATAAGAAATAGGAACTGCTAGTTTTTACAGGAAATGCCGCCAAAAGCTTACCTGGTTTAGGGAGCTAAGGGAAAACACCTGCATAACCCATGATTGGTGTTCATTACTATTTGGAAATACTACTGTATATTTCAGGAAGTTCTGGACTGCCTCTTGTATAGCAGTCTCCCAAGAGAGGAAACCCCCAGATCATCCATCTATTCAGTTTCATTTTTAATTTATTGATTGAAAAGATTTAGCTGTATGTTCATCATTGTAGTATTTCATCCACTATGCAACTTGCTGAAAATAGCTGTGATACAGGAAGCATGTCAATAAAATACAATGCTTCCATGAATTGAAGTATTTATTAAGAACATTCTCCCAAGCTTACGTGCAGCTGAGCATTTAAAAAGATAATGTATCTGAAAAATATTTTTATGTCTTCTATAAAATGAATATAAAGGGAGACGCTTAAATATAAAACATTAACATTTACAAACCGTTTTCTCTCACTTGTTGGGGATGCTTATAATGCCATGAAGACCTATTACTTTTTTTAGCCCTCACCATTTTCCAGCTGGGCACATCACAAAACTCTTGCTCAAATTGACCAAAGTTTATTTTTATTTTTCAAACATGCTCTTTATTTAGCTTACATGCACCTGACTTCAAGGTCTTTCAAATGTTTGACATCTTTTTTTAAAATACAAAAGTAGGCCAGATTATGTAAATAACATGTATAAACAAGAGGAATTGATCTACTGCTGATCAAAAGATAACAGTGGAAGCATAATTGAGCGGAGCACAAAACCTTTTTTTAAGAGAATCTCATAAAGATGCAAATCTTGGAATAAATATTCCTTTTTTATTGCAATGTTGTGATTTAGACTGACTTCTATTTATTTATTTGGTGCCTCTAAGTCATCGTTGGATCCCGTCAATGGACTAGGCCCTGCAGTTTTCTTGGCAAAGAAGTCCAGAAATGGCTTCCTAGGACAGAGAGAAAGTGACTGACCAAGGTGACCCAACTGGCTTTGAGCCTAAAGCAGGATTAGAATTTATCATCTCCCAGTTTCTAGCCTGGGGCCTTAACCACTACATTAAATTTGCTCATATATATATGCAATTTTTTTCTAGCCAGGTTCTACCTACGTAAGCTAAGATGTTCCTCAGCCCTGGTTCTGTGAAATCTCATTTACAACTTCTGGGCTTTTTACTTTCTAGCAGACTGCAACTCTGTGTTGCTCTGTGGGAGACTATATATATATATATATATATATATATATATGAGCGTTTTTCTCTGTAAAATCCTTACAGAGCACTCTGCAAGGTCCTTTAAAACCTTAGCTAAAATCCTACCAATACCTTAAAAGTTTTTCTTCCTAGCAACGTTTCAACAGGCTCACAACCCTGTCATCTTCAGGCTCTTGTTTAGTTTAGAACCCTGTAAGGATTTTTAGAAGATTTTAAGCTAGGATTTTAACCAGAATTTTAAACATTTTAACTAACTTATTTACTATGACGTGGGAAAACACCCGAGATTTTAATTTTTTGCATATAAACACCTGCGAAAACTTGAGAAGACATATATATATATATAATGTATATACTGCCCATCTCACTTTGGGCGGCTTACAACATCACAAGAACTTTAAAATGTGCAAGCATTAAGAATTAACAAAAATTAGGTAAATTAAGAACCAGTATTCAAACCAGGTGGATGTGGGGGTCGTCTTCTTAATCTGCTAACCAACTCCAGCGTTAAAGCTCCCATTGGGGGCCCAGGCCAATTGGCCAAGCCAGGTTTTGAGGGCTTTTCAGCAGGCCAAGAAGGTTGGGACAGAGCTCCACCTCAAGGGCACATTATTTCAGAGGTCAGAAGCCAGGGTAAAAGTAAAATCAGTAAACAGTAGAAGTAGTCTTGCATCTGTAGAATTCAAGGGATTACAGTAGAAATCCCCTCCCTGAGATTTTAAAATAATTAGTGTCCCATCTCCGTCTTTTCTAAATATTGGGGATCTTGTGAAGGAAACTCAAGTTGCAATGGCATATGCTTACTGTACTAACCTCCCATAGAATTAGGAGGGAACATATGTTGAACATGCACGTAATTAGGCAGAGTCTAAATGTTTTAGACTAAAATGTATGAAGAGAGAAAATAGGCACCCTTCCTATCACAGAAAGCAGTCTGTGAGCATAATGGTCCACATCACCATGTCTAAGGTCAGTCTTTGTATATTTAACAGAACATTGTTTCATTGTAGGACGGTGAGCCATTTCTGGTGACTCATGTCACAGTAATGCAACCTGTGTGCTGTGTGTTTGTGTTTATATAGTTCCACAGGTGAGACAAGAAGGTGAAGGTTCACAGACAGATAATGTGAAAAGAAGTCATATATTCATGGGATAGTGAATTGGGGAAGTATGGAAATTATATCTATATCTATAAAATATTGCACAAGGCCATCTATCCGAAAGATGCTTTTTCAAGAAGCAACCGGACTTTCTGGTTTTTCTTTGAAGAGATTTCGTTTCTCATCCAAGAAGATTTTCAGCTCTGACCAGATGGTGGGAAATGGAAGGATTTATATATACTCCTTGCAGACAGCTGAAAGTGTGCAAATGACCAGCTGTCCACAAGGAGTATAAATCCTTCCTTTCCCCACCATCTGGTCAGAGCTGAAGAAGCTTCTTGGATGAGAAGCGAAACGTCTTCAAAGAAAAACCAGAAAGTCCAGTTGCCTTTTGAAAAAGCACCTTTGGGACAACCATGACTTGGATAACTGAGAATCTCCATAGACAAGGCCAGTTTGACATCATTCATTCACTTTTTCACAAACAAGAATAGTAATATACTAATATAACTAATATAGTTGTTTGCCCATGATACATGTGTAGAGGGGGGAAGGGAGGTGTATTCTTGTTTGTGGAAAAGTGAGTTAATGAATGCCAAACTACATGGCCTTGTGCAATATTTATCACCAGGCAGAAAGATTTCTATTGGTTGTGAGAGTTGCTTATATCCCAATTTTCATGGCTGTGTAAAGGGCAGACTTGTGTCCAAGCTATCAAAAACTATTCTCATATATCAAAGGAGTTTTCTCTTGGGACGTCTGAAGGCATGTGTGAGCCATACCTGAATATTATCTTTTTGTCATTGTGAATCTTAAAACACATGGTGCCATCTACTGGCCATCTCAATATAGACAACACGTATCTATGATATACTGAGATATTGAAAATTAATTGGTTCTTTGTGATGGGATCAAAGGCAAGAATAACAGCCCCGGAGGTTGAAACTGAAGTCATACCAATTCAATGTCCATTTTACAACATTTGCAAAGAAAATTTCTCTGTAAATCTCAAAATAAAGTTTTAAGTTAACTTTCTACTGTTAGGTATTCAAAAGCAATGGTTATGATTGATAGCCATTAAAAATACCTATCTTCCATGAATTTGTGCTGTTGTGTTTTGTTTAAAAATACCTAAGTATATAAACTAGAATCCATCACTTGTATATTTATTAACATCACATGGTAATAAAACTTAATTATACCCTCAGCTATCAGTCAGTTCACATATTGATCAGACATTGTAGGGTGATTTATCTCTTTATTTTAAGATCTTTGCATGTCTCAGGTTGGTATATGAGCTAGCACAATCAGTGTAGTTTTCCGTTGATCATACTTGTTGGACTTTTCTATATTTTTCTCCCTCCCTGCACATATTTTTGTGATATGGAGCAACCCAATGCATAAACAATATTCCAAATATATATTGCCATAAAGCCACCTACATATTCATTTTCAGAAGTTTCTATTATTTCATTTACTTGTTCATCAATACTGCAGATTCAGTTGACATTTTTAATGAACTATCTGTCTATATTCCCAACATTTTTTTTCCAGAGTAGTCTCTAAGAGGATGTAAAATATCCATTGTGTTATTCTGCCATCTTCTGAACGTCCTTCATGCATTTAGATTCTTGCTTCTGAATGCTTTCAATTTTCCTCTAAATCAGACCTTTTAAAGCATCAGAGTACCCAGTTTCAATAAGGCTATTTCAGAATAATAGCAGCATAGTTCCATTATGAAAACATGCATTACTAACTACAGAAAGTGTTTTCTTCTTTATGAAAAGCAATGATAGCAATAAACTATTTTAATATTTTATTAGATTTGGTTTTTAATTTTTTATGAATCATTCTTTTATTAGAGAAACTGCCTTGACTTTCCTTACCACCCAGGGTCATCTGATTATAGTGGTAGAAAAAATATTGTTAATAATGGGATAAATACATTTTATCACAGCATAGAAGAACATGAATACTTAAACAAAAATAAATCTTGAGGATTTGTATCAGCATCTGAATCTGCCATGGAACCTTTTACATCTTATTCTGATGATTTATTTACTGGCTGTCAAATTGGATGATGTATGGTTTCATTGATGAAAGAAGTACAACTAAATTCAACAATGAGCATAACAGATATATAACCTCAGTTAAGAAAAAAAAGCACTGTAATTTTTATTTTAGGATTATTCTTTTATTCTTTATATATTTAATTATCATCCGTTCTTTGAATTGGAACCTGTACTTTGAGGAGAACATGAAAAATCTCATTTATCTGCACCAAGCTGCTTGTACTTGATAGTATTGCTGATTTTATTGTATACTAGTCATTTACACTGTTAGGATAGCTATTTTTTAAAGATGCCTACAATGCAGGAGTTAATATTTGAACTATATTCAACTATGTTATTTGAATAAAAGAATTATTCCAAGGAACCTGCTAAATTCTTTGTTAAATAAATAAACAGTTTGTCTTTTCCTTTGTTTTACCCCAGGTGAAACTTCCATTTCCTGTAGATCAAATCACAGATCTTCCAAGGAATGATTTCCAGATGATGATAAAGATGCACAAATTAACCTCAGAGCAATTGGAATTTATCCATGATGTTCGGCGGCGCAGTAAAAACCGAATTGCTGCCCAGCGCTGTCGCAAGAGAAAACTGGACTGTATTCAGAATTTAGAATGTGAAATCCGCAAATTGGTAAGCCTAAAGAAATATTAAATACCATTATTTATTAAATATCTCACCTTATACTGATCATTAACCAAATTTAATAAAATCCATATAATCTATTTTGCCTTTTCTTTATAATTCATACTAAATACTAAGACTTTTTAAACATGTTCCGTCTTCTATTTAATACACTCCAGATTTGCTTAAACTTGAACAAAATGCATCAAGTAACTTCTGATCATATTTAGGGGTGATTGAGTCCAGGACAACTCCTTAAAATTGTATGAATAGAATGTTCCCATCTCAGCCTTTCTCCCCTAATAATTCATAGCTTTTCTAAAGACAATTCTGTCATCTCTGTGATCACAAACATATATCTTGTGTGTTGACTTGGCTGCTTCTCTTCCCCTGATCCTAGCCCTTTTTTCTAGTCCATCATCTGTTCATATTATATGTGTGTTTCTGATTGCTGAACGTTGCCTCAAGAGAAATATGGCTCTTTATTTTGTTCAGGATTAGTTCTTTCAATCCACAGTTCTCCTATTAATTTGAAGATCTATTATCTATTTTCTGCCTTTTTCTTTTCCACTGTCTAGTGATACACTTCAAACTTCTGGCATCTCATTCTGGATAATGTGCCAATCAATTAAGACCTGATTTTGAAATTTTGAAGCCCGATATGCCAAACCTCTCTTTAAAAATGAACACTGTTCTGTATTGACAGGTTTGTGAGAAAGAGAAACTTCTGTCAGAAAGGAACCAGCTGAAAGCATGCATGGGGGAGTTATTAGATAATTTCTCCTGCCTTTCTCAAGAAGTATGCCGAGATATGCAGAGCTCCGAACAGATCCAAGACCTTCACCGATACTGCCCTGTGCTCAGGCCTATGGATCTTCCAACAGCAGCTAGTATCAACCCTTCATCAGGTGGAGTGGAGCAAAATGTAGTGACATCCCAGTGCATTGGAGAAGGCTTGCAGTGCTGTTCAGAACAAAGTCCAGTGCAGCAGCTGGGAGCCCACTGGCTACCCAACAACATTTCTGACAAATGTGCTGCAAGAGGACTGGATGGAGCTGACCAAGTTACTTATTCTGAGCAGGAGCTCCCTCCAGAGCAGAACAACCAAGCGGTGACCATGGATTTCTGTCAGGAAATGACTGATAAGTGTACAACAGATGAGCAGCCTAGGAAGGAGTACACCTAGTGTTCGGTATACCTTTTACATCACACTTAGCAAGGTCTCTTCAGTCAGTCAGTGGCCACGATCATTTGTTGTCTATATTGAAGAACATACTTGGTGCACACTACAGTGGTCTTAGCAGCAATACTGTTTTTAAGTATTCCATCCTCTCTACAAAGCAGGAGTTTAACTTCTTCACTATGGTGCTATCCCATGCTCAGGCAGGGGAACAAAGCAGTGGCAACACTGTCTGATTCTTTTTTATTGTTGTTGTTATTGTTACTGTATTTTAATTTCAATATTCAACAGGGATGGACATAACACCTCTGAGGACCCAAATGCAGCTTTTTCTCAGTGGCCCATGTCACAAAACCCTAACTCAGGAATTTCCTCTGAATGTTCAATTTTTCATTGAAGACAGCTTCTTTACACATCAAAGTTTTATAGCTAAACTGTACATATATACATATATATATATAGTATATATAAAAATATATATCCATATGCAAAAAACAAAAAACCCTGCATGGCTCAGAATTTCCTCATGAAAACAACTGGAATTTTAAATTTCTATTGTATAAAAAATTCCAACATTCCTTTCTTGGTCTATGCTAGAAGTAACTTGTATATGTTTTAATATTCCCCACCACCACCACTCAGTTCACTGTTCAGCAATATCATCTAGTTTGTATTTTATTTATAAAGTTTCAATGTTGGAAACTTTTTTGAATTTTTAATCTGGGACAGTGTTTGTGGCACCCCTAACTTTTTGTGCCCGTTTGAGCAGAGTGGGTTTTATTCTTATCTTTCTCACAGATACTGTATAGCAATGGTCAATTTTGCCACTTGCACTGAGTTTTGGATCAAACCTCATTTCATAAATGAAGTTGTGACTTTGGTATATTTCACATATTTTATTCATTGCTTCTTTTTTCTTTTTTTTTTTAATTCCGCAAACTAGGAAAAACAAACCTCAGGAGTTGATTATGTAATGAATTATTAGTCTTGCCAAATATGGAATTCCTCTTAATAGTGTGAATTGGGCATTTTTTGTATTTATCTTTGTTTATCCTTTTTTTTTTCTTTTCCAAATTAAGCCAAATGGTATAGTGCAGTGATTCTCAAGATGTGGTCTGTGGACCGCTGGAGGCCCGCTAGGTCATCACAGGGAGTCACAAAGGCTTGAAGAATGAGTTAAATCTTATGATTTAAATCATGAATTAAGTCTTGGTGGTCTGTAGTCATAGTCTGAGGCACAAAAAGGTATTTAAAAAAGGTATGTGGTTGAGTGTATATTACCAATGCTGAGACTAAGGCAGCTTTCTCCAAGTTTAACATCGTGACTGGAAATAGTGAAAGTTGTGCAGTGCATCCGAAGGATACCAGGCTGAGGAAAGATGGTATAAGGCAAAATTGCTTAGATTTAGTGGCTTCATGTCAATCAGCAAAGCTTAAATCAAGGCCTCCACTTCAGATCTTAACTTGTGTTACTAGTATTTATTTTTTCTCCAATGGTTCTACTGGCTTCGCTGTATAATCCCCCCCTTAATACTGCCTTAACACAGATGCCGATTGCAGTGATATTTTAGGATTTACTATTCTGGCCTATACTGGCATCAGCTCAAAACTGCTGATTCAGTTACTCTGAGAAATGAAAAAGAGTGTTCATTCACAGAATGGCAGAGGACAGAGAACCATATTTAAAGCGATCGTGAATCTTAAAAGGTTGAAAAATATCATCCTTGTCAACAATAGAATACTGACCAACCTAGAAAACATGAAACGTGAGTGAAGGAATAGTTGCAAAAATATTGAAACCTCAGGTAATCCTTGACTTACAACTGGTCCTCACATGACTATGGCAACATAACCAGCATGTATTAACAGCGGCTGCGGTGACTTGAGGTCACATGCTTGCCATTTCCAATCTTCCCAGGGCACCTCTGACAAGCAAAGTCAATTGGAGAAGCCAAATTCGCTTTAACAATCATATAATGCACTTAACATCTGAGGTGATTCACTTAACCATGCCAAAAAGTCGTAAAATCAGGCGCAACTCGCTTCACAACCCTCTTGCTTAGCAATGGAAATTCTGGCCCCAATTGTGGTTATAAATTGAGGACTACCTGTATAAAAAAATTCACTCAACTCAAGCTGATTTGCATCAAACAATGATTATGCAAAATTACTTCCAAACATAACTACTCCCACTCATGAAAACATTTTTCCTATTGAAGTATTGAAATACAGGTAATCCTCAATTTACAATGATTCGTTCAGCAAACCAGGTCTTCCTCCCATCCTCTGATACATCCCATGCTCTGCCTATTGCCTGCGGTGAGAAGAGGCGGGAGAAGAGTGAGTGCCTTGCTTAATGATGGCAACAACTTAATTCTGGACTCCATTGTCGTAAGTCGAGGACGACCTATAAATGGAAATGATCTGAAAGGAACATTGATGTAATTTCAATGCATGCCAACAATATTTATGCCAGATATTTATTTCTGATGGATTCCGTCCTTCTGTTTTTAAAGATTAGTTTTTACTTTCACAATAGCCTTCTCTGGGCTGTATTCTAAGGTGGCGTTTGTCATTTACAGAGTAATCCTGTATATTGTGTATTAGACCTTAATGAATCACCATGCACAGAGTCAATGCAGACAGCTTTTCTATATACCACGGAGAACACATTCCTCAAAGATACTGTTTACATTGAGCAACAGTCCTTCACTCAGCAAAGCAGCATTGTTTTTCCAGCAGAGGAATCAGCATCTTTTTCAAATGAGAGATATGCAGACCAATAGCTGGTCCTGTTTCTACAGTAGACTCCACATTCATTGTGCTCTTCTTGCCAACTAGGAAGTAGATACACTGCATATTCCACATTTATTGACTGAAAAGGGTGGGGGCATCCCTATGTAGGATGGAGATACTATATGTTTAGCATATATTCTTTAAATATTAAGCATTTGTGTAAAACAGATAAACTTATTACTAACTCTCCATATATTTATCTATGGCATATGGATGCTAGTTTAAACTGTAGAGTAATGTTTTAGATGGGGACTTCCTTTGAAAATATAACTTTATACTAGAAGTTTTCAAATAAAATATTTGGGGTGAGGAATTATGTAGATATGAAGGGTAGGCCTTGTAATTCAGTTGACGTTGCAGAATTTTTGGCTGCTTCTCAGAGAACTTAACTTCAGTGATAGAAGCTAAGATTTCAAGCAACATGTGAATTTCATTATATTTTTCAGCATATTGAGAATGCTTCGTTTTTTATCCTGTTGGCAGTATTGTTCAATACTTTTTTGTTTTAATATCTCTAAGTGATCTTTAAGTTGTATTTCTTGTGGGTATACAATTCAGGATGTTCCAGATGGAGAACTCCTTTTTATTACCCATTGTTATTTGGCTATTTTTTACCTTTTTCTTCCGAACAATGAAAGAAATGGTAGGAAGGGAAAATAAAGAAGAAATAGAAAGCATGATTGTACGTAGAGATTCCCTCCCTTCAAATAAAATTTCATAAGCAGGGCTAAGCAGTTGCAAAATAAAAACCTCATCTAGCAGCATCTCACACTAGATTCTAACCACTTGATATAGAGATTTACTATTAAGACCAACTCACGTGCAAATGGTACTTTTGACCTCATTTTATTGGTTTACATGTAATGGACAAAACATGTTCTACAGTTATTGTATTGACCTGGCTCTCTCACTGATTCAGAGCCTTTTTCTCCTACTACTCCTTCTCTACCTCCGCCTCCCCTTCTGGTTTTGTTTTGTTTTTTAAATCCACTGCTCTGTTGTTTCAACCTTTTTGCTTTCTTTATGTTTGCCTTTTCATTTAGAAGTGACTAATGTGTATATTAGCTTCTTTGGACACACTATTGCAGTGATGGCTAACATTTTTGCCATCGCGTGCCAAAAGCGGGGATCGCACGGGGGGGTTGCGCGCATGCGTGCCCACACCAATAATTCAAAGTGCTCCGCCACACGCATGCATGTGCAACCCCCCACAGTTCCCCCCGCTTTTGACACGCGATGGCATGGTGGGCTCCGTAGGCCTGTTTTTTGCGCTTCCCAGCCTCCAGAGGCTTTCTTGGAGCCTGGGGAGGGCGAAAACGGCCTTTCCCACCCCCCTGGAGGCCCTCTGGAGGCCAGAAACAGCCCATTTGCCAATCTCTGGTGGGCCCAGTAGGCCCAAAAATCAGCTGTCAGAGCTGAGCTCGTGTGCCCACTGATATAGCTCTGCATGCCACCTGTGGCACGCGTGCCATAGGTTCGCCATCACAGCACTATTGTGTACGTTTTTTCAGAACCACATATGATTCTTGGGTTAACTTCTTAGGAGAATTACTTTTAGAACTGGACCCAAATTGAGACATTTGAACTGCATTAGGATAAAGGAAAATTAGGGGATGGGGCGGGGGGGGGCGGGGCAGAACTGACCAAAATTTTTATTTTTAGATAAAAGTAAGCATGCATTGTGGAGCGGCAAAGAACAGTACTGGCTGTTAAGTGATGAAGGAATGGATGTGAGGTCTTGTTTTTACGTTCCCATGCTAGTCAGCAGCTGCTTTTGCACTGAGTAAGGAATGTACAAAGAATATATATTTGGCCCTGTCCAGTCTGCATATTCTCCTTTTAATTTGCCTTTGCTGTGCTTTCTCTTGCCAGAAAACCTCATTTCATTTAGGCATCTTCTACTTTTTGTCAGGTAAATATTACACTTACATAAATATTTACGTTTGCTAGGGGGTGCCTTGAATAAAGTTGAAGTTCATTGAAACCTGATTCTGGAACAAAAAGGCTAGGTTTTTCGGTTGTTTTTTAAATTCAGTCAGATTCCCAAAATATTCTGATATTTATGTCCTAGGCCTAATATACGCTGACTCAAGCATCAGAGTTTGATGCTGTAGTATAAAACTATTATATATTACACAGTTAAATTATTTGAAGTCTTTCTAAGAAATATATGCTGCTTTTTTAAAGATGCACTTTTTTGGATCTAATCCATCTATTTTTATTCCCAAGGAAGTAAAAATTGAAAAAAAAATAATGGAATACAGAAGCCACGGTGATCAGTATTCCAATTTTTGTCTCTTGAAAAAAGACGGTAAGAGCTATCTAAACTTAATAAAGTCAATTCAGCTGCTGACAGTGTAGCAGCTGAATATTACATTCAGCTTACTGCAATATCACCAAAATTTAAAAGAATATTATAGGGAGTTTTAAAGAAAAGTGTTTTTGAATGCTCAAAAATACTGCATTCAGTAATTGTAGTTATTCCCATTTATACATCACTGTGATGTGAAAAGCCGCATGGATGGAAGTTCAGGTGATTTTTTTTAAGCTCTTTTTTTTTCTTCCCTAAATAAAGTATGATAACTAACCTCACAGCAACTAGTTAAATTTATTTTTTATCTTTGGTGTGCCAGTCAATCTTTATGGCCTTTAGCATAGGTTAAACTAATCCTGAAGCCTGTTGGTCTTTTTCTTTTACTGGTGACCTGTAAATCTTGTATGTTCCCATTTCAAAACAAACCAACAGACAGGTTTAGCCTCTCCCCGAGCTATGAATATTCTCTATAATTTCTAACAGGTTTAACCTACACAGCTACAGTATCCTTTGAGCAGCAGGCTAGTAAGTAGTTTTGTGAAGCCTATGCAAGCATCAAATTCTCAACAATCTAGCTCAGACCAATGACTCCAAGAGGCAGTTTTCACACGCACACAAAAGATCAGGATTTGTGTTTGTTTGATCACTTATTTCACTGCCATCTCTTTAAATGTGTACATTTAAAAAGTTTGAGTTAGTGAAGACAGATAAGAAAGGATGTTACTTGATGTAGCCTTAGGAAAGCTCTGCTAAAAATGTGGTAGCTAATTTCTATCTACAATATAAAATCAGTATGTGTAATTTTGCTTGTTTATATTATGTATATTTATAATTGAATTATTTTGTGACACAGGCATCAAATAATGCTGCAGAATACAGTTGTACATATGTTAAATCCATTCAAACAATTTTTATGTATATTAAAAATCTATAGTTTGGTGGATTGTAGACTACTAATAAATTATTATAACTTTCTCTGGAAGTTAGAATGTCATTGCTTGCCGTGTAAAAGAATTACAGTATTTTCCTACACTCCACCAATATTATATATAGATAGATAGATAGAGAAATATCAGAATAAAACTAGTGATATGTATTTGTTTTTAAATTATAATGCTCATGTGGTTCTACCATTGTGATGAAAGCCACTTTTTCTAGTGGGGAGTAATTATTCAAATTTCTTCAAACTGAAAAAATAGATAACTTTTTATTATCAATGCCTCACTAATATCAGCTCTTTTATATATAGGTCCAGTTTACATAATGTTTAAACACCTATGCAGTGTAATAAAATAAATTATATGAAAGTTTGTTCAGCTTGACCCTATGCATGTTTACTCGAAAGTAAGTCTCACTGAGTTCAATGGCGCTTCTACCTGGATAAGTGTGCATAGGATTGCAGCCTTATAAATAAATACAAAAAAAAAAAACTTTTAAGGAGTTTGATGAAAATCCATTTCTGTCATCGCTCAAAACTTGAAATGGTTCACATGATTTTGAAGCCAATGATCCATTTAATTTTGAAGGCAGTCGGGATTAGAAATTTAGCCTAGAAATTCCCTGTTTTCTGTCTTAACAGGTGAATTCAAATTTGAAGAGCCAGACTGAATTTTTGGGTTATTCCACACATTTAGAGTTCAGTGCTTTGTTGGTAATGAGTATGAGTTCTTGTGCATTTACAGTTACGAAAAAGATAAGGCGTTCTTTGAAAACTGATATTTAATACTTGTGTTACGAATAAAAATACATATATCTGGACTCCTCCAATCAGCAGAAATTCCACTCAGTACTTTGGAGATCTCTGGATGCTGATTTTTGCCATTCAGTTCAAGGCTCATCTTTGATTACAAGGGTAAAGAGACCCCAAGAGTTTGTTCCAGAACCAGTGGGCTACAAGTGCACCTCTACTATCTATGCCTTACAAACTTCAGAGGCCATATTCAAAACAGGGTTTTATCAGTGTATGCAAGGGGATGCAACCCCTCTCCTCTTCCTCCCCAGATCAGACAGTATGGACAGTTCTCACACATATCTACCTGTATAATCTTCTGTACCTCTCATAACTGGTCAATGACTGTAACAAGTTGCATCAGGTGTTTTTCTATATACTTTTTACACAGATTCTATGTGATTAATGGAACTTAATTCAATGCATCATTTTATTGTACTAGTTCTTAAGCTTGTCTATTATTTTTTTCTAGGTGACTGTGGTTTCTTGTGATTTTTATTGTATAAATGAAATGGCTGTTGATGCTTATTCCTTGTTACTAAGAATTTTTACCTTTTTGGAAAAAAAAACAGCATTGCTATCTATGAACTAATAAATTTAAAGACTTCAGTTACTCATTGTAAATACAGTATCGTGCAAAAAAAATTTTTTTCCATTCATTTGAATTGATAGTGTTAACTGAATTTTGTCTAGACACCATTTCTGTTGATGAAATAAAGACATACCAATATGTATTGTAGCATTGTCTCTGGCGTCTGAATTTAATGTTGGGGGTGGGGGGGTGGGAATTAAAAACAGCCTCAAGTCTAGGTCATCTCCTGGCAGTTATATAGACAAAACTATAGTTGGCAGCAATGTGGCTTGCTATTACTGTACTTTTTTCTGCAATATCTCTGATTTTTCTAGAGTACTATGTGTTTTATTCATTGAGGTTTCTCATTCCAGTACTTGACAGTCAAAACATCCTTAGCCTATTCAAGGTACTGACATCTGCTGAGACTTAATAATATTAAATTGGCTTGAAGGACTACCTGAAACAGGCAATGTTTTTCCTTGTCTGACATTCTTAAGATAGAGTTCAGATATTCTCCAGTTAGTTACTTGTGTAAGTGTCCACCTGACTAGATTTTCATGTTAAGCCAGAAACTGGTGTGATGAGCAAGTAAAGTATCTTTAAAAAAAAAAAACACCATTTCTGATGTAGCATAATATGAAACATTGCCTATGATCTGTGATAGTTGTTCTGACACATAGGAGCATCTGCAGGGGGGAAATTGGTTAAAAAAACATCAATCATAGTTGCCATTTTGTTTTATTTATAACACACCCACCAGGGATGAAATCTAAAATATGTTACTACCCGTTCTGTAGGCATGGGGTGGGGGGGGGGGGGGTAATGGACTGGGTGCGTGTGGCCAACTTTTTTTTTTTTTTACTTTTAAAAGCATTTTTTCTACAACTTTAAGAGATTGCAGGCAAAAATGCTTTTAGAAGCCTCTGACAATCAGGCAACTCAGCTGGGATCGCCAGAGGCTTTTAAAGACATTTTTTTTTTCTACAACCTCTTTGGCCGAAGAGGATGCAGGAAAAAATGCTTTTAAAAGCCTCTGACGATCCCAGCTGAGCCGCACGATCATCAGAGGGTTTTCTTTTTTACTTTTAAAAGCATTTTTTCTGCCGAAGAGGTTGTAGAAAAAATGCTTTTAAAAGTTTTAAAAAAAAACAGCCTCTGATGATTGCGCGGCTCAGCTGGGCATGGGGGAGGTTGCAGGAATTTTTGCTACCGGTTCTCCGAACCACCCACTGCTATCACTACTGGGTCGGGCAATCCAGTCCAAACCAGGAGCATTTCACCCCTGTCACACACCTTAGTATAGCACCTACAGGCAAATATAGAATCCAAGTAACATTCTTTTCTCCCCGTGATATTCCCATTTATTGTTTTAAACATTTTCTGATATCACAAGAGATTGCAGGTAAAACTACAAAATAAATGAATTATTTTTCATCCTAATGTAATACCACAAACCTAGTATCTAGTGAGAGATATGCAAAAAACAAATCCAAGTTCAAATGGATGCTGAATCAGTATATTAACAACTTCCAACTGCACAGTCTGGCTTTAAGAAGTACAGTTAGGTATCATCAGCAGACTGATTCTGAATTGACCAATGACCTCACTCAGTGATTTCCTGTACAGGTCCAGGTATTGATGGCAATTGGGACTTTGAATTTCTATCGGTATGCAAAGTGGTCATAAAACACAATGTCATATGATGACAGCATCACTTAGCTAAAGCAATCTCGCAATCCTGGTTGCCGTCGTAACCATAGGACCATGTGGGTCATTAAGCGGGAAAGGGCAGATGTCCTGGGCAAATAGACTGATGTGGGTGGATCAGTGCTGTAAATGAGGACTACAGGGGGGAGGTGAGAATCCCACAGACAGATGCTCCAAAGTGAAGGTGGGTACATGAGTGACTTGGGAAGGGGTGCCATAGGCCGGCACTACAGAGCATGGGTGGATAGACAGATGGCATAGGGGTTGGGGGGTGCCATGGACAGTTAGTATGGGGCATGGGTTAGTGAAAAAGCAGAAGTGGGAGTGACTTCTGACTTCTTGCTAGCTTTCCTATTGTCTTGTGGTAGGGAAGGGAATGTCAATCACAATTACATGTCCGTGGTTTGCTGCAATGCTGTAATCATGACCCAAGCACCATGTGATTGGATTGCAATCATGTGACCACTAGGATGCTGCCGTGGCTGGAAATCAAAGGAACCAAGATATGTGCCCCTTAATCAGCACTGTCATGACTCTGAATAGTTGGACTCTGAATGATTGAGGACTACCTGTAGAAGTTAAACAGGAGGAGCCAAATAGGGACTCCGAGGCACTCCACAGGCGAGGAACCATAAGCACAACCTCAGGTCTAAAGCACCCGAGGAGGTGCCGGTTATATCTGTCTTCACCAAAGGTCCTCTGCTGAGTCCTTATCCATTCTGGACCCAGCAAATTACCTCATTGGTAGGGCAGATAGCCCCAAATATAGCTTTCTCCCTTCACACTTTGCTGCTGTTTCCCCAAAGATGCTGCTTGTAGTAGCTATCTATCAAAAATAGGCTAGCCTTACTCATTTTGAACAGGCTCTGTGCAGAGGTGGGTTTCAGCAGGTTCTGACCAGTTCTGGAGAACCGGTAGCAAAAATTTTGAGTAGTTCAGAGAACCAGTAGTAAAAATTCTGACTGGTCCCACCCCCATCTATTCTCTGCCTCCCAATCCCAGCTGATTGGGAGGAAATGGGGATTTTGCAGTAACCTTTCCCTGGATTGGGGAGGGAATGGAGATTTTACAGTATCCTTCCTCTGCCAAACCCACCAAGCCACACCACGCCCACCAAGCCATGCCCACAGAACCACGCTCTGTGCCACAGATGATAGCTATACTTAGTCAATCAGAGAAGTTAATTGGGTTTGGCCCTGATTAGGGGCTTCGATGAGAGAACTCTTGGGAAAATAAGAGTTGAATAACTGGACTGAGAAGTCAGAAAGAAGGCAGTGGCAAAAGATTTCAATTAATGCCAAGAAAATTCCATGCTCAGGAGTTGAGTTCATTTCCAAGAAAACTTTATTTTTTAAGATGTTACAGAATTGTATTCTTTTCTAATATTAATTTAGCAAACAGAACAAAGACTCTGTGATTCTATGCGCACTTCATTTGGGAGTTAATTCCCACTGACCTATTTTCAAGCAAATATTGATAGGACCAAAGCTGCATATTGATTTCTAAATTGTTTGAACAAAAATGGACTTCTGGTGCTTTTTATTTAACTCTTGATCCCTCCATAGTGGATGATCACACAATACATTTTGCTGTGATTTTTGAATTACAGTTGCTTGATTTAAAAAAAAGATTCAACAAACGATTTTATGAATCAAGTTCCTATTTTTTGAAGAATAATGTATTCATCTCAATACTATAATGGATGAGAATTCTATGGCCTGTTTTTCAGTATCTGCTGGCATACAGAATAATTGCCTGGCAACTATATGTAAGAATAACCAAGCATTCAGTTTTTCCCATTAAGTACATTACTTAAAGAATGGGAAAAAAATCAGAAGGATATGTGTCCTACTTTACTTGTCAGTTCTCAGGTAACACTTCTCTACATGTTCTAATTAAAAGCTGAAGGTTGCACCATGGCTCTAATTTACAGGAAACCAGCTTAATCCCAGGTAACAAGGCATAAAATTGCAGTCCTGTAAACTTAATTGTGAGGATTTTTTTTAGTGTTAAAAATACTGTTACAAAATGCAGACCTGGAAATTGGAGAGATAGCTGCCTTTCGCATAATTAATAGGTGTACAAACAACAGAAAAAGAGTCACGGTGGGTGCAGTGGTTAGAATGCAGTACTGCAGGCTACTTCTGCTGACTACTGACTGACTGCAATTTGGCAGTTCAAATCTCACCAGGCTCAAGGTTCACTCAGCCTTCCAACCTTCCGAGATGGGTAAAATGAGGAGCCAGATTGTTGGGGGCAATAAGCTGGCTCTGTAAACTGCTTAGAGAGGGCTGTAAAGCACTGAGGAGCTAAGTGCTCCTCAGTCGGTCTAAGTGCTATTGGTATTGCTACCTAAATAATTTGGATACCTGACTGTGAATTCCATTTGTGAGTATGACTGCCAGCATGAAGACCTTCACTTTGGAAATAGTTGCATTGTTGTCATGGCTGGCCTCAGAAATACATACTGTATTTTTTGGACTATAAGATGCACCGGAATATAAGACACACCAAGATTTCAAAGAAGTAAACAAGGAAAACAAAGTTTTTGCTCTCCCCATCCTCCAAGAGCACTCTGCAGGCCTCCCAAACTCTCTGTGTGTGAAAAACAGGGTCTGTTTTTGGCCTCCCAAACCCCCCATGCATCACTTTATTTATTTATTTATTTATATGCTGCCCTTCTCCGGAGACTCAGGGCGGCTTACAATGCACTAAGCAATAGCCTTCATACTTTTGTATATTTATACAAAGTCAGCTTATTGCCCCCACAAACCGGGTCCTCAATTTACCTACCTTAGAAAGGGTGGAAAGGCTGAGTCAACCTTAAGCCTTGGTGAGATTCGAACCTGCAATAATTGCAGGCAGCTGATGTTAATAACAGGGCTTTAGACCACTGTACTATCCAAGGCTTTTGCCCTTCCCAGCCCCCAGGAGCACTCTGCAGGCCTCCCAAACCCTCTTTGTGAAAAATGGGCCTGTTTTTGGCAAAAACGGGATGCGCGGGCCGGGTTTTCGGGAGGCAAAAAATGGCTGTATTTGGTGTATAAGACACACCAACATTTCCACCCTCTTTGGGGGTGGGGGGGGTTGAGTGTGTCTTATACTCTGAAAAGTACAGTATTTAAAAGAGGGAGAATACTTTCGAGTTTTAGTCTTTTTCAAGGAAGCTCCTCCACACAAGGCATAGAAGGGTAACTGCTCAATTCTGGGCTTCTCCATTTCCAACCCTATGTGAAATTTTGAGTATGGTCTATTCATGACTATATTTGAATACTGGTGAAAGCCCATGATATTTGTGAGGGTCTTGGATTTAGAAGTGCCCAACAGCAGATTCCGTCTTCTGGCCAATGACCTACCGGGTGACTTTGCAGGCATCAGACTTCATATAAAATCTGAAGCTAGGGGCTGAAAATGAGTGTAAGAGATACCGAAGGAACAATACAGGTAGTTCTTCACTTACAACTGGTTGCTTAATGACCATTTGAGATTACAAGGAGCATGGAATTAGTGCTTTAGGGCCAGTAAAGCACTTCTGGTCATTGTAAAAGGTTGCGTTCCCCATTCCCCCATGGTCCCATGACTACATTTCAGTATTTGATAATCTGCTCATCTTGCAGTGTGCTGTGGTTTCTTCCCTTTGGAAGAATAGATTCGTGCCTACAACTATGGCGTTCACTAAATGACTGCAGTGATTCAGCTAACGACTGTTGCAGGTCTGGTCAACTTACAACCATTATTTATTTTATTTATTTTATTTTATTTTATTTTTTATATTTATATGCCGCCCTTCTCCGGAGACTCAGGGCGGCTTACAGTATGTTAAGCAATAGCCTTCATACTTTTATATATTTATACAAAGTCAGCTTATTGCCCCCACAAACCGGGTCCTCATTTTACCTACCTTAGAAAGGATGGAAGGCTGAGTCAACCTTGAGCCTGGTGAGATTAGAACACACAGTAATTGCAGGCAGCTGGATGTTAAATGCTGCTTTTAGTAGGAGGCATTAGCCTGCTACGCCACTCAGGCTCCTTACACCCAGGGTCTAATGACTTACACCCAGCCCCAATTGCGGTTGTAGGTTGAGGATCACCTGTATGGAAGAACTAGGGGAAAAGATGAGATATCTGAGATACCAGAGAGAAGAGTGTGATGGAACAAATTCAGAAAAAGGAGAAGAGATGCATAGAAAAGAAAGATAGATAAAGGAAAAAGCTAGCTTATACAGGTAGCCCTCCACTTCCAACAGTTCATTCAGTGACTATTCAAAGTTACACCACCACTGAAAAAAGTACAACCGTTTTTCACAGTTTTAACCTTTGCAGTGTCCCCATGATCATGTGATCAAAATTCAGATCCTTGGCAACTGGTTCATACTTATGACTGTTGCAGCATCCCAGGGTCACATAATCCCCTTTTGGTGTCCTTCTGACAATCAGTCAATGGGGAAGCCAGATTCACTTAACAACTGGGTTACTAACTTATCAACTGCAGTGATTCACTTGTGAATGTGGCAAGAGAGGTCATAAAATGGGGGGAAAGTCACAACAACAGCCCATTTTGGACTCAGCTGTGCTCGTAAGCCAAGGACTACCTGTAACGAATATTTTCTTTCTTGCAATAGGGGCCCTTTTCTTAAATTATGGTCTTCAGGTAATTTGAGCTTACCTTACTAAGAGCAGCCTTCCTGTTTACCACTCTAGCTGGCAATGTTCAGACTTTTCAATAAGAAAGGATATATGTACAGTAACAGATCTTTGCATTTTCCCCCCTCTTCGTTAATTCTGCTTGTCTGGAATGCAGCTTTATTACTTATAAGGAAGCCCTCTCCCCAGGCAACTGATTTCTTCCCTTGTGCTACATTATTGATAGTTTATTTTTTAATGCAAGTCTACCCCCCCATCCTCCCTGCCTTGTTTTCCCATACATTATTGGGGACAGGAATAGCTCTGGGTTGAAAAACCCAGAACAATCCCTATGTGCATTGAAACCCAATTATTTTGAAAGCAGCAGCAAAAAAGGCTATGAAAGTGCTTATGCTGGAAGCTGCCAAAGTAGGGGAGGAAATGTAAATTGTTTCTTTGGAAATCTTGTAGTTGGAATAAACAACACCCTCCTCCTCTGAAGGAGGAGTAAACCCTCCTTAAAAAATTAAAACTGTTCAAGCCATATCTATTTATATATTTGGAAGCCGCCAAGAAACAAAGTAATACTAACAAGCCCTTTGAAAAATATAAGATTAACACACTGAAGAGTCTGGGAAGAGAAACACAACTGCACATATCCAGGTTGGATTTAAGCATCTTTGTTAACGTGCAACCTAGTGGTTCTAGTGAGGAGCTTCCATTTTTTATTCATCAGGTCCAGCAAGGGGAAGAAAGGAAGCAGTCTCCTCTTCCTTCGCTCATCTTTATTGAAGTTTTGTGTCGTAGCAGAGCCTTGAAGTTGCATGGTGAGCTGGATAAGAAGGGGGCAGTGCTACAAATCAAGCTATTCCTCCCTTCCACGGTCTTCACTGAGGAAAAGAAAGCTCTTTTGTGTCCACTGAAGCTTCTCTTACTTATGCAAGAGAGAAGGCAGTGCAACTTGAAAGAGACGGTTATGGTTCACTCTCAGCTACCAACACGGACTGCCCAGGAAAGAGAAGTTGTAGAATTCCTAAGGATCTGCCTTCAGTTGCTTTTCTCATCAGATCGGAGGAGAAAAAGGGAAATAATTCAGCTTCGTATTGGCAACAATGTGCTAATGGCAAGGGAGATTCTTGCGGTTCTGTAACATCGCAGTTAAACTAGTGTTACTTTTTCATGATGGAAGAGAGCTCTAAGAGCACATTCTGAAAGAGAAAACAGGGAGAGGCTGAGTCAGCTTCTAGGACAAACACAAAACACCAGTGCAATCAGAGGTTAAAGCTAAATAGCTTTGAAGGTTATTTTAATCCAACGGTGTCAAACTTGTGGTGTCACGCTGTTGTCACGTGACATAGCACGACTTCTCCCCCCCTTTGCTAAACCAGGGGCGGGTGTGGCCAGCGCATGACGTCTCTGGCCCACGGGCCACAAGTTTGACGCCCCTGTTTTAGTCAGTTACTCATTTGAAAAAAACTGGATTTTCTTTGTTCTTCTTCTTCAGAAGGTGAACCAACCTCCTTGATCAAATCAAGATTACTCTAACTCAGTTTCCCATTCCTCACACTGATTGGATACAGGTATTGGCACTCTCCTGCTCTTTGTTTCCCAACAATCAGGACTCATTCTCATTTTGGCCCTGGGTATGAGAGTCCCCTGGTGGACACCACTGAGTCACAATTGATCCTTGATATTGATGGATCCCTTGCCTTTGGAAGCTAGCTAAGCTAAAGATCATTTGCTACCTTGTCGGTACTGTGTACTGTTAGTTATAGTTATTAAAATAACACAATCTTCCATCAATATTGAATCGTTAATCAGCTGAATTTATTTGGATGAACCTGGGTTCTAGCATTATGTGGAAAGGGCCAAAGACTACTGATATAATGATAATTAAAAATAAAAGCAACGGAATTTCTGAGTGATTTTGCACTGCTCCAGTCTCCAAGCAGTGTTGCAATGTTGCTAGTCAATACTTTGCTCACTGGATGAGCAAACAAGTCCAGCAAATTGGGCTGATAAACTACAGGACCTGAAAGCAAATTGGCATTCTTGTTAGCCTGCTTAGCTATTACAAAAGCAAACTGAACCTTCTGCTTGTTAGTATTTTTAATTTATTTATTAATCAAATTTAGCCACCCATCTCATGAAATGTGACTCTCAGTGGTGGACATACCAATCAAGGTATTACAGGTAGTCCTCAACTTATGACTGGTTGCTTAGCAACCAGGGTTACATCAGACTTCCCCAGGGAGTATTTAATGGCCTGATTTCCAGGTTCAATGATTGCCCCCTCACAGTCACATGACTGGATTTCGAGCATTTGCAATTGTGCCATTTTCACATCCTACTGTCACATGACTGGATTTTATAACATTTTTTTCTAACCGGCATTTCCTTCCAGTTTTCGGAAAAATTGGACCAAATTGAACAATTTTTCGCTTAATGACTATATAACATTCTCTTAATAATCATTGCAAAAAGGGTCATAAAATCGGGTCAGTCAGGTGATGGACCTGCTTTACAACCACAATGACTTATGGCCATAATGGGCAGGCTCCATTATGGTTATACATAGAGGATTACCTTGTATATGGGGGCCATCTTAAATAGCTTCCGGCATAATTAAAAAGTGCATAGTTTTACAATATTAGCTTGCACTTTAGCACGCTTCTGTGGACCAGTGATTTAATAAGCCACAATTCATCCATAGCTAGATGCTAATATTGATTTCAAAGGGAGCGTTAGGTAAATGTATATGGCTCTTCCATTAAAATCAATAAGTGCTAAAGAGGAAGTCCTTAACTGGGACTGAATCATGTTTTCTGCTCCCACAACCCAAAATTGGCTTGATAATGTCATTTGATGCATTTTAATGTTATTATTCTGGGAAAGACTAAACAGTTGAAATGCCCCCTCACAATCCATTCCCAATACACAGCACTCATCGTCTAGAAAGGCTTAGTTTCCTTATTTGATTTTTAAGGCCTACTTCAGCTGTGTAGCTGAACCAGAGTGCATTGCTATAAGAATGAACTCAGACAAATCTTTGCTTGCATCCACTCTCTTCCTTTACAGGGGAACAAGCTTTAGGCACTGCAGATTAGATGCATCATCACAATATGGTTGCCTCAGGCATGCAGTAAATCACAAATACAGGTAGTCCTCGACTTACAACAGTTCATTTAGTGACCATTCTAAATTACAACAGAACTGAAAAAAATGACATGATCATTTTTCACACTTACGACTGTTGCAGCATCCTCATGATCAAAATTCAGCCACTTGGCAACTGATTCATATTTATGATGGTTGAAGTGTCCCGGGGTCATGTGATCAGCTTTTGCGGCCCTCCGACAGTGGTGGGTTTCAAAAATTTTTACTACCGGTTTTGTGGGGGTGGCTTTGTGGGGGTGGCTTGGTGGGCATGGCAGGGGAAGGATACTGTAAAATCTCCATTCCCTCCCCACTCCGGGGGAAGGATACTGCAAAATCCCCATTCCCTCCCGATCAGCTGGGACTTGGGAGGCAGAGAATAGATGGGGGCGGGGCCAGTCAGAATTTTTACTACCGGTTCTACGAACTACTCAAAATTTCCACTACCGGTTCTCCAGAACTGGTCAGAACCTGCTGAAACCCACCTCTGCCTTCCAACAAGCAAAGTCAATAGGGAAGCCAGATTCACTTAACGATTATGTTACTAACTTTAACAATTGCAGTGATTCAGTTAACTATTGTGACAAGAAAAGATGTACAATGGGGCAAAATTCACTTAATTGTCTTGTTTAGCAACAGAAATTTTGGATTCAATTGTGGTCATAAATTGAGGACTACCTGCATATAAGAGACAAGCAAAGTATAACTATGAAGTATAGTTTGCTCAAGAACCTGAATATAATTCAAAGTTGGGCTCTGAGCCTCAAAATCCAAATTAAACCATAATCTTGGACCTACAGTTTTCAGTTCCAACAAAATTTGTCTGGGCAGAATGGGGAAACAAAGTATACATTCTTAAATAAAATGTTCTGTTATCTATTTTTCTTTCTCTTTATTACACATTCACGCTTTCTCTTTCAAACATTCAGAGAATTCACATGAAATATGACACATGCACATAAGACAGAACAGATATGAAACTAAGTAAATATCAGATTAGAAGAAAATAAAGGTATAAATTTAAATTAAGAAGAGTTTAAGAAGTACCCATGCTGAAATCTCCTCAGCAATGCAAAATAGAAACTTATTCTTCTTACCTGCATATAGTTTAGAAAGGTTTGTGCAATGAATAGTTTAGAAGCCTTATCAAGACATGTATGTATTTATGCTGTGATACACAAACTTGGCACTTTTTTTATACACTTTATGCCTGTTTCAACTTGTAATAAAATTAGCACTATTAGAACAAATACTTTTTTTAAAAAAATATTTAAATTATTACATACCTTTTAAGGCACAATTTGGACATTACAGAAATCCTGCATTTCGGAGCTTTGTCCAACAAATTAACTGTCATAACATTTTATAAAATAAATTATTCTTGCCTTATTACTCTCCGCCACCCATTTTTTTAAAAAATAACACTCAGCTGATTTTAGTCAGTATTATATAAAGAATGCCCTTCTACTGAAACAATTACATTTTTCAAACATTTCCCTTGATTTGAAAGAACCGTGTTACCTTACCACTTTTTATGTTTGAATGTTTTCACAGACAAACCCCTAAGCCCAAGGCCTAGGCTAAAAGGATACTAAAGAGCAATAACTCACACTATAGCACAGAGGTCATGGCAGCTTTAAGACTTGTGGACTTCATGGCAGCTTGAAGACTTGTGGACTTCAATTCCCAGAATTCTCCAGCCAGCATGCTGGCTGGAGAATTCTGGGAGTTGAAGTCCACAAGTCTTCAAGCTGCCAAGTTTGAAGACCTCTGCTATAGCAGAATATAGCAGTATAGCAGAAAGGTTGCTTTGCTTTACTTGCCATTGACATTCTGCGTCCCCTTGTGGTGGAAAATGAGGGTGTGATAGGAGGGCTGCTGTCATCTTGCCACTTAGCTTCCAAGACTGAACCATTCTGTGAGTTTGAGGTCACTGAGTCGATATCCAGCTGGCTCTTTGACAGCATTCTGGGCAAAAGGCTGTGGTTCTGATAAAGCATGGTGTTTGGAGAGCTGCCATTATCATCTCCTAAATCCTTGCTGCTAAGTTCCCAGCTCTGCTTCCGAAACGTTGCTTGGGGGCTCTCCCTGGGGTTAGATACGATGGAAATTTTAGAAGCGTGCGGAAGGTTCTTGGACTCATCTGAAGCATTGGATTCATTCTTTCTGTAGAGGTCGACAGCCTGCCCTGCTTCCATTGGAATGTTGTCAGTGCTGCCGGGTGCAATCAGATGCCCATCATTATGACATTGACTCATGAAGTTTGTATAATGCCTGGGGAACAGCCTGCGATGATGTTCTCCAT
Source organism: Ptyas mucosa (assembly GCA_012654045.1). Classification (NCBI taxonomy): domain Eukaryota; kingdom Metazoa; phylum Chordata; class Lepidosauria; order Squamata; family Colubridae; genus Ptyas; species Ptyas mucosa. Next base: position 12,435,539 of record WNWU01000030.1, read on the forward strand.
TCCCATTGGGGTATCCGAGATGCCCATAAGAAGGATGCGGTCGATCTGGATACTGATTGGGCCAGCTTCGGCAGTTTCTGCGCCATTGTTGCTCCCCATTGCCCAGATGCTGTCTTTGTTCAGTAAGTATATATCCTTCTTCAAGATTCAAGGAGACGGGTAGCCTCCCTTGCTCCTCTGACCTAAATTTGTAACTATCCTGGTGGGATGAATCACTCATGTTGCAAATCTGCTGTATCATTGAATTTTTCTTGGGGAAATTAAAGATAGCCTCCTCCTCTGCGGTCATTAGCTTCTTCTTGGACTTCCTGCAAAGGGTGTTTCTAATCTTCTTGATCCCCAAATAAACGATCTCCAAGAGATTCAGAAAGAGTGAAACGGCGGCAATGCTATGCATGAAAACCATGAAGATTGTTTTTTCTGTTGGTCTGGACACAAAGCAATCCACAGTGTTAGGGCAGGGTGGAAGAGTGCACTTATACAGTGGATTCATTTGAAACCCATACAAAAGATACTGGCCCACCATGAAGGCCACTTCTAAGACTGATCGGGTCAAGATATGAAGGATATAGGTCCATAGCAAAGCCCCTTGCAAGGGAGGCTTGCTTGCTTTCTTTTGTTCTTCCAGCTTCTTCAGCTGCCTCTCTATTCTCCGGTGATCTTCTATAATAGGCTCTATCTCTTTGAGCTGCTCTTTAAGGTAGGCTTTCTTCCGCTGCCTCTCTTTCTCAAGAGCTTGCAGTCTATAAATGGCATGGCCCATATAAACAAGGGAAGGAGACGAGACAAAGATGACCTGGAGCACCCAGTAGCGGATCAGAGAGATGGGGAAAGCTTTATCATAGCAGATGTTGTTACAACCCGGCTGCTCGGTGTTGCAAATAAACTCCTCTTGCTCATCGTCCCAGACTTCTTCAGCAGCCACACCGAGAACCAACATGCGAAAGATGAAAAGGATGGTGAGCCAGATTTTGCCCACTATGGTGGAATGGAGATGAACTTCCTCTAAGATACTGCCCAGCAAATTCCAGTCCCCCATAGTCATGAGATCATCCCTCTAAAATGAAACAGCAGTGCGTCATTAAGAAAGCCATTTATATATTTGTGTAAGTACTAATTTAAATTGCCTGCAGTTCTATTTAATTTACTCGACGTGGATTAAACTAAGAGTGAGCAAACGATAGGCCCCATTGTTATAAAAAGGAAGCGACAAAAAGGAAGCAGTGTAGAGGACTTAAAGAATGGCCTGAAAGATCCAGAGGAAGAACTGCTATCAAGGAGATGGTCAGATAAGTGGGGCTTGAGCCTGGCCCATGAAAATAAGTCAAAAAAACATCTAAGGCAAGTTTTTCCTTAGTTCAGTGAAGCTTCTGGGTGTTGGTTCAGCAGCTTCTGGATGACCACACTGAAACATGATTGCCATGATGGTGTGGCCAATGACTAAAAATCTGCATTTCAGAACACATCCTACTTTGTAACTTCATGGAATTCTATGAAAACCAGTGGCTCTGGTCAAAAAAACCCCCAAACCCTGCAAAAATATTTATAATGGAAAAATTGGACAAGATCCTGTTTCTAATTTTGTAAAAAAAAGCAAGTACCCTGTCAAATTAATGTAAATGTAATGTAAAAAAATATAACATATTTAATCACAATTACCGAGGAACACTTCCAAACATCCATCTAGAAATCTATTAAGAGTCCTATTAAAACCATCACTTTGTATTCCTTTCCACTTTTTTTCTCGAAAGCTCACAAAGAGAGCATAAAGAAATTAATAATTTAATTTAAATTTGTACATAGCCCTAGAATTTTCTGAAAACTATCGCCTCTCTATTGCTGTCACAATATTAGCTGTCACAATGGTTAGATTCTGATGCGTTTGTCTGATTCCATTTAAGTTACTATTAAATCATCTTGCGGCATTTAATTCCACAAGCTGACAACATGGTGCATGAAAAGGATCCCCTTGTGATGGAAACAGATTTGCAAAAAGAAATTTATTTTTATAGGTATACGTGTATAACCACACAGATGCAGACAAAGACACACACACACACACATTTTCTTACCTTTTCCTTGATTTCTGTCCAAGGCTGCAATTACCAGCATAACCAATGAAGTAAGAATGATCTCAAATCAGAATTGATTTATTCTGGTCACATGGACATTAGTACAGTTTTCTTGGCAACACTACAGAAGTGGTGTGCCACTGCCTTCTTCCAGAATATTTTCCAACTTCCCAGTTTGCCTAGATGGAAAATTCAGGAAGGGTAAGAGAGAGATTTTTTTCCTTTTTGGAAAAAAAAATGCCACCAGGAGTAATGCTTTAAAATGATAAAAATTTACCGTAATCTCTGTGTAATGACTGTTTAACTATATTGTTTCCTTTGCTGCTTTAGAACCTGTTTTTTTCAAAGTGCCTTTATAGATTAGAATAATGAACAGACTGGAAATATTATCCTATGAGCAATTTATATCAGAATGCAGGACTCATACTAATGACTGGACTTGTAATTAAGAATATTTTCCTCTTTGTACATTTAAAATAACTTCAGATATTATTCTACTGCTTACCATGCTCATGATCTCTTGGAATACATCAAACTCGTCCCTTGAAATTACCACATGCTTTCCAGCGCTGTTAATTGCTTCATCTTCCTCTGAACAACTTAAATCTATTTTTACACCTGACATGACGATTGCAAATCATAATTCGTTGGCTGCTGGGATCAGTAAGTCCAAAGAATTCAAACAATTTGATGAGCTGACTGATAGGACAGAGCCACTGGTTGGAATGATCATGCAATGGAGACCAACCAAGTCATCTCCTCAGCCTTTCTGTCCACCTCATTGCTTTGCAATGCTACTGCTTATTTCATTAGGATACAAACACTTGCTAAAATGCTAAGTAAAACAATTCATTTTGTAAAGTGAAATGAACAGTCTCTTTTCACAGCTCTGGATGTTTTCTTTACAATCTGTTCGTTTTCGTGGTAATCAATGCTCAGAGATCAATCGGTCATGCCCGATTTCATAGTCTATTACACATCAGCATAGATGGGTCAGATTAAAATTCTTGGGTAGAAAAATACATGAAACAGCAGCTCAAACTAGAACAAGTTTTGAAAGGAGAAATCCAATTTCCCATATTTTTCATTGGCTTTGGTTACTCAAGGCCCTTACCTACTTCAAGAGATGAACGCAACAACATTCACAAAAAGGAATAAACAAGTATAAATTATATTCCCTTTTCTGGGCTGCTTGGAAAGATAGCAATTAAAAGAAAAGAACAAGAGCTTCAAAGCCAACGGTGTTAATTGTTTAGCTGCTGAGTAAGGAGCAAAGATAGGAAGTGTATTAAAATCTTCAGTTTAGGGAATTGTTTGTGTTAACTATAGCCTGAGGTACTTTTCAGTAGTGCCCTGTGATAGTTATAGAATCCCATTTAACCCTTCATTTGCTTTAAGCCAGTTTGCAACAATGGGAATATTTTGAAGACCTGCTATAAAATAGGGATTAAGAAATCACACAGAAAAGGGATAATCAAGCTATAATTATGTAAAAGCTTGTTTCTGAGAAGGTCCCTGATGATTTCCATGGAATTATTACATATAAGTAGGCTGAAGACTAAAACTAATATTCATAAAATCACTTTGCCTGTGGGGAGTAATTATTTATTTTCTAATTTTGAGGGCATCCAACTCTTTAACCATACCGGGAACGTTACAAACCAGTAAATTATAAACGGAGATCATAGCCAGCTAGAAAGTCAATAAAACCAATTATAAAACCAAACTTTATTAACACGAACCACACAATTACCCGATCCCAAAGAAATTAAAATCTCCTTTTTTACTGAAAATTAAACTAAAATCACTGATGTGAGAGGAAAAAAAGAATTAGCTAAACAAGCAATAATTATGTTCATATGCACGACATGTTAAACATATGACCGTTTAATAGGTAATACACCACAGCCTAATACATCAACCCTTCCTATAGTTGACATATCAGCAGTTGTTTTCCTGCAACTCATTAGAACAAATCACTCATCTTGGAAACCCACCTTCATCTTTGTTAGGCATTGATATGATAGAGTAAATAATTGGTCTATAAGGATTTTTAGAACACCCTGCACAGATAAGAGTTGGATGGATGTGTAGGAAGTTAGCACCCACCCCTTTCCTAGAAGAATGAAATATTTTAGGAAATATTAAAAAGGCAGAATATTATGTTTCCCTGGATGAGAAATGGAGAAGCATGTTTTAAAGACAAAGCAGCTCCCATCTTCCTGTCCCCACACCCTTTGTTAATGGGCCAGAGGCAGAAACCCAATCCTTTGTCAAAGGACATCTGCAACACAATGGGACCCATCTAGGATGAAACTCACATGGCACCTGGGAAGATTACATCAGCCAGCAAAGCTAGCTAAGACCCCCACTCCCTGGAAGTCTGACAACCAATCAGGATACTCTTTCTGGGCCCCAGGAAGTTCAAAGCAGAGAGCATAAAACCCGAAAACTCGCTGTATCTGCTCTTTTCTGTTCTCAAGCCATGTGATCCTGTCCACCATTAAACCATCTTTCCAAGCAGTCTCCATGTTTCCAGTGTCTTTTTCCCCACTTGGAGCAGAACCCAGAAGGATATTTCTTCCTACAGATGGATACTAATAATGTATTTGAAGTAGAATTTGGGGATCAGACTTAAAGCTACATCTTTCAGTGGAATGAAAGTGCTAAGCTATACAAGAATTTGACACGAAGAGCACTCATTTAAAGGAGAAAATGAGACTAGGGCAAGCAAATAACATACAACTTCAAAGGTACTCATCCCCTCTTTACATGCCCTTGTCCAAAGGGAATTAAGAGTCTTTGCTCAGCAATAAAACACAGACACAAGGAATGCTGATTCAGGAAGTAGCAGTGCTGAGAAGCAAGGACACCCAGGGTAATCTCAACAAAACATATTCTAAGATCCCATTCTTAGCGCAAGTAAGCCATTTCATTCACCCCATTATCCTGACTTAACAAGTTTTAAACTCAAATTGTTTGCTACGCTAATTAAATGTATATCGTAATTTGTCTCAGTTTATTCCCTCCCCTCTTTTGGCTTGTCTTTACCTCTAGAACCAATCAATAAACTATTTTTACTTCAATGAAATTGTGCTGATCTCTGGTTTATATGAACTCAAAAGCTCTCCTATAATTGTCAGCACCATGGTTTTCCACTTATAACATACAGCTGTGAAAACTGGAATTTTGGAAAAATTGGAATTATGAGGCTGGATGCAATTATTAAGACTATTTTGGACCACAAGAACGAATAGTTCAATATCGGATGATAGTTCAATATCAATAAATTTGATTGCTATTTGTACTGCACTGCACTGGAAGTGCTAATAACTAATGTTTAAAATTTAGTTAATATTTCATCACTAATATCAATATTAATAAAATCCATTAATAATAGTATATGTAAAATTAAATATAAAGGCAAAAGTCATTGGAGAAGATCCTTGTAATGCTTGTAAAAGTCAAAAGCAATTGAAAAAGAGGCTTAAAGAAGACAAAAGTAGTTAGATGCTGATCTATAAGCATGATCTTTTGAGAACTGAAAAGGAATAATTACTGATTAAGACAATCCTCGCAAAATGATATATATTTTGTTGCAAACAGTTGTGGCAGAGCCAAATGCAGGATATAGGTTTTCAGAGTTTTCTGCTCTACCTGCAGAAATCTCTTATACTTGTGGATCCAAGATGAGAAGGCAATCTTGAAGGAGATCACTTGTTAAATCAGGATGTTTAGATGTACTAACCTCTGCAACTTAACTTCACTGGAATATATTTGAGGTATTGAGTTATGCTCTTTAGTATCAAGATTGTTTACCATCAGGAAAGTAAATTATTATCTATTGGCTAACCATAACAAATTCAAAAAGATTACGAAGTAGGGTATAAAATACTCCAAACCAACGTTTAATTAACATTAAACACATTCATTTTACAAGGGTTGAGATTCATATTACCGAATGCAGTATTTAATGTATACAAAATAAAATTTCTTCTCTGTAATCAAAAATTTACAGGTAAAGAATTGTATTTAAGCACAATATTTTACACAATATAGAATTCTGTACAGTACATTATTTACAAGAAAGTACCATATAAAACTTACAATTTATACACAGGCACATCTTTACACCTCTCTCTCTCTCTCTTTGAAGCCAGTATGACATGTAATCAGTTTTAATCAATGAATTTTAACATTGGCAATTTTTTGAAAAAATGAGGTGTTTTGTGGGTGCTGCCTCTTACATATTTCCATGCTGAAATAAAATATTTGCCCTTCAAAATAAGGTCTTATCAGGACAGGAACATGGATCAATTTAACTGGATTATCATTAATTTAAATCTTAATTAAGTTGTTAATTAAAGTATGGGATTCAATTGCAAATTGCACACTCCATTAAAAATGCTATTTTTGCAGATAGTTATAATTTAAAAGAGAAATATTTTGTTAACTTGTGGCAAATCTGCTTTAAAAGTGAAAGTTTGATATGAAAAATAATGTTATATTAGTCTGTAAACTAATATAGCACTTTAAGCAGAGGAAACTTGTGTTAATACTGGTGTTTTATTTGTAAAATAGTTCCTCACAAATTCTATACCAATAAACCATATATGAGGATTTGGAAAATATACCGCAAACTTCAAAATTAATATTCGCACTTAGTGAAAGAGAAAAAAAGGAAAGTATATACTCAACATTCTAAGTTTTCTCATGATTATTGGAGTCTTGTTTTTTGTTAACACATGCTTCTTTTATTTCTGATCAACAAACTATAGTCAAATTGTTCAACTCAGAACAATGATTCATATGTTAAGAACTGGTTTTGTGTTAACCCAAAGTTTTAATGAAAATAAGGGTTCTGACTACAACACAGAGGAAGCAGCAGCAATAAAATACCTTGTTCTATGCCAGGGCTGTCAAACTCCCGGCCCACGAGCCAAATGCGTCACACGCTGGCCAAACCCACGCCCAGTTCAGTGAAGGGGAAAAAAGTCCCAATACGTGATGTGATGCTGCTGTTGAGTTTGACACCCCTGTTCTATGCTGTATTTTGCAAATGATCTTCGGCACCTGCAGTGGATAGAAGTCTTAGAAAATTCACAGCAGCCCAGGAAGTTTCTTTTTCCTCTATATTCCAAAATGTGCACTAGAATTTTACAATTTGTTTGCTATATTTAACGAGTACCAGTTACTAACGTAATTAAAAAAACCAGGGTCTTCCCATAAGATCTATGAAAATGAAACATTTAAATTACAGGTAAAAAAAGATATGGAACAAATTGCTATTTAGACTTGGAAATCAAGCACTTTTTTCTCACATGCACACAGGGCAAAGATGTGCATAGATTCCTTCATTTGTAGTAGCTATTAACTGCCAGTTGACATCTTGAATAGCTTCACTAACTGCTTGAATCTTTCTTCAACCTGTGGAGAGAAAACATAAAATCTAAACTTTAAAACTATTTATAGAGTAGGTATTCTTCCCAGAGAATTCATGACTATCTCATGCCATTCATATGGACATGGAACCAGGTAGGTGAATCAGTTATAAGAATTCTGATTATTAAGGCAATTAGAAAAAAATGCTGCCAGACTCAGAAATGTCTACTAGCCTTATCAAAGATTTCTAGGTTTGTATGTCCTTACTGGTTCTTGCTTTAGCAGGATTTTATTTTGTTATAAAAGAAAATTGTGATCAAAAACTCCCAGGTTTCTGTAATTCATTCATTCTCCTTGACTGAAGAATGAAATCTGTTTAAATTAAGACTCCACAGCATTCAGAGCCACCAGCCATTCATCCTATTAACTAAGTCATTATTACATAACATAGTCCCACTAAAAGAGGTAAAGCACAACCCAAAATACTGTATATTTCCATTTGTCTTGAAGACTAGAATAAATACTTCTATTTTCTTTCTTTCTTTCTTTCTTTCTTTCTCTCTCTCTTTTTGCAAACAGAAAAAGCTGTTTTTTCAAGGATCTCTTCCCTAATTTCCAGAGTAAATTAGTTTAACAGATCTATCTCTGGCAGAGTACTAACTTTTGTTTAAACTGAAGTTGGTAATCCTATTGCTGAAGTAGAGAGGATGGGCAGTACACAGAATTTTTGCCTGTGTTTATAACTGCTTTTCTGACTAGTCTTTGGAGTGGGGTAGAGTTTGTCTTTATTTTTGAAAAGTTTTTCTTTTAGGTGAATATGGCATACTCTATTCATTCAGGGAAATACACAAATGGAGAGTGTCTAAACACAGATTCTTATCCAAACACGTACCTGAGCTGGAGTTTTCTTTAACTGCTCAGCAACAGAAGTGAAAGTTTTTCCTGAAGGTCCTTTTTTCTGACATTCCAATAGGATCGCCCTGTCATCATTTCTATAACAAACATAGAAAGTGAATTTTTAGTCACTGAATACCTACTTATTTGACAATAAATCAATTACTATTATTTTGTCCATGTTAAAGATTTAAAATAAAAACAACAGGTGGGATTCACAGCCAAAGGATAAAAAAAACCCTGATTTTAAAAAGAAAATCTGGTCATTTCACCAGATAATGTATTCTCAGACCACTCAGAACAGTGATCACCATGATGAATGATGTTATGAATTGAACTGAATTAATAAAGCGGAATTACTGCCTATGAGCTCAGGTTCCTTAATTTAAAAGAAAAGGATTAGATATTTGATGGAAAATCAAATTCAGAAATAAGTTTAGTGAAGAGTTAAGACAATGGCCTCTGAGCAGAAACTGGCCGGCAGATTTGAATCTCAGGAATATCTGAGTTAATCATATACACAATAGAAAAGCTGTAACCAAGAAGAGGAAAAACATTTTCAATCACAATATTTACAAAATATATCTTTACAGATTATCTGTTTTATGCGGCCAGGAGTCACTGTATATGACTTGGGTGACTATATAAATGTGCTTTATAAATAAATAAATAAATACCTAAGCAAACAATTTTTGCTTCATTATTTCACTAATGTTCCCGTGCCCATTCTGTTTCACTTTCCCTCATTTTCCATTTACTATCCAACTACATAGGTAAAATACTTCAATTCTTAACGATAACTTCTTTTGCAATCAGGAGAACTGTCAGAGATTTCTACCATTTATAGAGCAGTAATTTGTAGGATCTGTTTCAGAAAACAATCACAGATACATGTAATCCTTGACTTACGACCAGTCGCTTAGCAATTGTTCAAAGTTATGATGGACCTCAAAAATGTGACTTACGGTCTGATTTTGAAGTTCTGACATCTGCTATCCCTCTACACCAATACCCCACAGACACCTGACTACATTTTCGGCACTTGTGCAACGTTTATGGGTGCTTGTGACTGCTATTTATGATGTTTTTGTTGGAAACTGGCATTTACTTCCAATTTCCAGCAAAAACCACTCCATAGTGAACAATGAGTTCACTTCACAACCATGGTGTTTGCTTCACAATGCCATGATTGCAAAAAAGGTCATAAAAGTGGATCTGGCACGTGGTGATCCACTTCATGGCCATTACAGTTTAGGACTGAAACTGTGAGCTCAATTATGGTCGTAAATCAAGGACTATCTCTAACAGCCCACCTTCTGGGAAAGTCATGCATGATTAAGACTGTTTATTTCCTCATGCATCTAAATTAATTTTGCTGAATCCTTTCTTGAAATGCCTTTGTCTTTTAGGATGTAGAACCAATGGCTGGGACCAAAAGAATCACGAAGTCCTCTGCTCAAAGGTCCATGCTTTGGTTTACCTGTTTTTAACTTTTGTTGGGACAAAAGGCTTTTTCATTTATTCATTTGGATGGTTTTAAAAAAAACAACAACCCTTCAGCATTCATTTTCATTGTGGCTTGATTCAAGAGTGTATTTTGAAGCAGCAACCATAAATGTTGCAAATCCTTTGATAATGACTTGTTTTACCATGCTCAATTGCTGACATTTCCAGACAAAAACTAGCTATTATAGATACACACAATGCAATATACAAACTACAGAACTCTATTATTCAGATGAGGGAACAATTTTGTACCATATGCTCAGAGTGGCTTCTAAATTCTCCTCTCTCAGTTTATGCTACAATTTTTATAGCAAGTCATGGAAGACTGCACACTTACTCTACCTCTGCCAGAACAAAGATTAAAGAAGTTGAGTTTGCAGCTAATGTTAGTGAGGCACTCCATTACTACAAAATGCCATAATGTTTAATGAGATATACAACAGGGCTACATTCGTATGCGGCATTCCAAAATCCTTTAATTAGGAGTAAGCTGCTCTAATGCCCATGATGTGGTATGTTAGAAAACAAAACATAATCTCAATCTATTGAACTTTTAATGTATTCAAAACTCTAGTCCATTTTCAGTATTCTTACCTTGTCCAAGAAACGACAACTTCTCCTTTCTTCTTAATGATATTTTTGGCACATAGATTTGATGGTGACATAGATAATGTTGAGGATAATAGATCCTTGTCTCTAGTCTCTTGCTTTGTATTAGATAAGCTTGAGGCTGCAGAAGTTCTCTCTTTAGCGTTTTTGCCATTTTTGCCTGTTTTTTTAAAATCCAATTCATTATTTTCCTTTCTTTGCTTTTTTGCACTATATGCTGCTTCTGCTTCCTTTTTCCTTTTTTTGCTTTCTTTGCTAAGTTTAATTGGACATTTTTGACCATCAACATTAAAGGTATTTTTTTCAAAATTGCCATCTCTTGTAGACATGTCTGGCCAATTTACATTTTCTTCAACTTCAGTCTTTGATATATCAGCTTCAACTTCACTGTGACTATCTGCTTTATGTTTCTCTTGATCTTTACATAAACGTCTCACTCTATAATTTAAAGCAGACTGTTCTATAGGATCTGTTGGATTCAGTTTATTTTCGATAGAAATCACATCAGTCAAGCCATTATGTGTATCAAAATGATTCTGAGGGGACAGCTGTTCCACAGAGGGATTTACTATTGATCTAACTGGGAAATCTTTTATTTTTGCAGAAGGTACATCTTTTTCTTGGAATGTTTTCATGGGGATTGTCTGAGGAAGCTTAAAAACCTCAGGTGCAGCTGCATTTTGATTTATTTTATTTGAGGATTCTTCCAAAGGCACTTTAGATATCCTTAGTTCTTCAGGAGGGTCTTGCAAGTCAGAAGGCTTTTCTGAGGCATCATTAAGCGATGCTTGATTTGAAACAACTAAATGAGGGTTTTGAGTTTGGCTTGTATTACAAAATGTCCTCTGAACTTCAAGACTGATGTCACAAGATTGTTCTTGTTTGTTTTTATGAAGCAGGGACTGTATGGTATTAGTAACATCACCAGGGGTATCAGGGTGGAGGTCTTGTTGAGGTTCAAAAAGACTAGGAACTGAATCAATAGCAAGACAGGCAGATGTCTCTTTCAAGGGCTCCAATGAGTGAGAAATCTGCTTTTTCATAATACTGTTATCCATTTTTTTCGCAGCGTCAGTAGCATTTATAATTTCCTTAGATATTTCTATCTTTCCTGAAGGGATACTTCGGGAAGTTAAAGTAGCAAGATTTTCTTCATATATAATTTCATCTTTCTCTTTTTCAATAACAGAGATTAATGGTTCATCTGGTAGGGCTGTCTGATCAGTGGGTGACATAGATGGTGTAGCACGCCTTATTTTAACAATAAAGTGATCATTTGATTTCTCCATTATTACTGCTTGCATTGGAAGGCTTGGACAATATTGAAATCCAGGAGCAGCAGGGATATTTGCCCACGATGAACAGCTTGATTTACTGCTTGAATTATCAGATTCCAAAGCCAAGTGGATGTCTTGTTCAGAAGCATCTTCCTCTTCTAGATGAGCATCTTCGCTGAAGTGTGCATTTAGAACATCTTCAGGAACTGATCCCAATACATCAGGTTTCAAGAAACTAAGATGAGCATCTGACTTCAAAGGAGAGGGAATAGTCAACGATACCGCTAGGTCTTCCAAAAGAATAGAAGAAACCAGAGATTTTTGTTTTTCCAGAACACATACCTCACCTTTCTTCAAGGTAGGACTAGTAGGAATTTCAAACATACAGTTTTCATCTAGAATATTTGGATCAATGGGTATTTGCAATCTAGCTAAAAATGTCGAATCTCTTTCAGGTGAAACTATGGGCCATTTAATACCGTCAAGTGCTCTTGATTCTACCTGGATATCCCTTGATGTTGTTTCTTCAGTCTCATATTCAGGATTATTTCTACTGTTCTGACCTTCTGGCATTTGCTTTTCTGGTGTTCTGAATTCCCACTGATTCTCATCAATGAAGTCAATGTTCTTCTCTGAAAGGCCAGAGCCCTGTAATAAACTTTTGAACATTTCACCCATTTGAGCATCATTAACTAAATTGAATGTTAGCCCAGACATTTGTTGTTCTGTGAGAGGTCCACAGCTGATATCAGATTTGTGAGGATCTCCAATCATATCCAATCCTTCCTTTTCATATTTTCCAGTTTTCAAAGCAGCATCCTCTGTGGAATTCTGCTTAAAATGTGCAACTTCAGGGAGAGACGGTCTTGTGCTATCTGTATGGGAATGTTTATATTTTATAACTGTATTTTTGTGGCGAGCTATTTTATTTATTTCCTGGCGATCTGTCTTAAATAGTTGGCTACCTACTACTGGTTTTGGAAGGACATGTTCTTCAGACCTTTTCACTTTAGCATTTAAGCTTGGTTTCTTTGATTTCTGTCTATCAATTTTATTATTGTCAAGGCATTTTGAGCTTCCTTTCTTTCTTTTACGCTTACCATCATCATTCTCAGTTCCCAAACTTATTAAATTGCACAACTTTAGAAGGATTTCTTTTATTTTATCAAATAGATAATCAAGTTGTTCATCCACAAGTTTCCACAATTTTTTCTTCATATCTAATTGTTGTTTCTCGAATAGATACTGTATTGCAGTATTTTTTTTAATCTGACGGAGTTCAGATTCAATAACTTCACAGAGATTTACCTTTATGGCCTCATTTGATTTGCACATTTTAGAGAAGTCAATATATTTTATTAAAGATGTAAAATTCAGAACGGATGAATCTATTATTTTATGAAACTGCTGTATTGGAAACTGTATCTTAAATTTCATATAGTTTTTTCGTACTTGTTTTCTTACAGCTTTCAGCATCTGCATAAACTCATGTAAAGTAGAAGGTTCAGCAGTAATTTGAACTATTTTTTCAAGACAATCGATGCTCACAATTTTATTTTTCTTTATTTCCTTGGAGAATATTATTGTTCCATCTTTAGGCTTTTCTTTACTTTTTTTCCCAGAAGCCAATTTTCCAGAACTCTCATTGGAAGATACAGATTTGACTTTGTAGTTGTATGTATTCTTAGATGTATTAGATCTCTCAGGAGACATTTTTCTTTTCAACTTTTTACTATTTTCAGATTTTTTTTCTATTTTCGGTTCATCATCAGCATCACTTACAATTTCTCCTTCTTCTAATTCATCTGGAGATATGTTTAGTTGAGACTCTTCTAAGATTTTGTGATCGCTGCAAAGTGGCTTTTGATTTTCTTTGTTGAGTTCACTTGAATGGTTGCTCCCCAAATAATCCACTGCACTATCTGGAGCAAAATCTACAACCAACAAAACAATTAGTAAGTGAAAAATATCACTCTAAAAAGAAAGTGTAAAAGCAAACTGTTTTACAATATTATTCAATTACTGTTTATTTCACAGCTAAATATTTCCACTTATAATTGCTAATAATTTTGTGTTTTAAATTTTAAAGAGGCAGCTTTCACAATACATGTGGTATGATTAATATAATAGTTTATCAAAAAGATTCACATACTGTACAAATTCCTACCCAGCCATAAAGCTGAATGCATAACTGTCCTAGACACATTTTCCCTTCGCTGCATCTATTTTACAGAATTGTTAGGATGACAAACTTCAAGAGTGATTACAGATGCATTCTGAATTTTTTGGAAGAAGAGCTGGGTGAAAGTAAACTAAACTTTGGAATTGAAAAATAATGCTTTCAGGAAAAGTACTTCACACCAAATGTTAGAAATGCAACATAGGTTACAGGGATTTTAAGGATCACTGTCCTAGGAACCAACTGCTGACAAGTTTGAAGTCGCACTCCACATTTTAGGCTTCTGAGATAAAAAAACTGAAACTAGCATTTCCCCACCAAACCTCAATGGAAAATGTTGCATAAACTGAATAATTTATTATCAAGGTGATTGAACAGACATTAAAGGTAATGTGAATTTCCCCCACTTCAGCTAAATTGCCTTTTTATAAGAGGCATCTAAAAATAAACAAACCTTTGTAATTAGCTTTTGAAGAATTAAAAATAAAGCCATGTTTCTAATGTCAGTGTACAATATATATATATATTAGTATGAGAATGATTGATAATTATTCTAATTTCCTGACCAAGCTTTTGAAAAGTTGGAAACCGGATTATTTATCCTTGTGATGACTTTCTCCTACATGCCTCACAGCTTAATACAAACATGTTAGTTATTTCACACCTGGATCACCAAAATAGATTTTGAACAAATCCTAAAAAATTAGTATTGCAAATCAGAGTAAAACTATAATCGGTAATCAATTGAGGCTTGACCAAATTATATTATGCAGGTCTGGGATAAACTGTGATTTGACTGGATAAGGAATTATTATTTTAAGCAGTGGGGAAGAAAGGAAGTACAATACTCAAACTCATGGCTCATGTCCAAACTTCCAACCAGCAGGAAGTAAAGAGAAGGAACAATGAGTTTGCTACCGCTCTACCATGTAATCTATGAACATTTTTGGTTTTGGCATAAAGATTTTCATCCAAAGACATACAATCCAGCCAGAAAAGGACAACATTTTTGTAACGTACAACAAAAATATAATAAATATACCTGTATTATAATTTGTCACTTTGTAAGAGGTTTCCATTCTGAAGATTTTACCCAAGGGTCGTATCGGACTGTTAAGAGGGCTGATTGCTTTTGGGATGTACCTCATGTGATTTAGATCAATGCTCAGTATTGAGTTATCATCATCAACCGAAACTGGATTTGAGTCTCTCGTCTGAGACGCAGCATTTAATTCTTTATTGCATAATGATTCCATTTGGTTTCCATGCTTGGGAGAGCTTGGATTCAAATCTTCAGCTTTGGGGTCAGTTATTGAACTATTTACACACAGTATTTTATCATCTTCTGTACTAGTCTTGGGAAGAGGTAGGCTTTCATTTTCAGTGTACTCCAAGATCTTTTTATCTGCACAATTACTGGATTCTTCTTTTGCCATGGAGGAGTCTGAATCAGTCCCATTAACTTCATCTATTACTCTAAATGTATCAGAATCTACAGAACTTCCAGTCTCCAGGTCATGGAAAGAATTTAACAGCGTCTCTGGATCCATGGGATTTGCTGGGCTAGGTGCCACACGTACTTCCTCAGAATCTTGCATCTCAGTCTCAGTCAGCGGAAGGAGTTTCTCATTACCAACAATTTCATGCTGTAGTGTCGCATTTTGTGGAAATGCTTTACATGGCTTCCTATCCAAAATTTCTGCTGGAGTCTCATTCTGCTGATTTGCTTTGATCTCAGAAACAGATGTCGTTTTTTCTGATTTAGCTTGAAGGGGACCGTTATGGATTGGTCCCAATGGCATTTTCACTTTGTTAGTGATATTAATTGGTTCATTTGGGACTAACATTATTTCCTGACTTGTAACTTCCGTCTCACCTTCGTTAGTAGTCTCTGCTACTATTTTGGATTTGTCTGTTTGTTTCTTAGCGGGAGAGAGAGTTAAGTTCAGTTTCTGCATGAAGCTCAATTTTAAGTCTTTGCTTTTTGATTGCTCTTCATCCCTTTCCACCTTAATGGGCATAGGCTCGTCCACAGCCTCAACTATCATGGCAATTTCTTTTAGTGGAAAAGGTTTCTTTTTCTCTCTTTTTGCACTGTCTTCTAGTTTAATGTTTTCCTTTACTGCCTTTGGGGGAGTTTCTTTTGAATTTCGTCTTTCAGTTTGAGAATTTCTGCTTTCTCTAGGTTTGTCTCTTTCACTTTTCCTTTTTACTTCCATTCGATATTTGTCCGATTTGGAATGGGTGCGTTCAGGTTCACATTTTCTGCTATATTTGTTTGAGTTACTAAGTTTTCGCTCTCTATTAGAATTGTGTGGCAGTGATGATTTCCCTCCTTGGAGCCCGGGATCATCTGTTCCTTTAGTTTTCCTACAATCATGATGTTTTATCTTGTCTTCTAGGTAACCTTTACTTAATTCTTTAGGATTTCTGACAAGTGTATTATTTTTAGGGGTATTAGTAGCTTTAGCAGCTCTTTGTTGTTCTGCATATTTATCAGGTTGTCTGTTTTTTTGTCTATTACTGCTTTCCTCTTTGTTCTCTTTTTTTAAGTCCTTCTGGTTTATGATTTGTAATTTTTCAAGCCTATCTTCATTAATGTGTTCAGTTTTAAGCATTAATTTATCCTTAGGAACTGATAGTTTTTCCTTAGTAGAAGAGATATTATCAATTTTGTTTCCTGCACACCAACTGCTTTTGATCTTTAAATCCTTTCTATCTTTCCACTGTCCATTTCTGACTAGTTTTTCTGGGTTAACTTGTGACTTTCCAGGAGAATCCAATATGCAATCTACAACACTTCCAATGTTTCTCTGTGTTTTTGTTTTGTGTCTGCAATCATTATCCTTACTATAATGTTCGTTATTTTTTATCTCCCTTTTCTCCTTTTCTTTATCACAGGAGCTATCAACTTTTGACAGCTTTGTTGGAACGCCATCTTTATGAAGCTGCTCAGGATGAGATCGAGATATATAAGAAGTATCTTTTTTTTCCAAATGAACTTTCTTATTTCCTGTATCCCAAGATGGATTGTTATGAGATACATCTCTGGGCATGTCCTGTTTATTTTTAGGATCTGTTTTTGAATTATTTTCTGGTAAGAAATCACTGGATTTATTTTTTTGTTTTGATCCTTCAACATTCCTTGTATATATTTTACTGTAGGTATTGTGATGAACTGGAGCTTCTGTTAACCTGTCAATAAAAACACTATTTTAATATGCTACATTATACAATAACTATCCAAAATTTGAGTACAATAGAAGATTAGACTGACAAAAAGGCAATGTACTCTTAAGCACAATCAATAAAAATATGAAATGTTTACAAATAGAATTCTTTTAAAAAGAATATTTTCATTTTGATATTACTGAGATCATTATATCAATGATATTGATATACTTTTGATATAGAATAATTTAATTTTGATTTCATTTTGTAACTATTAAGACGGTATCAGATTCAATAGTTATTACCAGTTATTACCCAAATTTGAATCGTCAAGAATGCTGAACTATGTAGTATGTAAACATGTAGGCCAATACATGTATCTCATTAACTCTTCCTTCCATGCAACTGGAGACACAAACCAAGGGACTGCATTAAGTTCACAATTGGGATTTTGATTAAATACCGAGGGACATGTGTAGTAAACATAAAACTAGGAAAGTAATCAATTATTTGATGAATTAAGGAGCCATGGTGGTGCAATGGTTAGAATGCAGTATTACAGGCTAAGTCTGCTGACTGCCAGGAGTTCGATCTTCATCGGCTCAAGGTTGACCCAGTCTTCCATCCTTCCGAGGTTGGTAAAATGAGGACCCAGATTGTTGGGGGCAATATGCTGACATTGTAAACCTCTTAGAGAGGGCTGTAAAGCATTGTGAAGCAGTATATAAGTCTAAGTGCTATTGCTAATTGTTGCAAATAAACACTGCCAAAAAATTCTTGATATTTTAAATAATGATGAATGAAACCCAAATTTAATTATATATTTAAAGCAGAAATGAAGAAATAAAAACCTGATGCTAGTTATGATTAGGTTATCTTAGTAAGTAGCAGCAACTAAACTTTGTTTGACTTTGGAAATTAAGAACAGAGTCTGCTTAATACTTGGATGAAGGATCTCCAATGAGTATGAGAGTTACAAGCTAAACTGGGAAGCAATTAAAAAAAAGAAATGCCAAGAAGCAACAGAAAACTGCTGCATTGCTGACCAGACTGCAACAGTATGACACTAAAAGTCACGTTATACTTTTACAATTAATTTATTTCAATGGGTTTTCTCTGCATAAAACTAAGTTTGGTTTTTATCCTAAAAACATCTCATCAAATATAAATACATAAATGCTAATAGCATACATTTGTCTTTAAGATAACACACTTTCATCTGGGATTGGAAATGTTTGCATGAAAAGAACACATCTATTTTAAGTTAAGGTTTCCTTTCTTTCTTTACTTTTTCATGATTAAAATCTTTCAAAAACAATGTGTAAATTAACTTTCAGTACCTTTTCTGCAGATTACTGATTTCTTCATCCTTGCGGTTAATTTCCACTCTAGCTGTTTTGATAAGTGCTGAAATATTTTTTTTAAGGGACAGATTTTCACTTTGTAGAAGAGAGTTCTAAGTCAGAAAAAACACATAGACATTTAACATATTATAAACAAGGAATTGAATATATGAACATAACCATGATAAAGTTTAAGAAATAGGCATTTAAATTTATTACATTTTTGGTTGTAATAAGCTAAAAAAAATATTATATTCAAAACGTATTTAATGTAATGCTTTGTAGTTAAGTTCATAAAGGATTGCAAATTAGCCATTAATCTTACTGATACTTTCCGGAAAATAAATATCACTGACCAGAATATTTTAACATGTATAGGATTAGGTTAGTTTTCAAGGGTAACTGCTTTATAATAACTATTACATTATTACTACTATTTTCAAAAATACAACCACTTTTATGCAGTAATCTCTTCCCATTTGCACTTTCTACTACTTGTATGTATGTTTTGGATCCTAATACTTATTGTTTTATCACCTGTTCTTGGATTTCTTGAAGCTTCTTCGTCAACTCTTGAAGTTGTTGCTTACATTTCTCATGTTCAGCCTGCAACTGTGAAGACAAAGATTTCCTCATTTATATTAAAACACATACTTTGGATACAGCAAATAGTTTTACTAAATCATACAAATATTTTCACATTCATTTTAACTGCAACATGGAGAATGGAACTATCTGTAAAGCAAAAGAAATCAAACTCCAGTTACAATGGTTAATTATATTTCAGTTTTTGATAACATTAAATTACATTATTAATAAATTACAAATCAAGCTCCTTCTCCTTAGAATCCAAACTGCAACTTCCCTTTAATTGCATAAAGTAAATTTTAAAATCAGAGAATTTTGAAATTTGATGATACTTTCAATTACTGTATACATATTAGTATAAGCACAAATATAACTAAATGTTAGTTATTACAGTTATCTAACTGCAATTTATTTCCCTGATGTGTTATCAATGTAAAGTACATACTTCATTGAAAGTGGCTTCCTTGGCTGTTTCTTCTTCAATCAGGATTTCATCGAATAAGTTTAAACTACTTTTGATCGGCACTTTTGAAGCACAATTGCCTAAAGCAAGACAGATGAAAAGTAGATTTTTTTTAAAAAAAGAGAGAAATCCTTTGTTTGCTTTGAAAGAATACTACCAGACTTTATTAAACTGGTAGCAATGTTTAATCAGTGCACTCTGGAAATCATTTGAGAAGCTTCACATCTTCAACCGTATGGCTCTATACACTTGTTCAGTCCCAGCCCTACACTGCAACCTCAACAAAATGGGCTCCTATATTATCCACAACACCCCAAATGTTGTAGTTGTTCCATGAGAGCCTCAGGAATATTAAGGACAGTGATACATTTCATCACTGACACTGCGTAGTATCATAATACCTAACAGAGAGTTATTACCTCTATTCAGTTTAATAAATTATTCTCTTTGTATTTTCTAGGTATAGCTTAGTTTTCATATAATTCCTCCTGTTTTATAGTTTTGTATCCTGAAGACCATCATAAAGAGACTCATTCAATTAATTAAACTGGTGTTGAATGTTTCCTCAGTTTCAAATGGGATTGTGTGGAGACAAAGAAGCACTACAAGCAAGCAAGCACACAAAATACCCCACATCTCCAAAACCTACTTTGCACATGAAATTAGGTGGCATAGTTTCAGAATCCTAGCTTTAATCAAATAATATTATTTATATTTTATTTATTCTTTGTTACATATGAAAACCAAATCTTATAAATATTAATATATACAATATGTGCACACTTTTGGATGGCAAACCACTTCTAATGCACTGCATTATGGTCAGATTTAAGTTCAAATCTCTATTGAAATACTTATTAACTTAATAAAATTTGTATTCTGCTTCAGTGAAATATTCTTAAATGTTTTACTACCAGTACAGTAAAAAAATTATAGGTATATCAAATAATAAGAAAAATGATTTTTACAAAAAAATTTTAAAACTGTTTTAACAAGAACGTAACAAAACAGTTTGAATACAACATATGATATTTGTTCTCCAAATGCTTTGTGGAAGAGATATGTTTTAAATGCCATTGAGTATTAATAAGAAAATAACAATCATTACTTCAGGCAGGAGAATAATAACAGAAATGTCTAAGCCCCCAATTTACCCATTTCCTAAAGAGTAAGAGTTTTCAACATATCCTGTCGGCTGATTCCTTCTGTATGTAGACAATCTCAAAGGCAACCAGGAGTCAAACTTTATAAGACTAGCAGCCAACTTAGCTCTATAGCAAAGGTATTACAATGACTGCATTAATAGGCATTTCATACTATTTTGAACATTAATTTTTGAATGGTCTTCAGGGAAATCTCTATACAGAGCAAACTGCAATACAACCCAAGGTGGTCCAATGACATTGCCACATTAGCTAAATTGGCCTAAACTCATCTACTAATGGGTTATACCAATAATTTAATAAAAGAAGAGGCTCCAGGAGAACCCTGACTTCTTTGAAGGAGCAATCCCATCTGGAGTTAATGATGAAATTGTTCTGGGAATGGAAAGTTTCTGAATCAATAGTCACTGTGTCTTGCTGGTTTTAAAGCTTAGTCTTTTCCTCCCCATTTGGATCAGGTCAAGTTTCCACTATATCTCCTATTCAGCCCTAGGTGGCAATATGTAACAGGTTATTAACAGCATTTTGAAACTTCAACATATATTTTAAACCCACTAGGGTTTAAAACTTGTTAGATGAAAGCTAAAACTACTTTTATTGAGATGTGCTGCATTTCTTGCTTCTGTTTTATAGTTGAGTAAATTGCCAGTGACTGATCTCTGCTTAGGCAGCATCTAACTCTAAGTGAATATGTACGATTTTATCTAAAGAATACATATCAAATTATCACAATGATCTATAAAGAGTTTTTCCACTTTAAGATTCCACCAAAGATTCTGGTCACTTTAAATAGTACAACTGCATGACATTTCATGGATGCAGTATGTGAAATTTAACAATGTTCCACTGATCTTACTGTCATGGTACATAGCCTAATCTGTGCTCATATACATATTTTATAATATTTGCACTTTGTTTTTCACTACCATCTTGCCCCTTTGTTTCATGTTCTGGAGCTTATCACTAAAACAAAGAGACCCTCAGGAATAATAACAGGATGAGGTAATCCTATGTACTGCTTTTACTGCATCTGTATATCAGAGGCCTGATAAAACTGCCTGCTAAATCTCTGAGAAATTCCCCAAGCTCCTTCTGGAAATCAGACAGATTCATAAAACATGTGGGGCAGACTATTTAAGTCTCTCCCTAATACAGAAGTTGGTGGTGCCATGAATTTCAGTTATCCAAAAGTAATATGTTAGTACAAGGACCTGCAAGTAATGTCTCCCTTACCAGATCACATTTGACATACACTTAAATACCAGATTCACCGTGTTGCCCATCCACCTCCATTCCATGAGCAGGACCTATGATTTGGCAGAAATTCAAAGTTGTCTTGACAGGAATGAATTCTGAGCTAAGACACACCTAAGAAAGGTTGAAATTCCCTAGCAATAACAGCCTGGAGAAGTCAACTATTAAATTAGAGCTGTTATCAAGCTTATGAAACCTTGTTTCATCGGGTTTTCACCATTTTTACTAAGCTTGTCTGTGGTGTGGGGAGAGAAAATATCTGATCATCCAATTCAAGTGAATAAAATAAAAAAGAAAATTCATAGCAAGGCAAATAACATACTAGAAACAACTGGAGTGCTGTCTAAGTCATCATAAATATCCACAGAACTCTCGTCGCCATCTCCTCCTTCATGAGAAACTGCAAATAGAAAGAACATCCCACAAAAGATGTTAGCTGTTCATGTATTATATAATAACTGTAATATACAAGAGATAAAGGTTGTTTTACAAACAATAAATCTACAATACAATTAAAAAATTTTTTTTATCCAACCTATCATTAGTTTGTAGAGGTGTTTTTGTAAGTATGATTTTACTGATGTTTTGATTGTTACTGTGAATCACTATGATTTGTTTGATCAGAAGAGGGTCATAAATATGATTAATAATTAAATTCCTGATCAGTTCAATTCACTTATTGGCACCAATTTAGAAGGGAATATAAGAGACATAAGAAAAAGAAGCTTTCTAGACTTTAAACTACATTTTTCCTGATTATTAACCCCAGTGAAAGATGTATCTGTATATTTTATCTTGTAGAGTAAAAATAACTGTTAAACAAGGGAATTTCTGGGGTTTGGAGCATGCAGTCAGAAGGAATCTGAGATCTGACAGATCCATTAATCAAGACATTGTACGGGTGCTTTCCGAATTCGAAGTTAATAAACAAATGGCAAGAAATCTATACAAGGTAGAGGAAAATAAAAAGGATTTAAACCCAGGGCTAATATAAATATGTCCTGATACCTAGAATTTACAGTAGTTGCTCTTTATTATTTTTTATCTGCAATAGTAGCAACTTATTTACTCAAGCCATGCGTTTAACTCTTTATTGCTGGCTCCTGAGTACAAGTATGAATTCTGAAAAGCACCATTTGACCAGCATCTCTGTTCAAACTGCATCTTTAGCAGCTTGATTTTATAAAATAAAATGTACATTAATATAGTTCTCAACTTATGATGGTTGCTTATCAAACTATTTGAAGTTATGATGGACTTCCCAAAAGTTGCTTACGAACCAGTTCAAGGTTCCAACATCCACCCCATCATATGAGAGCATTTTTGGTCTCAGTAACTGGCTCATATTTACAATCATTTGCAGTGGCCTAGTCATGTGGCAAATTATTTTTTTTCCAGAAGCCAGTAGTTACTTCTGATTTCTGGGGGGGAAAAGTCCAATAGCAAACAATAGGATTGCTTAATGATTGTTGCATTTGCTTAGCAACCAACGCAAAAAATGCCATAAAATAGGGTCTGATCAAGTAATGATCTGCTTCACCACTGTTACAACTTATAACCATTATTGTAGGATTCAATTACAGTGGTAACTAGAGGATTACCTACAAGTGGTCAAATATTATGTCATAAATGATGTGACATTAACTACGTAATATAACACATTTCAGAAATTTTAATGCCTGGCTTCTATCCATTTAACTGACAGTTATAATAGCTAATTTCTATCAGCTAGGAGAATTGCTGGAACAATATCAATCATTATTTATATCATTATAATCAAGAGGAAGTCATATGCTCATCAGCACAATTTTGCTTTTGAATATTTTTTTTTAAAATAACATATTGTAGAACTTATCAAACTTTTTCTTGGCCTCCTTCAAAAGTGCATGAAGAGAAGTTATGATTGGAAGGAATAGCTCCTGACACAGACACACACAATCTATCTACCTAAACAGACCTTTTTGAAACATGTTATATGACTTTTTCCACCACTGTCTATTTCCTAGATAATACCATAGTTACAGCATTTTTCTAATGTCCCCAAAAAGTAAATTAATCAGATTTACTTACTGTCATGTGGATTAGAAAGTGTCATTCCATCCTCATCCTCCTCTGTTCCCATTATAATCGCTTCCTAAGTATACCCCATCTACGTTTGATAGGAAAAAAATTAGGACATCAGTCTAAACAAGGTAAACATTTGATATCAGACATAGACAGTCTGGCCCAGCATGAAAGAGAATATCTGTACACATATACATAACTCCATCCCACTCTTTAAATAACAGCTGTGTGAGAGGAGGACTTTCATCTCCTTTCCATGAATCTTGATTTTTCAGAAAATAATGCCACTTGGCAACATCAAGCTGCCTAATGTTTTTTTCCCATATTTAGAAAGGAAGAATAATTTGCTAGCAATTCAACCATTAGAGAATTATAGAATAAAAATTTGCTTTGGCCATCATATCTAAGCCAGGTGCAGTGCTGGAAACCAAAAAATGAACTATCCCCAACAGATGGCTATTTAAGCTGAAAGAGAGCAAACCACTTCCTGGGCAATTGGTTCCACGATTGGCACCATATCTACTTTTCCCATCATGAAGTTTTCCTTAACTGAACTGGAATCTGACTTATCATTTGGAACCATTATTCTATGGTTAATAGAGAATACGTCATGTCATAGCATTTTCTGTGTGACTCAAATTTGATGTGTGCTCTAATTTTCTGTAGATAACCTTTCTCAAAACCAAAGTGCCCAATTTTTTCAATCTCTCCTCAGTTATATTTGTTTTCTATCCCTGCATCTGTTCTAGTTATCTGAACTTTTTTTATATGATACCCAGAATGCAGCACAGCACTCAAGAAACACAGGGAATCAATCACTTTCTGTGATTCAGAAACTGTTTTTCTACTGATGTTGCCTTAAACTTGCACTTTTCCTTTTTTGACAGCAATGTCACGCTATTGGTTTATATTCATCATATGATTAGGGGCTACATGTAACCTGGAAACTGTCCATCCTTTCATATGAAAGGCAACTACAGCAGCTCACTAGTTTGACTTTGGGCTAGTCACTGTCTCTTAGCTGAACCTACTTCTCACAGGATTGCTATAGGGGAAAAAAGGAAGAACATAGTATTATGTATGTTATGCTGAACTCCTGAACAAAAGATGGGACATAAATCTAATAACTACGTAAATGTTTTTTTTTTAAAATCAGATCCTTTAATCAAAGTTTTTCAACTGTAGTGTTGGGCTAGGAGCATTAAGACCCAGGTTTTAATCCACCATTAGTCCCAGGAGCTCATTGGGTAAGTTTGGTCTCTTTCAACCTATCCTATGTTGGTGTTAAAAAATAGAAGCAAGCACTGTGTGGCTTTGAGCTCCTGAATGAAAAATGTACAGTAATAGAAATCTAATATGGAAATAACATTAGCTAGATAAGTAAATAGACTCTGATACATCAATGTAAAGGGGGGGGGGGGGAACCAGTCATAATAAGACCATCAAAATGCTATTTATTTTCTGCTTGAAAGAACAAATCATAACAAAGGTGTTCTCACCACCAAAATCCTTTCTGATATCCACCCACGCTTAATTTGCCAGAGATGCCAAAAAAAGCTGTAGTTTGACAGCTGTAAAGTCTCCCCCCCACCATTAAATGGTACTGCACTCTGTACATGTTCTTTGTGAACCTAGAACTAGGTTTGCCTATTGAGAGTCTCAGTCATCCAGGTCATGTTTATTATCCCAAAAGTGGTTTTTTTCCCCCTCTCAAAAGGCAACTGTTTTTCCTTCTCATCCAAGACGCTTCTTCAGTTCTGAACTGAGAGGAACCGGAGAAGCTTTTCTTGGATGAGAAGCAAAACGTCTTCAAGGAAAAACAAAACTCCAGTTGCCTTTTTTTGGGGGGGGGGGGAGGAAAAAGGCCCCTTTGGGACTAGGATTAGATTTGAAAAAATAATAATAAATAAACCCCACCAGAAACAGAATGAAGCTGAACGGAGCCTTTAAAGAGGCTGGTTATTTCTGGAAGCGAAGCAGAGGCAGCTATATTGTCAAATGGTTTCCCCGAGCTTAATATGAAAAGCAAAAAGAAGGGGAAACGGGGAGAAGATGGATGGGCCCGACCCGATCTGCCCTAGTGCCGGTTTCCTCACGGACCGTGAAGGTTTGTTTACGCCGCGCAAAGAGGGTCCCCCGTTCAAGTCTGAGGAAGGCTAGACCCCATTTTGTCACTTCAGAAATCTCCCTCCTTCCTCGGCCAGGCCCAGGGTTGAGCGGACGGGCCAAGCGGGGCGAAGCGTTGGTGTGGGACTGGCACGTCCGCCTTGCGCAAACTGGGTGCCCTCCGGATGCCGGCAGTAGCCTGGCTGGAATGACGGGTGTTCCGAGGCCAGCACATCTGGCAGGCAAGCAGGTTGGGGGAAGGCGAAAGCGGATGGTCCCGAGCAGAGATAGGAAGGTTCAGAAGAAGCCCCGCCACGGCTCCCCCAACGACCCCGCCATCAAGCCTCTATCCCCTCTCACGAACCGGAGTGAAGCGGAGAGTCCTGCCGTTCCTTTCCGAGGCTCAACGGGCGTGGCGGAGACGACCTCCTACCACCACCACCACCCTCAAACCCGCCGGGACTTCATCTTCTCGCCTTTCTCGCAAGATTACCCCCCCATTCCCCATCCGAAACAGGCCAAACCGGCGGGGGGAAGCAGGCGGGGCCAGGAAAGCGTAGCCAATCACTTAAGACGCTGGAGCACGTACTCCGGCGTGACGTCACTAGGCCCCACCCCCGCCAGGAAAAGATTTGGCGCCAAAAATGCGTCAGGATTGTTTTAAGCCCGCCTTGTATATGTTTGGGCTGGACAGTATTGTTGAAACGAGCCGTGTAAATTGTACGGGTTTTTTTTTTTCCGTAAGGGATTGTTTTAAAAAGCCTGCACTGTTCGCTTATTTTATTTTTTGCTAATAGGAAGAGATTAGCTTTTGTGAGGGCAATCTAAAAGTCAAAGTCGGGAGAAATCGCAGCGTTTTGTAATGAACAGATAATATTGTCCACATGATCTTGGCTGATTTTAAAAAGCTAGAGAGAATCTGGCCTGGTTAGTGCTTGGATTGGAGTCCATCAAGAAATGTCAGGGTTATCGGTTAGACTAAAAATGAAGAAAAAAATTATCCCAGATGAAGACAACAATCACATATATGTGAGCACCAAAGCTACTGAATTATAACAAAACTTCAAAAGCACCAGTTACTAATATATATAATTGTAGGAAGGAAAATTCATCTGGTTCAGTTCCAAGCTGGGAGAAAGATGCTGGAAATAACATGGAGGCCAGGGGTGGGTTCTACTTACCTACTACCAGTTTGCAACGGGGCCTCGCGTGCACACGCTCTTCTGCGCAAGCATCATTTTGGTGATGGGGTCGGTAGGCGGAGCCTCCCGCTGGTTTTACTACCGGTTCTATAGAACCAGTGCGAACCAGGGGCAACCCACCACTGATGGAAGCTGATTGGAAAGAAAGATTCGGTTTATTGGTTAACAGAACCAACACACACACAGTGCAGTTCTGGGACAGCTAACAAAATAAATTGAGAGTAGGGTAGGTTTTTATACCTTTTTGATTTCTATGGGGTCATGTAGGGGTCATGGCTGGCTCTTTAGGCAAAAGGGGAAATGCAAAATCCTAGGTGTTTTGAGTTAATCTTGTCTTGCCTAATTGCTTATCTGGAGTTTCTATCTGACACAGTCTTTCTGAATGGATTATCAAATTGCATTTCTAAAAACTGGCCTCTTTCTGCTTGGGGCAGGCAGACTGGTGCTGGTTTCTGCCTCCCTTAAGATTCCCCCCCATTCTTTAGGGAAAATATTCTATCATGCCTTTTTAATATTCCCCAAAATATTTCATTCTCTAGGAGGATGAGTGGGTGCTGACTTTCTACATATCACAGTATTGCTTGTATTGTATAGAATTATAATCAATCCATTGTATACTCTGAGTCTGGACTGTTATAACAGAATAAGAGTTGGAAGAGACCTTGGAAGTCTTCGTGTCCAACCCACTGCTCAAGCAGGAAACCCAATACCATTTCAAACGAATGGTTATAGTAGATTGAATTGTTCATTTGTAGGGTACCAATAAAATATTATATGTAATAATTTTTGTATGAATCATAACTAGTATTTACATATCTGACATCCTGAGTTTCTTTTACTTTTTCAATCAAAAATGAAATAGAATCTACATTGTGCAGTCAGGGAGTTTGTTTTGTGTGATTTTTAGAAATGAAGCAAATAATAATAAAAAGTTGATTCTGTATCAGCATAAAACTATTCAAGTGGACATACTATTCCAATTAGTGTATGTAAAAGTAAATCATTTTAATCAAATTACTTGATTTACTCTGAATATAACTCTCCTGACAAAACAGTCAGAACTGGTTAAAAGTTATTTGTTCTTTGTATTTATGTTTATACTACTAACTTATGATGATTTTGAAGGTTATTATAACAAGAATACTTTAGTAAAATAGTTATGTAGGACTGCAACTACTCAGCCTAATTTTAATGAGTGTTTGTAAGCTACAATTCCAAAGGAATGGATATGTGCTGCCAATCTTTAATAGATACTCAGAATTATTAAGGAGTCCCAAAATATTTTAAACATTGGTTACTGAATGTAATACTTAAAATGTACTGTACTACCTACAATATATAATCAGGGGTGGGTTTCACTTACCTTTGCTACTGGTTTGCTCACGTGTGCATGCGCAGGTCATATTTAATGACGTCCGGGCAGGTGGGCGGAGCCTCCCGCTGCTGCTACCGGTTCGCCCGAGCCAGAATAGTAAATAAAGTAACAGGCAAATACAATGTAGGACATTCATATACAATAATGGGCATTCAAAAGCTGCTGGATGTGGCTATCTCATGTTGATTGTGAGTTCAACTTATATCACATTGAAATGCCAAAATGCCGTTGGCTATTTTATGGATCATTGTGCCCTAACAGTATACGAAACTGTTTAATCGTTGTGAAATCTTAAGCCTTTATCTAAAACTACTACTATAGGCGACTTTTTGGCAACTTTTCAACTCTTCTAAGTAAGAAAATGCTGACAGAAAACAAGTTTCCGACTTGTAGAAGGCAAATGTTATCAAAGTGCAGTTGTAGAAGTCTTCAGTTAATTAAATGGCACTTGCTCCTAAATAAAAGATTACAGGATTTAGAAATCTGTGGGAATTCTGTGCAGGTGAATTCAAAAGCATTCATTTGAACTGTTCGGAGAAAATATTGTAGATCTGAAGTGAACATCTCAATTTAATATTTCTTCAGAATTTCCCATTGATTTCAACGGAACTACTTTCAAATGACAGTCCTTTATGTTCCTTTGGAAAACGTTTCAAGGCCACTTTTTGAGAAATAGTTATGAAGAAGCAAGTAATGAAAATACACCTTCTAGCGATTCGGGGCGCAGAACTCAGGGTGGAAAACAAATCCCAACAACCCAAGTACCCAGATATGACCATTGCACCGTCGTAATAGTAATTGACTTTTTATGTTTGTAGAAAGAGGTCGCAAAGCCTAAGCGGACCGCGCAAGAAAGGGCTTTTGTTTTGGAGTTGGCCAAGGGGAGGAGCGGCCAGAAGGCCAACATTGAGAAAGCTTTCAGGGGGGCTTGTGTCGCTGGAAGATGACGTAGGAATTCCGGGGGAAAACGAAACTCACTCTCTTCCCACGTGTCGCGCTTTTAACAGCGGGTGGCGAGAGTGGTGGCTGCCCAGGTCGGCGTGCAACACCCCCTCCCCCTTTCCCTTCCCCGGGAAACGGGGTCCTCCAGGCGAAGGGATTCCTTCCCGCGGGCGCCAAAAGATGGAGCATCTGCAATTCAGTCTAGCGGGTCCGTTGCAACTAATAGCGCAAAGGAACGAGAGGAGCAGCGGCGAGCTCAGCCGGTTCCTCGCCAAACAGGTGGGAGAGAGCCACAATGGCAGCGGCGCCCTCTCCGCCCTCGGCCACTGGGTGGGTGGGCGGCGGGCGGTGGGGGGGAAGAAGGGTGGACTTGCACAGGTAATCTTGATCGTCCGTCTTCTCCGCCCCGGCCTTGCGGGGAAAAGGATCGGCCTGGCTTGGAAGCTAAGGAGGAGAAAAGGGCGAGCTGGGGTCTCTCTCTCTCTCACCTTCTTTGTCTGAAGAGGAGGTGGGGGAGGGAGAGAAGCGAGGGTGCAGGAGAATCCCTTTCCACTAGTCTCGCAAACGGCCACACACAAACACTGGCCAGCCTCTTCCTCCGTTTGTCGCCTCCCGAGAGAAATGCGGTGCATTTGGGGAAACTTTTCTGACCTCCGGCAATAGATTAAAACGTCGCTGGTGCCTTAGATGATCAAAAGCAAAAAAGCCACACACTTCGATGATGTTACCTAGTCTGGTTCTTAGATTGAACGTTCTTAGATTGAAGATTAAATTGAAACAAGCTGGAGAGCAAACCAGGGCCAAAAATCTAAAACCCGAGTTTACAAATATTTTCTATTATTCCATACACTTTCGCCCACTTTCGCTTGTGTCTTCCTCAACCCTGAGAACTTTGGCGCTTGATGCTTGGAAGATTTCTCAAGTCTACTGGGTCAGACAGAACTAGGCTGGTATTCTTCTCATTGTCCCTAACAAGCTTGACTACCACTGATTTGAGACAGGAGAAGAATGTGAACTTTTCCTGTGTGAATTTTTAGCAGAGTCGTGAAAATAACTTTTCCTTACAGGGTAGGAAGAGAGCATCTTCCAAAATACTGCTCTTTTATTACATGCCTTTTATTTTCATATAGTTTCCAGGAGAGATTAGGCTAGCTGGCATGGCTATTGTAGTACAACTAAGATGAGGGCATTTTTATTATATAGTCAAAGGCAGAGGTGGGCAACTATGACCCCTTTACGACCTGTGGATCTCATCTTCCAGAATTTCTGAGCCAGTGTGCCTGGCTTAGGAATTCTGAGAGTTGGAATGCACAGGTCATGAAAGAACCATAATTGCCCCAGCCCTAATTGCTAGCTCTACAGTATGTATTCAGCAGTAGTGTTTAATACAAATCAGTGTGAAGAATAATTGATTCAACTAACATCAATAATAACCGTAGGCTACGTGTTGTGCCTATGGTAGTAATCAGGATAAGCAAGTAACCTCATTGGGTTGATATGAAAGTATGTCAAACACTGGACTCTTGCTGGCAAAATGGAAATGAAACCAGTATTTCTCTCCCTTAAACTTGCTGATATTTTGGGAGCTTCTCAAAGGAAATTTTACATCTCTGGTCTCTTTGAGACTTGAGTGCGGGAGATGGGAGAAGGCATTTATATACAAGGATGGATTACCCTCCCTTTCCACATTCCTCAGAAGGAAAGAACTAACATTTTTTTATAAACTCTAGGATACGGGTGTCAAACTCAATCACATCATGTGATGTATTGTGACTTTTTTTGTCTTTGTGGAGCCGGGGTAGGCGTGACCTGCATGTGACACATCTGGCCTGCAGGCCGCCAGTTTGACAAGCCTGCTCTAGGGGATTCTCTCAGAAACTACAAGATTATTTATCACGGCTTTAAGAAAAAATATTCAGTTCTGTAGCATCCAGCCATGGTACATTTTTGAACAGCAGTGATATCCTGTTATTGCTAAAAAGCCTCCAGTGTTGGGGATTTGATTTTGCTTGTCCTCATTCACACATTGTGTTGGTCCATAGTTTTGTTACATAAATCATGATTAATATTATTATACCATACTAGTATCTCATCTGGTTTGTTTGGTTTTGAGTTAGTTTTAGTAAAAACATGGGATAGAAGACAGTTAATGATTAAAGTAATACATGAATTCAGGCAGTAATAAATTGTTTTATTTCCTAATCAAATCTAATACTAACTATAGTCTTTTACCAACTTGGGATATAAACCAAGAAATAAAAAACAGTATTTTTTTACGCTGTTCAAGTGTGTCAAGATTTTCAGAGATTGCCTACAACTGAACCCTACAGTTTCTGGGGCAAGGTTTTTAGGAAATGGTTTGCCATACTTTCTTCCTAGGGGTGAGAAAAAAAAAACACTGGCACAAGATTGCCCGCAGAGTTTGGCACTAGAACTAGAGCTAATGGTATCATAGTTTCTAGCCTGATTCCTTAACCATTACACTTTTGTCCCAAGAACACTCTCAAGAAACAGTAATGCTAAAATCTAAATTAAGAGCTATGACTAAAGTTAAGTATTAAGACCATACACTGAATAATGTATTAATCTACTTCTAAAATAAATTTCAGATTAAGATTTAGATTGCCTTAGGTGCAATCCCAAAACAACTGGAGTACAACTTGAACTGGCATTGACAAAATCACCACCAGTCAATTGCAAAAGACAGTTTTACTTGGAACAGTTTATATCCTGTGATATTATCTTCAAACAGCATCTGCCTATCCCAGGTCAGGGTAGACTTGATAGGTGGATAAAAATACCAAATTCAGTCTAAACATCTGATTGACTGTGCAACGAGCCATTTGTCTGTTGCTGACTCCAGTGATTCTGGGTGGCTCACAACAATCCAACAAATTATAATAAAACAATAGAAGTTGGCAAACACAACAGTCCAGATGGAATGAAGAGAAGGGTCTTACTCTCCCTTACCAAACACCTGGGCAAAGAGCCAGATATCTGCCTCTTTTCTAAACAGCAATAGAGAGGGAGCCACCTGTAGCCCATTGGGAATCTTTTTTGAGAGGGCTGGTGCTACTACACGGAAGATATGCTTCTAGTATCCCAACGTATGACATTATTTAATTGAGAAGTGTCAACTGAATGGAGAACTGTGGGAGACAGACAGCCTCAATTAACCAGGCCATATGATACCTTGGGCTTTATAAGTAACAACCACCTTAATTTGCACCACCCCCTAGAGTCTTCCTAGATGAGCACTGCCCCCTAGAGTCGGGAACGACTAGCACATATGTGCGAGGGGAACCTTTACCTTTTTAACAAAGATTTCAGAAATAATGTATGAAATAAATAAATAAATAAGTAAATAGTGTGTATGTTTTAAGTTGATTGTAGAACTAACATCAGGGCTGTTAATTTCATGGCATTTTTCTTGCATTTGCCTGATCCTTTTTTTGAAATCATCCATATTGGTGACCATTGCTACAGTACAGTGTATGATAGGAATAGTGAATTTGAAATAAACTTTTATTTCTTTATACCTTATAACTGACATTAGAAACGTCAGTTATAAGGTAACACTTTATATGAGCTGTCCATGTACAATATTTATCTTCTATATTTACTTTAACCAATTATTAATCTGTGGGAAGAATTCTCTTACCTGTTAACTGCTAATTTTGCTCAGTTGTTTTTGATAAAGGACTCTTTCAAAAACATTTAAGAATCTTGGCAGATAGAAATACCAATATGCAATATCCCTATTTTTTCTGACACTTTTTTGTCTTAGTTTATATATGTATATTTGTAGCTCATTTAGGCAACTGGCACCATATTTGTCCTCTCTAGTGATGATAATTCAACGTAATTAGAGGTAGGGGAGAATCCTGGTTTTAATTTGACATCTCTTCCTTTTCAGATTTGGAGTCATCAGGACCGTCAGTGCATTCTCACTGCCCTATCACAGTTATTACTGGATAAAGAATGCACACTTCTGATTGGCCGTCAGCTTCGTCCAATCTTATTGGATTTATTGGAGAGAAATGCAGAAACAATTAAATCTTGTGGCCAGATCAACCATGATCTTCATGAGAGACTCTGTGTTGCAATGAGCAAACTTATTGGTGATCATCCAGATGTGATGCCGTAAGTGATGGTATAAGTCTACATGTTTTTAAATATGCACAAGAGCAGATAGTTGGATGGAGACTAACAATGGGTTCATATGATTATCCAGGTTAAAAATTTTATGTGTGTGTTGGGTTCTGATTTGGCTTAGGAATTGTTGTAATTAGTAATTAGATTCCCTTGAACTTGTTTGAGTATTTGCTAAGCATTCTACACTTTTTTCAGTTTTATCAAGCATATATAGATTGTTATGATATTGTGTTAAAAACCAAGCTGATTTTTTAGGTTCTATTTTTTATTTTTATTTGAACATATTTATATACTGCTCCAGTTTTAACAGTGTCAGGTCAAACGACAACAAACCCAAGACAATAGAAAGAAAAAAATAAATAATAATTTGCCACAGTCAAGTGTCTAGGACACGGCTGTCAAACTCGCGACGTCACATTGCCATCATGTGACGTATTGTGACTTTTTTCCCTTCGCGGAGTTGGGGTGGGCATGGCCTGCGCGTGATGCATCCGGCCTGTGGGCCGCTACTTTGACATCCCTGGTCTAGAAGGACTCCCAAGTTACAGTTACTTTATTTGCATGAAATGTGACCATATTCAGAATAATTACTGTGGCCATTATGAGTTGGATTTTGAAGATATTTATTGACAGATATTTATATACAGGATTTGTGCTTACTGGATTTCATCTGAGTTGTATTTGCTTTAGTTGGATCCTCACAACTTCCAGAGACTAGTTCAGGACTTTGTTTGACTACTACACTGGAAAAATCTATATTAGTGTTTAAAACCTTTTGTTGGTCTATGTTTAGGTGGTCTTCATCTTAAAAGATTGTGATAGATACCGTAATTACTTGTCAGTTAAACTTGTCAGTGTGTGTATTTTCAATTCAAATCTTTCGATTTGAATTGAAAAACTTCTTATTGAAAATAATCTTCCTTACCCGATATTACTTGATACTACCTGGATTCATATTAAAGTAATTCTCTTTAATATGTATGATATGATGCCCTTGTCTTTTAGACTAAAAAGGTTGAAATGATAAATTTTAAAATGTATCAAAATGTTTGTCTCAGGAACAGCATTAAAGCGATTGCAGAAATCTGTCAAGTTGTAGCTCTTGAAAAATGGTCCCTCTTTTCCCAAAAATAAAATGCTATTAAATTATAATGATATTAAGCATATTAAATTGTTTAGCAATTTTTTTTCCTGAAGATTTGCATGTAAGGAGTGCAAGAATTCTATTAAGGTTTTTTTTTTAAAAAAAGACATATAGCTGAATTTTTTTTATAAAAGTTAATAAATTATCCCACTTTCCATCTAGGCTAGTTTCAGCTTTATTGTATTGACTTGAGATGTTGCCTGTGCATTTTAGTTTAAAAAAAATATATTTTACAAAACAATTTGTTTATGCCTAATCTTCATGTATTTTTCAAGAACTGCAGTTAATTGAGAAGACTCAGTTATTTAATGACCATTTCTTCTCTATTAGACATATTTGTGTCTCAGAGCATTCAGGAAGATCTTTTTGGAACCGAATCTGAAGTGTTACACACTTGTAACAATTATGTACAACTCTATTCTGTCCTTGTAAAAATTGGAAATTAATGGTGTTCTCTCTAGATAATATTCAGATCTTGTTTTGATTCCATATACACATTTCAACATCGTTTTTCTTCTAGGATATGTAAGTTGACTTTAATTTCTGAACAAGCAAGAGTTTAGCAATTAATGGTGCTTGTTTCTTCTGTTTAAGATAAAGTCTGCTGAAATGGCCATTATCAATGTTTACTTAAAATTATTTTCCAAATTTATCAGATATTAGGATGATATATGTGTTCTAGCAAAAGCTTTATTGAGTACTGAATAAGTTGAAATTTGTGCACTGTTTTTGCTGTGGTTGTATATTCGTGGTACTTTTGTTTTGTGCAGATTTGCTTTGAAATACTTTAAGGACACTTCACCTGTGTTTCACCGACTTTTCCTGGAAAGTTTGGACACAAATGTGGTTCGATATGGACGGCGCAGAATGAAGTTGAGGGATCTCATGGAGGCAGCTTACAAATTTCTCCAAAAAGATCAGTCTGTATTCAGAGAGTTATGGGACTGGAGTGTTTGTGTCCCTTTACTAAGGAGTCATGATACTTTGGTTCGATGGTAACTTTAATTTTCTTACATTTGTGTGGCTCATTTAATGAATAGGGAAGGCCTTACAATCATTTTTACCTTTATTGTCATCAATATTCTTTCTCTTTTTTTCTCTTCTGGTAAATGTTAGCATTTAAAAATAATGGCAATAAGACTGGTAAGGCTCATTTTTATGGGAAACCTATAACTGATTTTATGAAACCAGTGATATAGATTAGAGAAACTATTAAACTAAATGGTTGTATGGAGTAGGACAAGTGTTGTCACAGCGTTGTCATATGAAGTATCGCGACTTTTCCCCGCTTTTGTTAAATCGGGCATGGGCATGGCCAGTGCGTGACACATCCGGGCTGTGGGTTTGACAGCCCTGGAATAGGATAACCATTTTTCATCCTTCTAAAAGAAAATATGTTTAGAAATCACATTATTAAAATGTTACCTGAACAATTGTTCCTACATAGGTATACTGCCAGCTGTCTTGCTTTGGTTACATGCATGAATGATGAGCATCGATTATCTTTCCTGAAGAAAACTTTTAATCCAGAAGAGTTAATACATTTTAGGCTTAAGTAAGTTTTCGCCCTTCTCTTTTTCTATTTGCTCTCTTGGTGTATATTTTCTAAAATATTCGTTTAGTAGATCAGTCTGCTGTAGTAAACATAATTGCAATTTTGATAGGCTGGTGGAAGAGTCTCGGGTGCAGAACATTGAGCAGGCCTTAGTTCTGGCCAATCCAGACCAAAACTTCTGGAACAAAGGGGAGAAGCTACGGTACACTCAGGGAGAGCTGGTTGCTGCTGACCTCTGTGCAAAGGTGGTAGCAGTGTGTGGAGTTGTCTTACCTAGACAACACTTTGAGCCTAGAGAAAATGTAAGTAAAACTGATACGTATTATGACTTGCATGAGAGTATTTAAAGACTGGTGTTTTTTTCAGTTATTTACAATCTACAGGTAATCGTCCATTCAGGATCACAGTTGGGCCTGGCATCTCGGTCATTGTACAAAGTCATCATTAAGCAAGTTGCCAAATGGCCACTTTGCTCAATGACCGTAATCCCAGCTCTTCCAATTGAAATTATTATGTGGACTGCCAGGGAGAGGGCCTGGGCAGGGAGAAGGTTAGCATTCTGAGATAGCGTTTTCCCCTCCTAGAGGCTTTCTGAGCAGGGGTGAAATTTACTTACCTTCCCTACCGGCTCGCCAATGTGCGCGTGCTGTTGTCTTGCACATGCGCAAAGCCTTCTGCGCATGCGCAGAGGCTTAAAATGTCGCAAAAAAAGCGATGTCATGAAGTCCGCGGGGGTGGGCGGAGCCTCCCACAGTCGCCGCTACTGGTTCGCCTGAGCCAGATAGAACCGGCTGGATTTCACCCCTGTTTCTGAGCCTTCCAGAGGGGAAACGTTAGGGAGGGGAAATCTGGCTGCTCCTCCTGAAGGTTTCTTTATAGAGAGTGATACTTGAGAAAGGGAAATAGCAGATTCAGGAGAACCTTCATATGACAAAACAGAAGTGTTCTTTTCCATATACAGGCAACTTGATTTGGAATTCTCTGCGTCAACAGATTCCAATTTTATGTTTCACTCAGTTCATTCCTAAGATACTTAAGAAATTATTGCTAATTTCTTAATTATTACAAGTTCTGTGTTACTTTATGTTTTGTTCCTCTTAAATCTAATATTGGCTGAAAACATTGTCTTCTCTATTACAGCAGGAAAACATCTCGAACAATTTTGTGTTGGTGAATTCTGTCTGTGCGCATCTCCAGAATCTGGCCATGGCTGTGTCTTCACAAAAGGCAGTGCTCCTTGAAGGGCCAGTAGGATGTGGCAAAACATCTCTGGTAGAGTTCTTGGCAGCGCTTACAGGAAGAACAAAGCCGCCTCATATTCTGAAAGTCCAGCTAGGAGATCAAACAGACAGTAAGGTAAACAGAAACCTATTTTAGGAAAGTATCACCTTAATATTTAGTTGTTTTAAAAGAGTTTTAAAAGCCAGTTGGATCATATGTTTTCTTGGCTGATTTTTTTTGTTGTAGAAGCCATCTTGATCTGTAGTGAGTAAACTTCTGGATGGCTGTGCATTCATTTGAGAGAAATGAAGCATCAAAATATAAATAAATTTCACATCTGGGAAAGCATGGTCATCCTGGAGAACAAGAGAGGACAAATGACAGGTTTCCGACAACATTATCAGACATATACATTTTGGATACTTACGTCAGGAACTGGCACAATCCATAATAGGGCTTTTAATTATTGAAGTCATTCGGTGCATTTCATTTTGGTGATCCTTTGGTTTGGTGTGATTGGGGCTTTTTTTAAAAAAATACTTTTTAACAGATTGTTTACATGTGATGTCTTTACTATCTTCACAAGAAAAAAGATCAGAAATTCGTTGTAATTCAGAAGCTGTCCCAGTTTTAAAAGGAAACGAATGATGCAAACTTTTTTTCTGTTTTTTTTTTTAAATTTATTTTTTATATAGACTTTGCTGGGCATGTATCGTTGCACAGATATACCAGGACAGTTCGTGTGGCAACCGGGGACCTTGACTCAAGCAGTTAGCAGAGGGCACTGGATCCTTTTAGAAGATATTGATTATGCTGCCCTTGACGTGGTATGTTTTTGTACTTTGTAGAAGCGCTTTGTGAATGCTTGGAATGAGAATCGTGCTTACTTTCTCTTAAGGTTTTATTTCATGGAAACTAGTGATTCATTTCCCCAGATAGTACTCTAGATTATTTATTTTTAATTAGCTCTTTCAGACAGAAGGCCCCCTGTACTTTTTACTTTGGAAGATGAGTTGTAGATCTTGCTTGCAACTGAGTGCTGAATGTGTCATAGAACTATGGTGGTCAAATTAGAGTGGAATATCTTCCCCTTCATCCCCATTCCCCATCACTCCTAAGTATGTAAATAGAATGTCTCACTCTTGCTCTTTTATCCAGTGCCATGGAAGTTACTATAACTTATATATCTTTAATAAGTTAAAGAGTTTGTTACTGCTTATCTGGGAAGTGTCCGTCTAAAAAAATGTGTTAACTTAGGGAATTAGTTGCATATGTTTCAAGATGGAAAAACATGGACACCACGTCCTGTAATTATCCAACCTGATGACTCACATGGCACAACGGACAGTCCAGTGTGTTTACAGCAAACTAGGATCAATGTAGCTGCTTTAACTAGTGAGCAGATGGGTGGAATCAGGCTTCCTCAATGGCTGGGATGTGCTGAGGTTGAATTCTGGAGGATCTGATTTTTTAGGAACTTTGGGAAAAGAGAAGAAAACCCTGTAACATGAATGATGTCAGGGTTCCAAGTAACAACCCCAACAAAAAAAAGACTGAGGCTCGATATCCTCAA
Source organism: Ptyas mucosa (assembly GCA_012654045.1). Classification (NCBI taxonomy): domain Eukaryota; kingdom Metazoa; phylum Chordata; class Lepidosauria; order Squamata; family Colubridae; genus Ptyas; species Ptyas mucosa. The sequence goes on from WNWU01000030.1 coordinate 12,474,777, forward strand.
AGTTCCATTTTATTACAGATGTCATATTGGCACATCTGGGAAAACCTGAATCTGAAAGCTTCTAGGTTTTCCCCACCCAAAGGAAAGCACCCCTGCTCAGCACCCACATATCCATCACATATCCCAAGCAATGCACCGTCTCAACTGGAGATGCCTCCCAGTCACACCCCTCCAGGTACAGGGCAGGATGTCCTTGACTCCCAGAGAAAGGAATGTTGTTATGGCTATATATCTCCCCAACTCCATACAATCCCCCCCCTCCCAGTTTCCCACAGCACTAAATGTGGCAGGCCTGAAGGCCCAATGCAAAAGATGGCTTCCAGGCCTGACAAATGAACCTGGTCATTTAGGTATTGCCCAGTATGATCTTGTACCGTTTTTAGTTTTTAGGGGGTTTTTTTTCTCTTCCTTAGATCTCTGTATTGATTCCTCTTTTGGAAAATGGAGAGTTATTGATTCCTGGACGAAATGACTGTATAAAAGTAGCCCCTGGATTCCATCTTTTTGCTACCAGAAGGTAGGAAGTGTAGCCTGCCAGGGAGGGTTTGATAATGACTTTAAAATGGTTTTATAGATCAGTGGGGGAGGTGGTTCGGGGAGGTATACTTCTAATTCTGTGTATATCTAAGTATACCTTAAAACATAATCCTTGAATCTAAGATGCTGTTTATAAAAATATTATAAAAGTATATATAAAAACTCAGGATTAGTACAGTAGTGGTTCGTAGTGTTGTAGGAATCCAACCATATTCTTACCAGATCATCATATCCTTTTATTAATATCTGATTAATATTAATCTCAGATGACATTATTTAGAGAATCAATATACTGAGCAAATGAATACCTAGAAATTAGTAATGGGGCATTCTAACATTTTGTCATTGTTATCATTCGAGATTTTAATTTCTTTAGTTTTGGTGTTGCAGTTAAGAAATCTTATTATTAAATTTATTTGTTGCCCATCTTGCAATTTGAGATGACTGAGCAGAAAGACTTTTGGAAGTCTTAAGGCGAATAGATTGCATCCAAGATAATGCAATTATATTATACAATTATACTTGGGCAAATAGGAGTTACCTTCCCCTGATGTGTTCAACTAAAAGTATGAATAAACTACTAATGACAGATGGTTACAACACCATATAATATTTTTGACAGGGACGCCTTTGTCGCTTCAGATGTTGCTAAATTGCAACTCCCAGCAGCCTGTAGAACATGACCAATGGAAAAGTAGTCCATGACTTATACTTACCATATTTTTCGGAGTATAAGACATAGCTTAGTTTTTGGGGAGGAAAATGGGTGGGGGGGATCTGCCTACCAGGTATTCATCTGGCTAGCATCCTTAATCTGGTCAGCTTCAGCACATTAGTTTGCTGTTTTTTTAATCCCCTGCTTGGGGATAAAAAACAGCTTCTAAGGCACAGCTGAGAGGAAGCAGCAATGAGAAAAGCAGGCAAAGCCTCCTTAGGGCTGAAAAAAAGCTTCTAAAGAACAGCTGAGAGTCAAAGCAAAGCATGGAGATTGCTTCACTCACTAGAGCCTCGTTAGGGCTGGGAAAAAGCTTCTAAAAAGCTACATTCAGAGTATAAGACGCACCCAAATTTTCAGCCTCTTGACAGGCTGTAAGTTCTCCACATCTGGAATGTGATGCTGTAAAGAATCTAAACACTAATTTGTGGTTTTATTAATGTAGAGTTTTCAATTACGGCGGTGGTTGGTATAGGCAGCAAAACAGCCATGCTGCTCTTTTGGACAAGTACTGGACAAAAATTATGCTTAACAACTTGCCTAAGGCTGAACTGAAAGAGGTAAGTGAGGAGAGGGAATGAGCCCCACCAACTGACAGAAAAATTATTTCAGGATTTCATTTCAAATTTGCAATTTAACTGCAAAAAAAAAGTATTCCATTATGTTAATTCCTACTAAAACTTGTAGAATATGATTACAACTTTATGCCATGTTCAGGATGAAACCATAATGTAACTGTCAAGGTATTAAAAACATTTTATATTCTTCCTTTAGATTCTTCAGAAAAGTTATCCTAAACTTGCCACTGTAACAGATTGTCTGTTGGATATCTACATTGAGCTTACTGGTGATAAACATTTATCTGAAAACCAAGTTGTGGACAATGAGAACATAATGGAAGATGCATCATGCTTGACTGTAAATAAAAAGCCATGTTTGGAGGGCAGAGAGTTATCGCTAAGGTATTAAAATGTATAATTAAGCTGATGAAATGGAGGAGGCAAATTATCTTCAGACAACAGTTATCTAGAGTAGTGTTGTTCAACCTCGGGACCATTACTTCAACTCCCAGAATTCCCCAGCCGGTATGGCTAGCTGGGGAATTCTAGGAGTTGATGTCCACATGTCTTAAAGTTCCTAAGGTTAAAAAACACTGATCTAGAGTTTTAGAGTTCATATCCGTGCATGCTTTAATTGAAGTTTCCACTGAGAAGGCATTAATTGAATGAAAATGTGGTGAGTGGATGCTTTTTGAAAACCAGCACCGAGTAGGTACCTAATGGAGTGAGAAAGAAGCTATAGTTGTTGGCAGATAAGGAGAGCATTACTCTGAAACTACATTCACAGCATCTTTTCTTTTTTCAGGGATTTACTCAATTGGTGCAACAGAATCGCGTTCAACTTTAACACTTCTGCTTCCTCTACTGCACTGAACATTTTTCGTGAGGTCTGAACTAAACTGTTCTTGTTTTAGGATGGGTTTTTTTGTTTTTTTTTAAAAACCTACTTTCTATAACATATAACTTCAAGTTGTTTTTTAGATAATGGATGGAGGATTAAGAACTTTAGTATTTAATAGATTTTAGTTCAATTAGATCTGTCACTAACAGCATGTAGGTGATACCATACAGCAGAGGCGAAATCCAGCAGGTTCTGACAGGTTCTGGAGAACCGGTAGCGGAAATTTTGAGTAGTTCAGAGAACTGGCAAATGCCACCTCTGGCTGGTCCCAGAGTGGGGTGGGAATGGAGATTTTTCAATATCCTTGTCCCAGGAGTGAGGAGGGAATGGGGATTTTGCAGTATCCTTCCCCTGCCACGCCCATCAAGCCACACCACACCCACCAAGCCACGCCCACAGAACTGGTAGTAAAAAAAATTGGATTTCACCACTGCCATACAGTGTAGTACAGATTGGATGTTGGGTTTAAATGTTCTCTTTCAAGTGTATGACTCTGTTCCAGTTTTTATAAAAGAAGAATGGAAATAAATGAATAAGACCATTTCTTTCCATCACAAGAGTATACGAGTGATTCATTGCTAGAAAGTTAACTCCTCTTTGACTACAATTGGTTTATTTGGAAACAATAGATTCTTAACTATAGACTCTTAACTTTTTCCATTGACAGGCATTAGATTGTTTCACAGCTATGCTCTCAAAACAATCCAATCGACTAAAAATGGCCGAAATCATTGGAAGCAAACTGAACATTTCCAAGCATAAGGTACCTTTACAAATTGCCTTTTTCTGTATAAGTGCTTCTCTCAATGGGAAATGACTCAAAATTGGCTTGCAACTAGTTGTGAACTTTGAAGGAAGTTTCTTCAAACAGGCTCTTCCATGCTAAATCATAATATATGCAAAGACAGCTCGATTCATATATCACTTTTAAGCTCAAATCAATTGAACTCAGGATGGCTCAATCCATTATGTGAATCCACCTTGCCGTTAATTGGAAAAGCGGTTGATAACCTGAAGCTTTGGGAAAATTGAAAAATGCATTAGTTAGCTGCTTCCCGAGCAGCAAAGTCACTTTGGTGTGCTGAAACAAGCTCACTATTCACGAGAGTACTATACATGAATTGGTGTGCAATGAATAAAGGTAGATCTGAATGTTCCTTTTCCATAGGTGGAATACTACTGTCAACTTCATAAACCAGAAATTGTAATAGGAGAACAAGAAGTTTCTGTGGGAAGAACTCAGCTCATTAAGAAGCAATTACACAGCCTACTTACGCAACGGTATTGATTGTTTTGGAGACATTCTTCTAAATTCCGGGTCAGCTTGCACGTTGCGTTAATTGTGTAGCTTTTAGCTTCCCTGTTTTTAAAACTCCTGCATGGGTCTGAAGGCAAGCTTCACTCCTAGTGATCTGACTGACACATCCATGTTGCTTTCTTGGCATCCATAACAAAGTGATTTGCTGTCATATTTGCTGGGATTTTTTTTTTGAAACTTTCCCATTTAGCTTACGTGAGAAGGATCTCTCATCCAGGTACTAACCATGCCAGCTTTTGCATATCTTCTGAAGCCAGATAAGGGGAGCCATGTACTTCCAAAGCAGAGCTTTTGATCTTTCCCATTAGAGCTTCTTTGCTCTTGAACCTCCTCCTCATAGGCAAGAACAGGCTTTTCTCTTTATTCAATTTCTCCTGAAGTTTCCAGGGAAGAGTTCAAAAGAAGCCAATAATCCCACAGGCATAATCCTATCCCTTTTGCTGATGGCATTACATCACAAGGGGGGGAACATTACTCTGGGACCTGTCCCAGAAGTTACTCATCCTTCCTTTCTAATAAAGAAATATAAAAAAAGAGAAATTAGTGACAACTTTATAACATAATACCTTTTCCCCTAAAGTAAGACCTCTCTGGATAATAAGGCCAATCGGGCTTTTGAGCGCATGCACTAAAATAAGCGCCCCCCCCTGAAAATAGCCCTTCCTGAAAATAAGCCCTCCCCTAAAATATTAAACCACATGCGCAGCCGGTCCCCACCATTACCTCTGGTTAGGGTTAGGGAGACAGAGCTGGAAATCGGGTAAAATGGCAAGAGGAGCTCCGTCTTGCTCCATGCGCCCCAAAAGAATAAGACCTCCCCGAAAATAAGACCAAGTGCTTATTTCGGGGTTCAAAAAAATAAGTCAGGGTCTTATTTTCGGGGAAACATGGTAATATATAACATAGCGATCCTCTTTTTTTTTCCTCCTGTGGTGGTTGTAGTATAGGGCAGAGTGCTTAGAAATTGCAAAATCCCATGGCAGCTTTTGTGTTTTTTTATTATCGGGTGTTTGTTTCTATGATGTGAGAGAGAAGTATGTTTAGGGAATTGATAAACTTGATGGTGCAAAGGTGTAATATTCTGCCTTTTCATCTCGGCAGGAAAAAGCAAAGCTTTGCACCCACACGCCCATCTTCAGTGTTGATTGAGCAGCTTGCAGTGTGTGTGGACAAAGGAGAGTCTGTATTACTTGTGGGTGAAACGGGAACAGGAAAAACGTCTGCTGTTCAATACTTGGCCCAAATTACAGGTAAAGTATAGTACTGAGACCGTAGCCAAGATACCGTAGAAGTGGCTACTCAGGAACCAATTAATCATCTTCTGTACCTTTTTGTTCTAAGGGCACCGTTTGAAAGTTATCAACATGAACCAGCAAAGTGATACTGCAGATCTTCTAGGGGGGTGAGTGGATAAGTCAATTAAAAAAAATACCCTCAATAATCTCCTTCCTAGACAAACAGTATTGGCAATATAGAAATACACATTTTATTTTTTGGAATACAGTATATTTTGAAAGCTCCAAATCAATAGGAAATTAGGCCTTCCCAACAAGAGCTGGAAGAAAGAAATCATGTTTGGTGGGTAGGTGTAGCTTTGCATTTAAAGCAGTTAAAACTTTCAGCATAATATTGTTTGCTGTTTAATTGACAGATTAGAAAAGAGAGGGAAAGGGATGTGCCACCCAAAGGGCTGATGTGGGAAAAGTACCGGAAAAATGCAAGCACGTTTCTTATAGAAGGAAAACTTGGACGAAACATACCTTGATCCATGTTGTAGCTCACCTTTCCTTATCTTATTTTTTATTGATTGACCGATCAAATTTAGGCACTACCACTAGAATAGAATAGAATAGAATAGAATAGAATAGAATAGAATAGAATA
>WNWU01000030.1:12481938-12593425 GCA_012654045.1 Ptyas mucosa
AAAAAAAAACATAAGAGTGACAGAATGTATTACAACTGTTCTTTGTATAGACAGTGCTTTTTAAACTTTATTGACTATTCCCTTTGGTTACATCCTCAAATTGCTAAATTAATTAATTTTTCCAGTAAGACTGAGAGGGCCATGTGCCATAAATCTACATGCCAAGTCTGCCAAATCATGCTTATGTTTGCCAAAGATTATGGATTATATCTATTTTTAATACTTCACATTTCAGTAGGGATCTCTTCCCTGTCTTATGAGCCAGGCTTCACTTATTATATTTCATGAATTTATGTTGCAGCACTAGAATTGACAGATGGGCTTGTTTGCAGAACATACTTCTCTATTCCAAAGATAATGTAGTTGTCGGCTTTAAACTTAATATGCCTGTGATGTGTTTTTGCAAACAAGATCTTACTTTGTATGTCTTATTTCAGGAACACGGGAGTGGAACTTCGGATGCAAATCAGCCAGAAGGACATGAATCTGAATTAATGGCACATCTGGCTTCACAGAAACAAAGCAGAAAAAATACCCAGGTGTCTTATTCTTTTAAAAATGTGTAAATTACTCTTTTACAATTGGAGGCTCCTATATTAATGATCTTTGAAGACTGTTTAATGGAAAGCCAAGGAAAAACTAAACATATGGGACTGCTAATTATTCCTTGGCTCTCATGCTGCTTGGATGTTTTAAGATCGTTTTGAGCTGAAAAAAGTATCAGAATCTGCTGATACGTATTTGAAGAGAAACTGCATCTAGAAGTAATACAGTGTTTATTAGAAACAGAAGCAGTATTGAATGAACATGTGTAAAAATAACATAGGCCGTCAGTCCTCACAGATCAGTCTCTTACTGGCTTCATTCCGGCTCTATCTTTTCCTCTTATAGCCATTTAGAGTTAGATTTCTAAATAGTGTTTGGTCTTGGATCATAAATTTTAAAAAAATGATTTGAATTCTATACTGTATGAACCTTCATATATAGAAAGCTCTCAGCCTAAAATACCTTGGGCAAGAAGGAAAGAAAAAGCTTCTACTTGAACTAGAGAGCCCGTCATAGAGTAAACCAGAATTTGTGGGGCACCCGGCTTTGGTTTAGTTGCCCATTTGCAGGTACCCCATCTGGAACCTGGCAAACAAGATTAAGCTGCAGGCCAGATTTTCCTACTGTGCAAATGGCCTCCTAGTACAAGCAAAGCTCAAAAAATAAACAAACAGAACTGATATTTTAAGGCAGCAGTAGATAATGTGAAGCCGCAGAGGCTTGCGCAGCCCTCCTATCTTTTCAAGCAGCTCCCAAAGCCATCTTCATGCACCTCTAGAATCCTTTTCTCTTTTATTAAAAGGAATAGGACCTTTATATTCTCTTTTCCTGCATAGAATCTGGATTTGCTTCATCTCCTTGAAAACTAACTGGCTGTGCTTTCCTGTGTTTCAGAGTTATAAGAGAAAGCCAGGACAAGCTGACAATGAACGCGCACCAGGAGATCAGAGCCAACCTGTTCACAAGCGACTGAGAACTATTGAGTCTAGCCAGGAAGCAGAGGAAAGGCCAGTTCAGCCAGGACAACATCAGGTGGAAGCTGACACCTTTGAGCATATTAAACAAGGCAGTGAATCCTATGATGCTCAGACCTACGGTATGGCAGCATTCACAAGATACCTCAGGGAATAATAATGATAAAGCTCTTTATGGCATCATAGTTTGAAAAACATATATATTTCTTCATTAACAGATATGTGATGACTGGGTGTTGTATTCCTTTTACATTCATTTACCCTTTAGGTTTATTTTGAGAAATGTATTTTTTATTCTGCCTTAGCTAATACTAATGCTCTACAGTTTAGTCCACAATGCTCTGTATCCTAAGACTGCATGAAACCTTCCTAAAGCCTTGAGTGTGACCCTCAAAATCCTCAAGTTTTGTTATCAAGTGTTGTTATCAGAAAGAGAAAGGTATTAAATTTGTTAGTAGAGAATAATAGAGAATAATTTTTAATTCTTGTTTTAGATGAATAAATCATTTTAGAAAAGTATAAATACTTTTTGTAAATAAAGCAGCAATGGCGACTAACTTAATCTTGTTTAGCTTGAAATGTAAATTAAATGAAAACCTTTGGGTGGGGAATGTGTTCTCCACAACTTTTTGAAGTACATCCCCTCCTGTTGCCTATTACAAGTCAAGTGCAATCCTCAGCTGAGAAAAAGATTGCATCCCAGTATCACATCTGTGCAAATTTAAATCTCGTTGGATTGAAGAGACTTGATATTGATTTAACAATATTTAGAGCTGTGTTGTGTTTTATGCTCAACTGCTAGCCGTATTTTATTTTTGCTACATTGGGCTGATTCAAGGAGAAAAATCAATTTGCTTGACAAATGCCATACTTGTTTCTAGACTATGAATAGATCAGCTCTGATTTTTATGATGGCTCATGTGCTGATGCTGGAGAACCTCTTGTAATTAGGATCTGAAAACAGTATTTTATTGGTTTATGTTCCCACCAGACGTTGCAAGTGAAGAACAACAAAAACCAATTTTGCCTGTTAATGAAGATAATGAAGAAACAGTTTCTGAAGATCTGGCTATGGAAACAGAGGATCATACTGCTGAAGAACTCAAAACTTCAGAGGTAGAAAAATTGAATCCAGAAGCAAAAATGTCTGGGGCTTCCAAATCTGGTAAGTCATCAACCTCTTGTCTTGAGATTTCATTTTTTAAGAAATATCTTCCTGCATGTTTGTGGAAATGGCACAAGAATACTGTTAATTAAATAAATTAATACTAGTGAATAATAATTTGTTGATCTAAGACATTGCTATGGCTATGTATTAAGTGAGCCAAAGAGTACAGTAATGGATATTGGATTATGCAATAATTAGCGAGTGTGTATAATTCAATCCTAGGACCTGAACTGATAGAGGCAGACAGCCAAGTTCCTAATTCTGAAGATGCTGAAGAAAGGGAAGCAAACTCTTTACTGCCAGAAGTAAAGCCGGACCGAAACAAGCAGTCTACTATTCATACTGCTCATCAGTTTTTGAAGGATCCCAATATACAGGTAGAAGACTGCTCGCATTTTTAAAACAAAATGATGAGCTAACTGGTTTAAGTAGATACATTTTTATGTGATCATAATGTTGCGGTAGTTGCAGGCTGTTGCAGATTACAATCTCAGGTGATGTAGAATGGGATCCTCAACCAGTGCACGGCCGGTACTGGTCCGCATCCTTTTGGGAGCCAGACCTCTCAAGCGGCGAGCAAGCACACTAAACTCCATTTACACAATCAATGGGAAGTACACAAACCCATCCCATCCCCCCCTTCCCCCCCGCTGGTCCACAGAGCTGGAAGGGTTGGGGACCACTGATGTAGAATCAGTAGATAGGGTTCAAATTTGGGAAGGACTTTCAACTGCTGATGATTGGATGGGGAGATAAAATTATGACAATAGGAAAAGATATTAATGCTACCACTACCATTTTACTTTGTAGACTCAGTATATATAGAGAGTCAGATATCTACATTAAAATGGCATAAAGTTGCTTTGCTTTCATTACTATTACACACCTGTAAAAATTATAATTACAAATTGGCTCCTTGGAAGTTTACAAATACAGTTAAAGTTAACAGTGCATGAAGAGAGACATAGAGCTGCAAAATTTCCACATTCTGATCAAAACTCATTTTCACTTTGGTCAGCTTCATCCAGCCTGTAGCTCAGGGGTGTCAAACTCCCGGCATCACATCGTTATGTGATGTATCGTGACTTTTTTTCCCCTTTGCTAAACTGGGGGTGGGCATGGCCAGCACATGATGCATCCGGCCCATGGGCCGCGAGTTTGACATCCCTGCTGTAGCTGCCTCAAATACTGATGCAGTCCTCTGAATTATATCATCTGATCCAAGTGGATACTAGGGAGAGAAGGCTAAATATTAATCAGTGGTGACAGTACTTTTTCCAAATCTGCAAATGATTTTCTCAATTGACTTCTTGTACGTGTTAAAAAGCATGGGGACCTGTTAGAGGTTTAAGCCATTTTTCTGCAGAAGGGAACTGAACTGACAGATGACTGTGAAATTTATTTATTCTACTGTGCTTCTATTTATTCTAGAAGGATAGACAGTAACAAAAAAATCAGAGCAAGTCAGTAAAACAGGATCGCAGACTTGCTGAAATGTTTCCTACAAGTGTAGTTTTGATAAAGGACAATAGATAATCTGGGGCAAAACCCATGTCATTCTGGAATGTTGCATTATTGTTTTATATGATGGTGTTCTAGGGATGATCTAGCACTTTTTCAGAAGATAAGCTGGCTGTTCTAGTTTGGACTACTGGTTTCCAAGAGAACCTCTTTTCCAATTCAGAGGATTAATTTTCAAAATACTACTGGAGTATCTTCAGAATTGGATGAATGGCATGGTCTGGAAAAGAATCACGTTCTGTATTTCTCTAGACCATCCCATTCTAAAGGTTTTGCACAACTTTTATAGTCTATGATAAAATGTATGTTACCCTTTGAAGGAGTATTTCTACCTCACACTAAAACTAATCTGTTCACATTGCTGGATTCTTATTCCAATTTGTTATATTTTAAGCACATTTTTAAAAACCCTGAAGAACTAAGGCAAGAACTAGAGAAGCAGCTTGAAGCTTGGAAGATTAGAAATCCTTTAGAGGTTAGTAACATATTTAATTAAGGATATCATTTTGTTTTGTTTTTTATGAGAAAAGTAATTAAACCTTGTTTTGAAGTCATTGAAGTGAATACTATTGCTTAATCCTCTCAAATTTGTGTGATGGTCCTGATAACCTCCTGCAGTATGTAGCTGGCGTTTTTATAATCATAAAATTGTAGAACAAATTACTTAGTTTACATCAAATGTTACAAGAGCTCTGGTGGCTTGGCAGACTAAAGCATGTTATTAACTGTTATTAACATCAGCTGCCTGCAATTACTGCAAGTTCAAATCCCACCAAGCTCAAGGTTGACTCAGCCTTCCATCCTTTCTAAGGTAGGTAAAACGAGGACCCAGTTTGTGGGGGCAATAAGCTGACTTTGTATAAAATATACAAAAGTATGAAGGCTATTGCTTAACGCATTGTAAGCCGCCCTGAGTCTCCGGAGAAGGGCAGCATATAAATCAAATTTTTTTTAAAAAAGTACAAAATGTTACCTTTGAAAGCCTATGGGAGAATGACTAAATTACTGACATCAAGGTATTAAGAAATGATGTACTTCTAACTAGGCGTTTTATTAAAGATATTTCTGGATTTTTAAAATAAATATTGGAAGCCTGAAGTATAGCCCCATCTAGTATTTTTAATACATAAACATTGGGAACAAATACTAATTTTCATAGACAGCCTGGATGTGTATTCTGCATTACTGCTAAAGCACTGTACGGACAACAACAACAAAAACAGTTATTTTCTAAACAATCTGGGTCCCACCACCACTTTTTAACTCATGGGTTTTATGGGGGTTTGTCTTGTACCTTGAATGCTGTAGGGGGATGCAGCAACCGAAGAGATGTGGCAGAGATACCTTCTGCTCACTGAACCTCTTTCACAGCAGCTCTGTGAGCAGCTCCGACTCCTTCTGGAACCAACTCAGGCAGCCAAGCTGAAGTAAGTAGAGCAAAAAGCAGGAACCAGCTAAACAGTTTGATCAGCAGGACAGAATTTCATAGTAGAATTCATAGCACAATGAAATCAACGGCATTTAAACTTTGTTTAGTCCTTGTTAGCAACTGCCTCAGCTATTTACATATATATGAACAAGGCTGTTTGCAAATAGATCAAGAAACACAAATAATTTTTAAAATCATTTTTCAACAAGTGTGGACATTTATGACAATAAAAGTCATTGTGAAACTGATTAAGGCTAAGTCAGTTTCAACCACCAGTGCTAGCCATGGGAGAGTTCTAATTTAAATCTTAACTAGTTAGGGTCCCAGAGGTGCGGTTGAGGTTAACCCTTTTTAAGGAAGACCTGCACTGCAGGAAAAAAGCATCTCAGAAACATGGTTTGTTTAAGCGATCTCTTCATCCTGCAGGAAGAAAGAAAGGAGGGGAGAACAGTCAGGCAAAGGACACTGTACTAGAGAACTTTATCTGAATGAGATGGCAGCAGCTAATGATCTTTGCAGGAACTCTCTCACATGGTTCATTTAGCGACCATGTCACTTAGCAACCATTTCTCCAAAATCAGTTGCAATTACTAAACAAGGACAACCAGTATTCATTAAATGGGTACATTAAAATATTAATTGAATTAACATTCTGAGTTCAACAGCCATGTATCTTGATTAAATGCTATCATCACTTTTCCAAGTGTATTAATTCTTAATTATTTTCTTAATTTATTTATTGTCATGTTCCCTATTTTAGGATGATACAAGAGTCTTTGATTCCTTCAACAGGTTAACTATTGTACCGTTTCCCCCAAAATAAGACATCCCCTGATAATAAGCCCAATTGGGCTTTTGAGTGCATGTCAATAAGGCCAAGCGCTTATTTCAGGGTTTAAAAAAACATAAGACAGGGTCTTATTTTCGGGGAAACATGGTAGTGTAAGCATTTGCTGGATGCAATGAAGTCTATATGTGTTTGGAGTTTGTGCACATGCAACAAGATTACAGTTTGACAATATAATCCGCATATTCCTAAATCATCTTTTATTTTTATTGAAAAAGTTTTAACCCTTATGTCAGTAAAAATATGTTTTCAAGTCTGAATTGTGCTTCAGAGAGATGACTGATTAAATACTTTTGGAGCATAAGAGCAGAGAGACAACAATATCCTTCACACATTCTATGATAATAAAACCAAAATAACATATGCATAACAAACATTGTCCCATTGGCTCAGCTGGCAGATTTTATTCAGATTGCAGAATTCATTGAGATTGCCAGAAATAACACATGGTTCTGTTTATTTGGAAAGGAACAATAACAACAGTTTTTGCAATTTGTATTTAATATTTTGGATTTCCCCCCTAGATTTTTATTTTTAGAAAAGCTATGAAAAATATTTAAAATTATTTCCAACCCTTTGTCTCAGCCAACATCACCTTTTCCAATTGTCAACTACATATATACAATAACCACATGTTTTAATCTAGCAATTTCTTCTAGCAATCTTAAATCAATATTTCTGATAATTAAGTCTCTGCTGAGTTGTGCAAAACTAATATTCTGCTTAGTTATTTTCATAAATGTCATGTTTACAATAAATTGTATATGTCATAGTGTTATGATATTTTATAATACTGTGTTATAGTGTAATGTTTTGAATGTTCCCAATTACCAGAGGTGATTATAGAACAGGAAAAAGGTTGAACATGCGCAAAGTAATTCCATACATTGCAAGCCAGTTCCGAAAAGATAAAATATGGTTACGAAGGACCAAACCCAGCAAACGGCAATACCAGATTTGTTTGGCCCTTGATGACTCTGCCAGCATGGTAGACAATCACTCTAAACAGGTAAAAAAAATTATAAATAAAGAACATTCTGATGTTTACAGGCCTGCATTCATTCATATTTCTTCTGTGTTTCATCCTATCCTATGTACAGTTATGACCATTTCTTTGGCAATCATTCAGAGTCATGGGGGTTCATAGCATATGATAGTTAACTCCCAAAATGTTTGAGTATAACTTTGGTCCCCAAAGTTACAACTGTTGCAGCACCCCATGGTCACGTGATGAAAAATTGGGCATTTGGGGCAACCCATTTGTTCTTCACAGGGGCACTTCTCCCAAATGCTTATCTCTTCTCTACCCCACCCCCACCCCCCATCTCTGCCCTTTTGGCTGCCCTGTGCTCACTGGTCCTCCTGCTCCTGCCACCTTGCCCTTACCGGCTCTGCCTATTTCCAAAATCTTGAAAGAAGGCCATGCCTGATTTCGACAAGGCCATGCGCAAATTGGGACAAAGAGCAGGCATGGCCAGCAAAAGCCTCACGAAGGGCCAGGTAGGGTGTGCTCATTTGCAGCAGCAGGAATAAGCTAGCAAAGGACAGCCGGGGATACCAAGGCTGGAAGCCCCAGCAGGACCAGCAGTAATGGCAAAGCCAGCAGAGTGCAAGGCAGCCACAAGGGCAATTGAAGAGGGATTGGCTTGGCTTTGAGATTGGGATTGGAAGGGACCAAGCCAGGAGTGGCTTGGATCAGGGTGGGACCTTGATTCATGACCTGTAGGATTTGGTTAACAACAGTAACCAGGACTGCCATGTTTGCTGCTATTATTCAGCGAGGCAATCACTTGATGCTGTGCTTTATGACTGCATCGCTTAGCAATGGAAATTTTGGTCCCAATTGCCATTGTAACTTGAAGACTATCTGTGGCTCATTCTGTCATTCTTTTGCTTTTGCCACTTGGGGTTTCCCAAATGCCAGTTCTCACAGAGTTTAAATATCTCATTGCACTTCAATAGATGTATAGGCATCTTTGTTTATGCCCCAATGACTGTTTAGTACTTGAGATGTATTTAAAGGAAAGTGTCATCACTGCAATTTTCTAATTTCTTGCAGAGTTTGTATGAAAGTATGTGGCATCACAAGCTTTAAGAAAAGGTCTTATTGGTGGCAAACATTTTTAGAATTTTGCAGTTTAAATGTTAATTCTGTGCCAAATTGTTCATAACCTACTGATAATACTTACTGTTAACCCTACTCATCAATGAACTCCAATTGTATCAACTTGTTTTTTATAGCTTGCATATGAATCCTTGGCAGTGATTGGGAATGCTTTGACACTTTTAGAAGTGGGACAAATTGCAGTATGTAGGTAAGAATACCTTAAACCTTTGTTGACTTTCAGTAGTGAAAATTAATATAATTTTTGTAGGGGGACACAATTTTTAAAAATATGTTTCACTTTATTTTAGTTTTGGAGAAACAGTTCAGCTGCTACATCCATTCCATGAACAATTCAGTGATCGATCAGGAGCAAGAATACTGCAGCTCTGCAAATTTGAACAAAAGAAGACTAAGATAGCTCAGGTATTGCCACTTCTTAAGGTCATGTTGTCCATTGCCTTACATCTGATTGCATTGTAGAGACAAATCTGAGATCCTCTGGTATACCTACCGTCAAGCTGCATGGCAGGATCCTTTCCCAAGTTTTTAGAATTGCCTTTGGGTTGGTGGTGGAAGTAACCTTTAGATGAGATGAGAAGCACGTAAATCAAATGAAATAAATATTTCCCCACTTGTTGGTGCCTCGGGATTTCACTCTACCTGTTTGGGTGCTGATTGTGATAAGGCTCAGGAGTTCATGTCCCCCATGACAACCATGGACTCATCTCAATACTAGGCCCAAACCATAATGGTGGTAACCCGTTGGATCTTGTCATTTTCTCTGAACAACTAGTTGGTGTTCTGGAGAGGGAGGGGATTTCCATCATCATGGTCAGACCACCCCTGATCCGGTTACAATCAAGAGCCATCTGTGAGCTCTGTAGGGTGGTGGGACTCGTTGTTCTGCCCCAGTTGATTTCCAATGGGAGCATGGGGAATTTTCCTGCTCTCTGGCAGGCAGTTTTGCCCTGACTGGTTAAGTGCTTGGCATTAGAAAGTGTGCTGGGTGCTGAATAACATTGCCCCTGAGTAGATTCTTCTTGCTAGTGGCTGATCCCACTTGGTGCCATGCTTTTCCATGACCCTCTCTAGAAGTGAAGCACCAGAAACAATGTCTGGAGCATAATTGGAGCAAGACAAGAAGTGAATACAACCAAGGACAGATACATGCTTCTGTTCAGGTCTTCATTATGGCAATAAAGGAGACTGTGTTTACTTATTGGACTCTTGTCCAGTGGCCTTAATTGGGGTGATCAATTCCCTATTGGATGTGGAGAGGGTGACAGGAATTCTCAGCAGTGAAATGTTGCCATGTTGTTGTAGTGACTGCAGTAACTCTTAACAAAATGGAACCCAGGGTAGTTCCTAATTTCTGCTGAGGAAAATAATTACTTATTTTGTTCTATCAGAAAACCATCTCAAAATGAAATAATGCTTACTGCTCTGCTTCAAATAGAATTTGGAAAAGTATAGTGTATAATTCAAATTAGGACTTTCCTATTCTTTCTCACAGAATCAGTGTGACAGTTTCAGGGTGGAGGTTGTTGTTTCACAATATTTGTTTCTTTTTTTTTTTATAAATTTCTTTATTAAAGCATTTATTATTTACAAAACAAAAAACAAAAAGAAGACAAAACCATACTGACAGACAAATGACAATATTTGTTTCTTGTGTTCTTCTACAGTTTTTAGAATCATCAATAAATATGTTTGCTGCAGCACAGCACTTGTCTTCGAACATCAATCCAGGTGTGTCTCTGACTGCTTTTTTATAATCACTGATGCCACACAGTAGCATACCTTAAGTGAAAGCTGTATTGAGTTGTTCTGGAATCGGGCAACTTCTAAACTAAATAAATAAATAAAATCTGCATTGACTATAAGAAGCATTGTTATCTGTGGTTGCTGATTGGTTGATAAAGGTGTGCCTAGCATTTAAGGTCACAACATCTCAAAGCAGAATAGTCCTCGTTGCACTTAACACTGGAACAGTGTTGAAATGGGCAACTCAATTGTTTGAATGTTTGAACTTTAAAACAGTAAAATATTGTGTGGAATAGCACTTCTTAATAAATATTCTAAAGACGAAATATTTGAATTCTTAGTTCCCCAGTTCATTACTACTAGACAGATTGGGATCTATTTCTTCAGTTATGTATCAGATATTCACCAATATTATGTTTTACTTTAAGAAAATAATATTTAGATTCCATTTAGTTTATCCAATATAGACAATACATTTTTAGAACTTTTTTTTTCAATATTAGGCAATACAGAGCTTTTATAAATTCTTGGAATATTTCTTGTTTTCTGTATATTTGATTCAGAGTTTTATTAACAACTGAAAATATGTCTCTTACTAGAAACTGCTCAGTTACTCCTAATAGTATCAGATGGAAGAGGTCTTTTCCTTGAGGGCAAAGAACGTGTCAAAGCAGCTGTTCAATCTGTACAGAATGCAAATATCTTTGTTATTTTTGTAATATTGGACAACCCTAATTCACGGGTAAGTTATCAATGCATCTGTGCTATTTTAACTATGAACAAAGCATGTTATACATAATTATAAATTAATAATATTGATATTTACTAAGTTCCCCTTCAAATGGTAGCAGTAAAAAGAGCTTTTTATTGCTATTATTATTGTTGTTGTTACATATTATTACCATTTATTACTGCTGTACTTGTAAATGATTGCTAACTGAGGTTGTTGTTAATCAAGGAGTGGATGTAAGTTAAAAGGTTGGGGGGAGATAATTATCAGGAAGAGAAAAATCTCATTTTTTCTGCTGTCTTCCTGACCATTTTCATTTAGTTTAACACAAGCATGTGTACACGGACGTGAATATTACTTGATTATAAGAAAAGTCTAAATCTGTAATCCAGAATTTACTTCTGTTAATTTGCTGTTTTCATTCACAGGATTCAGTCTTGGATATTAAAGTACCTGTATTCACACGGCCTGGAGAATTGCCAGAAATAAGGTCATACATGGAAGAATTTCCCTTTCCTTTCTACATAATTCTCAGAGATGTGAATGCCCTGCCAGAGACTCTCAGTGATGCCCTTAGGCAGTGGTTTGAACTGGTGACTGCTTCAGACAGTTTGTAGAGTGCGTCAAGACTTCATCAAACCATATAAGCTGATGTTCAAGGGGGCCAGAAATCCAAGACCTCAAACTTGCATTTTCCCTTCTCAGTGCAGGAGACTATGCGATCCATGATGAACTTAGTCATTGTCCCTAGTTTCCTTGCCAGTATTGGGAAACAGTGAACAAACCATATATTTTTTTCATTTTTGTTGTTGTTGTTGTTGTTTTACTTTGAGTAACTTATTCTAGGGTTTATTTTATATCCTCATCATTAGGAATTAGGCAGGCTTGTTGAGTAGTAAGGAGCAAATTTTGCTTCCAAAAGAGGAAGTTGAACTCAAACTGTTGAACTATAATAAAAAATAGTTTGCTTTTAAGTCACCTGCATGAGTGGACCCTGTGTTGAGGAGATGGGGGAGGTTAAATTTTACACAGCCAAAAAATAATAATCTCCTTGAATACTTGAAATTACTCAATATTGCTGAACGGTTGCTCCAAGGATATTTTTGTTATGTTAAAGACTGAATTATCATTTTACACTGTGACTTTTGCCTTCTGTCCAAGGCAATTACTAGGACACACTTGCAAGGGACTTTTTCTTCCCAACCCTTTTTCATTGCAAAAACTATGCATTGTTTGTGATTATTAATAAAGCCATCCTTTTGTTTGTAATTATGGTGTCCATTGTTTGAAGGAATTAATCAGGCCTGAAATAATCTAAATAAGGATTATTCAAATTTGAGAACTAAAGTAAATTCTGACACTGTCTTGAACTTGTCCATTCTTGTATGTAAACCAAAGATCGATGTAATGATTACTGCACTATTTCATGGGGTCCAGATGTGGCTGGTACTGCTGATGCAGGGAAAGTTAGCAATTAAACAGGAAGCAATTGTAAATGGAAGTTGGAGGAAGTATTTCTTGTACAGGAGCAATAATCATAAATTACAAAGGGGATATATACAGTTCTTGGAAAGCAGCCTCTGTCTGGTATCTACTGAACATATACCTCCCCAAGCCAGTATTGAATGGAAAGCCATGCGACACTGCATGGATTAGAACTTAACATTGCAAAATATTTACAGTTTATTTAGCGCAGAATATAAAGTACTTTGTGAGAGTCAGTTTGGTATAGTGGTTAAGACATCAGGTTAGAAATTGGGAGATCATGAGTAGTAGTCCTGCCTTGGGCACAAAGCCAACTGGGTAACTTGGGCTAGTCACTTTCTCTCAGCCCTAGGAAGGAGGCAATGGCTAACCACTTCTAAAAAACTTTGCTAAGAAAACTACAGGGATTTGTCGAGGTAGTCTCTAGAAATCAGACCCAGTTCAACAGAAAGAAAAGAACCCCTTTATAAGATTGTTGAAACCGAAAGTTTTTTAATATTCCTAAACCAAACCTTTCTTAAATTACTTAATATGAAGTTATTTAAAACAACTTTCTTATAAATAGCTTTATGTAAGGTTAGACATTGATAATTGGGACATATAATTAATCAAATCATGAAGACTGGAGTTGATGTTTACCATTATAACTCTTTTCCATTTTCTAAACTCACAAAGATGTTGGGTAAAAGAACTGCATTGTTCCTCTTGATATTTTTCTGCTAAAAATTATATTCTGTAAACCTTGGGAATTTCTTGCTATAGATGAGTATATTTTGGTCATATAAAGATCCAGATTTGGAGAATATACAAGATGTGATTTATGTCAGGGTATTGTGATCTTTACCAACAGCGTAAAATGGCTGTCCAAAATAAAGCAGAACTACCTCAAAAGCTTTAGGCATATAGGAAGAATATTGTAGTTTGCTGTAATTTGGTAAAATAAAACCTGACAGCTCAAGATAGCTTCTGGCACTGTTTATTTTCTGGTCTCTCAAGTATTCAAATAGAACAGAGAAAAGTAATACTGATGGTTTGTAGACTTTTGTGATAGTGGTGAAGGAGGGAAGCCTTTTATTTTCTCATGTGGTAAAGCTGCCCATTCTTAGCAAAAAGCCTTGAGATCCAGTATAGTCTTTCATTGTCTAGCATGAACTGCATGATTTACATCTCTCAAGCACTTTAGTAATGTTGAGGTCAGGAGACTGATGGCCCCGCTAGAATCATTTCGTTCAGACACTGAAGGATCAACTTGGCCTTATTTTCAGATCGTTGTCATGTTGGTAAGATCAAAGTAAGCCCTTTGTGCAGCTTCTAGAGCTGCATATAATTCAAAAAAGAAAAAAAAAGCACGAAGTTCAGAAAGGTGTGGTTAGAATGTAGTATTGCAGGCTAACTCTGCCTACAGCCTGGAGTTTGATCCTGACTGGCTCAAGATTGACTCAGTCTTCCATCTTTCTGAGGTTGGTAAAATGAGGACCCAGATAGTTGGCAGCAATACGCTGATATTTGTAAACTGCCCATAGTGCTGTAAAGCACTGGAACGATATATAAATCTTAGTTCTATTGCCATTCCAGACTATGAATGCAAATTTTCTTCCAACATTTTGTAGCATTTGGGGCAAAAAAAAAATTGCAAAAAGTGGGGGAGGGGGGGTTGAGGTGGGGAGCAAATCTACTATGCAGTTTTGTTAGCAAGTACTGTATCTTATTGTGTATTCTGAAACAGCTACCCCACTTGATTTCAGAAAAGCATGTGGGGTTTTTCTTCGTCCCTACAAATTTTCCCAGCAGT
Source organism: Ptyas mucosa (assembly GCA_012654045.1). Lineage (NCBI taxonomy): Eukaryota > Metazoa > Chordata > Lepidosauria > Squamata > Colubridae > Ptyas > Ptyas mucosa. Next base: position 12,496,302 of record WNWU01000030.1, read on the forward strand.
TGTACATGCCATCCGTCTTGACCATGACTTGGTATTAACAGAACCCCAAATTTTCCACTTTTTGATTAGAGTTTGAACAGTGTTGATAGGCATTTTCAAATCTTTCACCATCTTTTTTTATCCTTTACTGGATTTATAAACTTGAACTATGGTATTTTTTGCTTGCAGATCCATTGTAAATTCTTTTGCTTTCCCCATGCTTCAGTAACCAGCAAAGTCAATGTACCATTTCTCAAGAGCTAAGAAACTCACTATTTATACACATACATAAATGCAACCAAAGAAGACACAGGTGTCTTTAGCTTTATTGCCATCTCAACAAGTATATGACAAATTTAGACTGTATTATAAGCCCAAATATGGAGTATTGAAACTTTTGAACCAAATCATTTTATTTCCTTTATTGCTACGGTTTACTTAATGATTGTCTTACTTTGCGATACCTAATAGTTTAATTTGAATCACATAAATTAAAAATGTGTTTTGTATGATCACTCGTGTACTTTACTTACAAAATGGTCCACTTCTTATAAATTCCACAAGAAGTATGTAAACTTATGAGCATAACCATATATGGTTGTAAGTGAAAAAAGATTTTCTTTTAAATTAAATATAAAATTATATTTTAGTGAAATCATGTATAATCGGTATATATAACTCATAAGTGTCAAGTAACATCAAGTCTTCAGTTCCCAGAGTAATTGAGGTCCTACATTTATCTTTCTAGCATTGAAGCCCCTAGACTTTAGCAATACGAAAAGCCCATGGAATAAATTTCCTTATTTTAGACATCAATTTCCATGTAATGGATACTACATTTGAAGAAATAAGGATTTATCTCAGTCAAATTAATGTTAACTATTTGATAGGACAATACAAAAAGTATTTAAAATTATTATTGCATCTCTACACAGTTCTTGTCATTTTATTTGTTTGTTTGTTCATGCATCACATTTAAAAACTGTCCAGGTCCCTCATAGAGCTAGTCTGGATGTTTTACAAAGTTCATGATTGTTTCCAAACACGGGGTATATATCAGTGGTGGGATTCAGCCAGTTCGCACTACTTCGGGAGAATCGGTTGTTAAGTTTCTGAGCAGTTTGGCTGCTGGAAGAAATCATTAGGACAGAGAACCGGTTGTTAAATTATTTGAATCCCACCACTGGGATATATGTATGTTCAAAATAAAGTGACTGGTCTTGAGTTATATTAACAATTCTGGAAATGTCAGTTTAAAATGTGACAATACAAAATCAAATCCATAACTTGTATGACCTGCCAACTCTTGAATCTCAGCCGCAATGCAACTGCAGCCAGCCTACCACATTCTCTGTGTTGTCTAGCATACACAACACATTTTATTGTAATAAATTACCTTAAAGTTAAACTAACTAAAGCACACAAAGATGATTAGAGGACTGAAGGCTAAAGCATATGAAGAACAGCTGCAGGAATTGGCTATGTCTAGGTTTAATGAAAAGATAAAACTAATCTTTACACATGGTAGCAGTACTCCAATATCTCAGGGGCTGCCACAAACAAGAGTGGGGTCAGCCTATTCTCCAAAGCACCTGAAGGCAGGACAAGCAGCAATGGATGGAAACTAATCAAGGAGAGAAGCAACTTAGAACGAAAGAAAAATTTCTTGACAGAACAATTAATCAGTTGCCTGCAGAAGTTTACATGGACCAACGCTGGAGGTTTTTAAGAAGAGATTGGACAATCATTTGTCTGAAATGGTATAGGTTTCCTGCTTCAGCAGGGGGTTGGACTAGAAGACCTCCAAGGTCCCTCCCAACTCTTGTTATACTGCTATTAAACGCAATTTTTTTCCTGGATTACCAGGATAGGACATTCAGGTTAATTATTCAAATTACCAGTTTCAATAACTTATCCTAAAAGGATTCTTCATTAAAAAAACAACACCACACCTTTGCGGTTTAGTTTTCTCGAGCATTTTTCGTGCTTCTACAAAAGAAGGACCACGTCGCTCTGGAAGAAGAATCTGCTTTGCAACTATCGATTGCCAATGGGCTGATTGTAACCAGAGACAATCTAATTGGAATATTGATCAAGACTGGAGTAATATCGTCAAACTGCACTTCTGGTTATATTCTTATTTATATTCTTATTTCGTTAGGATTGTCACTTGTTATTCTATAAATATTTAGTATGGGGGCGGGGTGGGAGGTTGTCTTTACACTTCCCTTCGGTTCTTAACTGAACCGTTCAACCTACTTGAGGAAGAAAGCGCGGCACGCAGCTCCCGACGTTCTCCGACGACACGTTTCCTTAAAACACGTGTCTTTCTTTTCACCTTCCACCCGGGGAGCTGCTAGTCAGGCTTGCTAAAATGACGGGAGGGGGGGGGGGGAGGAGTTACTTTGAAGTTCCCCAGTCTGCGGGCTCCCTCTTTCTTCCCAGTCCAGCCGGCTGCCGGGGCCGAGCTGGCAGGATTCGTCCTCCGCCTCTGGCGCTGAAGAGTCCCCGCCCCAGACCATAAAAGGGGCCGAAGGGAGGGAGCGAGCGTGAGCCATGGCGGCCACCCGGCTACCCCCGACGGCCTTAAGCCTGAAGCAGGTAGGGAAGAGACCGCGGCCAGGGGGGGCGGGAAGCAGTTTGGCCTTCTCTCTTTCTTTGCGGCGGCCTCGCTCCCGAACGGCGGTTGGCCGCTTCGTAGACCGCGCCGGCAGGAGGCCGGGCGAGCCTGTCAGTACAAAGAGCTCCGCTGCAATCGGAGAGTCTTGAGAAGGAGGCTCCGGGCCTGGAAACCGCCGGTCGGAAGGAAGCCTGGCAGCGCTGCGGCAGCCTCCTGGCAAACGCCCTGGTTCTGCCCGGAGACTTTAATTCGGGCCATTATTAGGCATCCCAGGTATTGCAGGCAAGTCGTCTGCTCGCTCCTCAGTCTCGTTTAGCTCCGGGCCTGCTTCGGCTTCGGCTTTTTCCTTTCCAAAAGGTCTTTCTTTTAGTTTAAGGTGACCAGACTTTAACATTGGTAAATAGGGACACCTGTGGGTGTGGCTTATTTTGTGGGCGAGGCTTGGAGGTCATGTGACCGGATGGGCGTGGCTAGCTGGCCATGTGACCGGGTGGCCATGGCTATGTGTATAGGACTACTCAGAGGGCTGAAAAAAGTCATTTCTGACAGGTCCTCGCACTTTTGACTGGTCCTCACACTTATGACCATCCTCACATTTACGCCCGTGCAGCATTCTTAACAACCATGTCACTCATTTCACAACTGCTTCTCTTCACCATGGTGATAAGATAGGGCAAAAAACGTAAAATGTGAGGACAGTCGTAAGTTCGAGGACTGGTCAAAAGTGCGAGGACCAGTCAAAAATAACTTTTTCAGCCCTCTGAGTAGTCCATGTGCATAAAAGGATACAGCAATAGAGAGGGATGAAGGAAGGGAAATTAGAGTAGGAGTGAGGTTAAGAGAGGGAGGAAGAGAGGAGGAGAAGAAGAAAGGAAGAGGAAGTAGGGAGGAGAAGAAGAGAGGGGGAAGAGAAAGTAAGAAGGAAAGAAAAGAGAGAGGTGGTAGGTTTGAGGAGAAAGTTTGCTGTACAATAAAAAAGATGAAAAGGAAGAAAACCAACCCCAAACAAATATAAAGATATTAAGATAAAGAATGAATTGTTAAACTTTAAAGAATAAAAGAGAACAAATATGAATAAATAGCAATAATTAGAAACACACATACAAACATACAATGTATTTTCTTTGAACAGAGTATTTGGCCGGTTCACAAATTTAAACAGTGTTTAGTCATTTCACTTAAATTTACAATTTCTATATTTCCTTTTTGCCATATTTATTCCTCATCTATTTTTTTAAAAAACCAATATTACCCTTCATCCTCATCTCTAATCTTAATCAAATTCAATTTTTCACTTCTATTCTATATTATACCCCTTCCCATTGTCATCTATTTTTATATCCATCCTCACATTGGTTAATTATGTAATATTACAGTTGTTTAATACAAATTCAACATTTTAATATAAATCAATTAGTTATATAACTATCTTTTTTGTATATTAATCAATATGAACATGAATATTCCAATTATTTCCATGCAATCCAATTTCTTACAAATCAATTAATTATATTTATCAATAATAATAAACCAAATAGTTTCCCTCCAAACCACAACTTAACCATTTCTACTTTCAATACAATATACAATTAATAGTATCTCAATTATTAAAATTCCCTAGTTAAATAGAGCTTTTTTTTCTTTTGTGTTTTAAAATCTTGAACTCTCCTCTTTTGCCATTTGCCATTGTTTGCACCTACCTTTTTTGATGAGGAAAAAGAAATCTGCCTTTCCAACGTTGCAAACAGCAAAGCCAACAACCTGCTTTAGTTTCGGTTTCATTTTCAGTTTAAATTGCACAAGGAGAAAAAAAACTAGAGGGGAAAAATCTGTTAGGGCTTCAAAGGGCCGTCTATGTTTTCTTTTAACACTGATCAGCTGTAGGGCGGGCCTTTGAAGCCCCACCGCAAGAATTTAAACAGGTTTTTTCCCCTCTAGCCATCAACTGGGATTCAGGAGGCAGCAATAGATTGGGAGTGGGCGGGGTAAGCAAATCCCGTTCTCCCGCCGTTTCCTAGCTTGTCCTGCATTCCTTCCAAAAATCGGGACTTTTTAAAAATGCCGCAGGATGTGGGACAAATTGTTGAAAATCGGGATTGTCTCGCCAAAAGCGGGACGTCTGGTCACCTTATTTTAGTTACAGAATCTGAGGGGGCTGCTTCGTTTGGAATGTACCTATAGGCAGTCCTCCACTTACGACCACCACTGAGCCCAGAATTTAGGATGCTTAAGTTGAGAAATTTGTTAAATGGGGGTTTTGTCCCATTTTACAACCCTTTCTTGCCACTTTAGTTAAGTGGATCACTGCATTTGGGAAGTTAGTAACGGGTTTGTTAAGCGAATCCGGCTTTCCCCCATTGACTTTGCTTGTCAGAAGGTCACGAAAGGAGGATCGCATGACCCCGGGACGCTGCAACCGTCATAAATAGGAACCCAGTTGTGAAGTAAACCAAATGTAAATCACATGACAATGGGGATGATGCAACGGTCGTAAATGTGAAAAATAGTCATCAGTCGCTTTTTTTCCCAGCAGTTATAACTTATCACTAAATGAACTGTTGTAAGTTGAGGACTACCTGTATGTTGTAACCTAGGGTTTGGGGTTTTTTCCTAACGAGAGAGCCTATTGCTGCTTCAGTAACTGAATTCCTGAATTCCAGTATGCGTCTGCATACTGTATGTAGAGAAAGCTTCCAAGGAGAATTTTTGAAAGAAGAATTCTGGAAAAGCAAGATTAAAACATATTTTTGGAAGATAAAATATGGTCGGGTATGGTCAACTGCATGTGGATAAGTTGCATACCTTGGAGTATGTACACGAACACACAAGCACACCCCCCCAAGACTAAGTTCTAGCTATATATTAAAATAGATACCTTGTCAGTATTTCATATTTCTGTAGGATTTATATGAACACAAATTTGGGACATACATGGTGTTTTAGGAACAGGTGCAATTTTGGATGCAACAATTGGCAATTAATGGATATCTCAAAAATTTTCTCTCTGATTTAGGGAAGAACCATTCAGAAATCATCTTCTTTAATCCAGAGGTTGCGAGCTAAGCTTTTGGGAGGATGGGGAACAAAGGGCTTTAACTTCATGATTCTATCTACATGATATGGAAACAGTTCACATTGTCATAATGATGTGTCGCTGTGGGGGTCCTATTGGCCACTTTAGGCTGGTACAAGCATGCACCCTCTTCTGTGACCATGGGCATGACTCTCTATGGCTATTTTGGCCTGCACACTGAATTGAGCCTGCACACTGGACCCACAGAATACAGTAAAAAAAGTGAAAATGGTAGTAATGATTGTATATCCAAAGCTCCCTCTGATGAAACTCATGAAAACCAACAGTTTCTAATTAAATAAATATTCCATGAAGTGGCCTCTCGTGAGCCAGACAACCTTGGCCCATTCAGATGGACAGGTCAGGCAGATGCACAGATTTTACAAATAAATTGACATAACATTAAGATAGGAGATAGGATAGAAGTAAAATATGTGGAGTATTCGTGTTTAACTAAATGTATTTAATTTTAAGAGGGCAGGTACCGTATTTATTGGCGTATAACACGCACTTTTTCCCCCTGAAAATAGGGGGCAAATGATGTGTGCGTGTTATACGCCGATATAATGTTAAGAAGCCATGTTTTTACAGTATTAACAAGTACCGGCAACCCGTGCCTTCTTCACGTCTAATTCTCGCGGCCGTCGGAGCGTAGTTTTTTCCTGAAATTTCCCTCTTAAAATGAAGGTGCATGTTATACGCCTGTGCGTGTTATACGCCGATAAATACGGTAATTAATTGTATGTAAATTTGATAGTTGAGAGAAACAAGCAGGTTCATGATAATAGTATGCTTTCAAACCCATTATTCTCAATGCCACTTTTATGCTGCTTCTGAATTTGTACAGCTTATTGTAAGTGAATTGTTGGGTTCCAGGTTTTTTGCAGAAACAGCAAATGGCAAGACCTTTGACTTATGACAAAAAGTGAGAGGTCCATTCTTTGTTTCCTTTGATGTTCTGCAGTTCCTGAGAAGACAGCAGGTTCTTCAGTTATACAGAAAAATCCTCAGGACCATTCGTCAGATCCCCAATGAAGCAGATCGTTGCTACATGAGAGACTGGGCGAGGGAAGATTTCAAAAAGAATAAAGAGGCTACAGATGAGGCAAGAGAATTCTCAAAATCTGATGGACTTGAAGATTACAGCTGTAGCTTGGGCCTGAACCTCTGCCTGCTGCCTTCTGGGAGGCTCCTATAGAGCTTTGCTTAGAATATTAGACAGGGATTGGAAAATGCATTTTGAGTGCTATGCAATTGCTTGCCTGTCAGTCAAACATATTTTGGAATATTAATTCCCCTTTAAAAAAGAAATTCCAAAGCTAGTTTTGGTAAAGAAAAAGCTATTTCATATTTACATTCTTTTTCTGGCTTTCCAAGAGCCAGTAGCTGGAGCCTGATGAAATGGCATATACTTGGAATTTAAGAATTCTGAATCCAGAAATTAATTTCAAATAAGAGAAGTGAACAAAGTAAATCCTGTTTAGAATTCTGTCTATGGAAAGGAGAATAATTTAAACCCATTGCCTTGCTGAATAATGCTTCCTAATTTGAATAGTTATTCTGGTGAAGAAGAAAAGCCATATTTTCATGATAGTTTGTTTTTATACTCTTTTTCTGCTTTATGCTGTCACTTCTTGAGATGGCTGTTCATATAAATTTGATAAATAAACTTGTTTAATTTACTTTGCCTACCAAGTATAACATTTTTGTTTTATAGGATACAATTAAGATGATGATCACTCACGGCAACCTACAGCTTCAGGAGCTTGAGAGAACACTAAAATTGGCAAAATCCTAGGCTTAATTCTGCTTACAAATTAAAACGATTTTTCCTTGTAGCTAACTGCAAAGACATTAAGTGGGAGGAGCCGTGCTGATAATCCAAAAATGCCTTGTGTACACTTCTCAAAAGTTTGATGGAAGACCTGCTGAATACTCTTTGTGAGGTATAAATGCCATATGTCTAAAGATTAAGGTGCAATAAGAATAAAAAGACAAGCAATAACAGCAACATCTGGACAATCCATGTGAAAAGTGCAAGAGAAAGGGAATTTGATATCTTAGATTTATGAATTATACTTGTACATACAAGAATACCATCACTCATTGGAACAATTTACTTTTACATGTATTATGTTTACCCAGAGAGTTCCACAAAGTAAAGAACTGAATGTTTATCAGTGCTGCACAAAGCTTTGAAGGGATGATTTAATGAGATATAAATATGCCTTTGAACTGAATCATTGAATTTCATCTCCAAGGTACTTCAGAGTGGCTTCAGTCAATTTGAAGGGGGTTCTATGGACTTCTGGTGCTTTCTGGCTTCAGTGTTGTATTCTTTTTCTTCTAAAAGCAAACTAAGTTGAAGGAGAATGGAATGTTTTCTTATGTTGACATGAGTTGACCAGTGTTTATAATATATAAGTTTATTTGCAACCATAGGTTTTAGCAAAATAGTTAGCCAGTACTTTTTATCTCTTTCTAGAACTATGCCTATAGAAGTAGTTCATGTACTTGGATGAACAAGTATAGAGTGGATCCAATGTTTCTGTTCTATATCTCTGGCTCTTTAGAATTTGTTTAGGCAAGTTTATTTGTAAAGAGAAAAATAAAGAGATCCAGTTTTGTTACTTTTTTAAAAAAATCTTTGCTCTATATCAGTGATGGCTAACCTTTTTGCCATCGCGTGCCAAAAGCAGGTGGAGTGCGGTGGGGTCACACGCACATGTGCCCACATCCATAATTCTATGCGCCCCACCCCCCTGTGCTCCCCCGCTTTTGGCACGTTTTTTGCTCTCCTCAGGCTCCAAAGCCTTTCTAGGAGCCTGGGGAGGGCAAAAACAGCCTTCCCCACCCTCCCAGAAGCCCTCTGGAGGCTGGAAACAGTGTGTTTCCTGACTTCTGGTTGGCCCAGAAGGCCCGAAAATCAGCTGGCTGGCACACGCATGCGTGCTGGAGCTGAACTCACGTGCCCACCGATATGGCTCAGCGTACCACCTGTGGCACCCGTGCCATAGGTTCGCCATCATGGCTCTATATTCTCCAAATTCTTAAAAATACCTATATGTGTACTGTCTAGCTGCAGATGTTTAGTCTGAACCAGTGTGCTTGCTATTAAGCAGTATATATGATTTTTTTTTTACAGTATGGCAAGATTCTGTTTGGGAATTATTGATTAGCTGAGCTGTAAAACTTTCATTAGTATTACAGTTTAGAAGCAGTAGGGCAGTGTTGTAGAATTACAAAGCAACACTCAGGGTTACAGTACAATATGCAATTTAGCCTCACAAGTATAGTGCAGGCCATAATCCAGTCCAGTGGTAAAGGAATCATAAAAAGACTGGAGGGTATTGACAGTGATATTAGCAAAATTATTGCAACAAGGCTAAGCCTTTTGAGTTGCCTTAAATATATCACTTGTGAATATTCTTTATTCTGGTGCAGCAGAGGTTCTGCAGCCTTTATTACATTTCAATGCCACAAAGCATCATCTCCATTCATTACTCTTCCCTGAGAGGTGACTACAGTACAATTTTGACAGATTAGTCATAGGTCACTGCATCCTTGAGGGCTGGGAGACTTTTGCTTTTACTTCCATATTCAAGTCTTGGCATTAGAATCAGGACTGGTTATCTTCCATTATGATCATATGCCTTCTAATTCCTGAATCAAAATGTATTGAAATAACTTAAAGGAATGAAATTATTTTGTGTCACAATTTAATATTAGTAACGTTCTTCCTAATCCAGAACATTTTATAAATAAGAAGAATTAAAATACTTTAATTCTTTAACAGCCTTTTTCTTCCAGAATTGTTATAAACAGTTCTACTGGCAGAAAATACTGAGGTACATATTTCACTAGGCAGTTATTTGTTTCAGGAAGCATAAAAGGTCATAAAAGAGCCAGTTTGGTGTAATGGGGGAGGTGCTGGCCTAGAAACCAGGAGACCATGAGTTCTCATCCCACCTTAGGCAGGAAAATTGACTGGGTGACTTTGGGTCAATCAGTCTGTCCAGTGGTGGGATTCAAATTTTTTTACTACCGGTTATATGGGCGTGGCTTGGTGGGTGTGGCTTGGTGGGTATGACAGGGGAAGGATACTGTAAAATCTCCATTCCCACCCCACTCCAGAGGAAGGTTACTGCAAAATCCTCATTTCCTCCTGATCAGCTGGGACTCGGGAGGCAGAAAATAGATGGGGGCGGGGCCAGTCAGAGGTGGTATTTACTGGTTCTCCAAACTACTCAAAATTTCCGCTACCGGTTCTCCAGATCCTGCTGAATACCACCTCTGAGTCTGTCTCGGCCCAACCCACCACAAAGGATTATTGTAGGGAAAATAGGAGGAGGAAGTAATAGTATGCATGTTCACCACCTTGAGTTATAAAATAATAAAGGTGGGATAAAAATCAAACAAACAAAAGGTAGCTGGTAGTGGGTGTGTAGAACACCTGAATCTTCCAGAATCTTGAGCTCCTATGGAAAGAATCTAGCTCATAGCACTCTGTCTGTTACCCATGCTGATTAATGTAAGGTATATATTCATAATACAACTTAAATAAGAGCTAATAGATATTAATACAGAATTGCAGATTGATGTAAGCAACACAAGAAACGTAGGAGCAAGTGACAGTAAAGTAATGATGGTTGCATCTCTACAATCAACTGGCATATATGTAGGACAGTTGTAGCATCCTGGGGCCTGGTGATCATCATTTGCAACTTACTGTGCCAGCTTCCAACATACAAAGTCAACGGGGGAAGCTGGATTCACTTAACAATTGCACGATTCACTTAACAACCATGGCAAAAAAGATTGTAAAATTCAATTAACAGCAACTCACTTAGCAACAGAAATTGTCCCAGCTGTGGTCATAAATCGAGGATTACCTGTATTCAACTATATTACCATTATTCTTGGCTGCACATCAGTCAGCTTTTTAGTATGGGGAGAGGAGTGTAAATCTTATTTTCAATCCCTTTCTACACCTTCCAGATGACTACAGCAAGTCTCCCTAGTCACCAATGCAGCTGAACAGTCTGGTCATCATGATCTCCTCCAGAGATTGGAACAAATGCCCATATATAAAGTTGTTAGGGCTGAGAATACTTGCAATTCTATAAGTCTAAAAGTCCTATACAGTATAAAAGAAAACAGTAGTCTTTCTGATGTTGGCCACTGTTTGCAATTTTCAAGATTCAACTCAATTATTATGGTTAAGATATTGGGTAAGAAGGAGACCTAGATTCTAGTCCACCATCAGCCATGGAAGCTTAGTGGAAGATTTTAAGCCAATTGCTCTCAATACAACCTTCACATGGTTATTACTTGTACCATTCTTGCACTGTTTCAGGGGTGAAATGCTCCAGGTTCGGACCAGATCGCCTGATCTGGTAGCGATGGAGGTGGATGGTTCGGAGAACCGGTAGCAAAAATCCCTGCCCCCCCCCCCCCTTCCCAGCTGAGCTGCATATCATCGGGGTTTTTTTTTACTTTTAAAAGCATTTTTTCTACAACCTCTTCGGCTGAAAAAATGCTTTTAAAAGTAAAAAAAAAGCCTCTGATGATCGTGCGGCTCAGCTGGGATCGTCAAAGGCTTTTCAAAGCATTTTTTCTACAACCTCTTCAGAGGTTGTAGAAAAAATGCTTTCAAAAGGCTCTGATGATCCCAGCTGAGTTGCCTGATCTGCAGAAGTTTTTTTTTCTTTTACATGCCTCTGACGATCAGGCAACTCAGCTTGGATCGTCAGAGGCTTTTAAAAGAAAAAATGCTTCTGACGATCAGGCAACTCAGCTGGGATCGTGAGAGGCATTTAAAAGAAAAAATGCCTCTGCTGATCAGGCAACTCAGCTGGGATCGTCAGCCTTTTGAAAGCATTTTTTACAACCTCTTCACCGAAGAGGTTGTAGAAAAAATGGTTTTAAAAGTTTTTTAAAAATGGCCACGCCCACCCAGTCACATTACCCCACCACCACCAAGCCATGCCCATAGAACCAGTAGTAACAAATTTTAGATTTCACCACTGCACTGTTTCCATTGTGCACATACGCAGTGTTCAGATAACCAGTGTCCAAAAACATACCCAGTGTTTAGATAACAATCTCACACTAAATAAAAATACCATACTCAATACTATAAAATGCTTGAACTTAAAAAATGTTTAATATAATAAAACAGTTTATTATAAAATAATAAAACTTTAAAGAATTCACAAAATGGCACAGGGACTGAAAAACAAGAATAGACATTCAATCACTCATTCCCAGCAGTGTATCTGAGGGGCACTGATAAGTAACAAACACATTCTAGCCAGAATTAGTATGACAACTAGCACTATTAGAGCTAAAACAACATTTTAGCTAAAACACATCAACAAAGTGTTGGCTTAGGAAAAATGGTTTCCTCGAAGAATTTCATGGATACTTCCTCATCTTTAAAGGCATAAGTTCAATATGAGTGAAATAGTTCATAAGTGTCCCCTGCCCTAAAATTGTTTCAGTGGAGTTTGTGTCCTTTTTTTGAGCCACGCAAGGGCTAGTTTTCCTTCTGCACTTTAGTCCTTAGCTTCTGCAGTTCCTCTTCTAAACTTTTAATGTATTCTTTAAGGACCACTTTATCTTCCTGAGCTTTCTGGTCAGCTTGACAACGAGCTTCTTCTATCTTTCTCTCATACCACTTCTCCATCTGACTTGACACAGCCTCAAAGAAGTACTGGGTAATTTCCAAAGCTTGAGATGTGCCTGCCAGCTGAGGACCGCCCTCCTTTCCTTCAGAGGCAGAAGGTGGGGGCTGCCCAGAGGGAGCGTCTCCTGGTTGGTGGGCCCTGTGCTTCAACTGACCGCTTTTACTTGGTTTCTTGGTTTGAGTCCCTTTGTCTATCAAGCAGCCGCTCTGTGATTCTGCCTTGGTACATTCAGGCGAGGACTGCAAAACAGTTTGTACTTTTACATGCCTCAGTCTGGAAACGGAGTGTTCCATTGCTGGCGGTTCTTGCTGCAGTCTGTTGAAATTTGCTTTATCCTTTGGCCTAACCACTTGGGGAGATGCTGCAGGAGGAGGAGGGACAGCACCACCCACTAACTGTTGCTCGGTTCCTGTAAACGGAAAGGTAACAAATCATTACAAGTGCTTGGAGTTGGGGAAGCTTCAGAAAATCCCAGGCCAAGCAGGAGAATGGGAATCATAGCCCCCATGCAGGCTGGCAATGGATAAGGTCAAACTTCCTTAATGCAGTTTTGGTCCAAGCTTATTCTAATTCCCTATGTCTTGTTAAAGGTAATTGGAATAATGATTGAAATCTCTTCCTAGAAGAATTAAATATTTTGAGAAATATTAAAAAAACCAGAATATTATATTTCCCTAAAGGAGAAACATGCTCTTGGAAAGCAGCCCCTACCTTTCTTAATAGCCCCCAGCAGGACTGGGCCAGCCTATCTACAAGACGAAAGACCTTCAGCTCCAGGGTGATGGGATTAAGACATGGCCCTTCAGGACATAATAGGACCATTTAGCAGAAGACACAGAGCTCACTGCATTGCACAATCTCCTAAGGACATTGCATCACTCAGCAAACTTCAACCATGGAGACAAACATGACTACATAGGAATCTGACAACAGCCAATAGAATACATGTTCTTACACAGGAACAAGAATTTCAAATTCAAAGGCCAAGAGAAGATATAAAACCCTCCCACTCTCAACTCCATGTGTTCAGCTGCACCAGAGAACCATGGGCTTGGTGGTTCTGCTTCATCATTAAACCATCTTTCTAATCAGCCTCCATGTTTCCAGCGTCTTCCTCCCAGCTTGGAACTGAACCAGATGGATATTTCTTCCAACATAACAAATGAGATCTTAGGAGACTGGTGACATGTTTAATTGCTTGCTTGATTGAATATTTATGCATGCAATTTATAGTCTGCTTGACGCCCAATGACACTGAGCAGCTTATAATTTTTTAAGAAATGGGCACTTGCAACATTAGAATTGCAGAATAATGGCCATGGCTTGAAATTATTGTGGACTCCTGCTCTTAACAGTAGCAGTTTTTCTTGTATGATGATGAAGAAGGCTTTAACCGTACAGGGTAAAGAGAAGCAAGCTGCCTAGTATAAAAAAATAAATAAATAAATAGAGACTGAAATTTAGATTGACACCACAGGTTTCAGTGCAGCAGCTTAGCATAGATATCCAACTGAAAATTGCTGAAATAGGAAAACAAAAATACCTGATGTGCTATCTTGCTGAACCACAAAATACTGTTTTCCAAATCTCTGCTCTGTGACTGGCATTCTACTCCGTTCTGTATCTTCTGAGAGGCTCACAATGCCAGAATGATGATGGGACCCATTTGATTGTGGTGGGGTTTGGCTGGTTTTACAGTCATTGGTGGTGTGAAGGTTTTCTGTATCCAAAGTCTCTGAGAGAGACTCAGATGTGGACAGAGTGGATTTTGGTCTTGAAGATCTAGAATCTCCAGAGAGCTTCATTTCTAGATTCTGAATTTTTAGCAGGCACCAAGCTTTCAATTCACCCACCAAAGACAGCTGTAAGAAGAATCCACACATCTATCAGAGCGCATCAAATGATATCTCTCAATTCTCAGGCACTCTTATATTTTGTACTAATGTACTTTTGAATCAAAAATATTTGCTGAAATATTCAACAAAATCAAAACTTCGGCATTTCAACCTGTAACAATTAGTTACATCGACTACAAAAGAGTTCATAGAATTCTGCAATTAGTTATGCGGTAAGGAGAAGTCTTCAAAATTTTGGGTTGGGGAAGGATAAAAGGCCCCTCGACCTCTTGCCAAAATGGGGTCTGCTCCCAGGATGGAGCAATGCAGCCTTTAAGGGAGTTAAAGGGGCAGATAAGCTTGCTCTCCTTTCCCAGGTGCTCTCCAGAGCTTTCAGGAGAGCTACAGAAGATGAGGGAATGGGACAACTTGCCACAGCCAACTCACTGCGGCCAATCTGTGGCGCAACCAACTCACCACGGGCAACTTGGCGCAGGACAACTCGCCATGGCCAACTCACTGCGAGACAACTCATTGTGGGACAATTTAACAATTCTATTTAATTATTTAAAACAAATAAAAATTATTTTAATTTTTGCCATTCACGTATCATTCTGTCCTTCCTTTTGCATCCTTTCTTTAATGATTCTATTCCACCATTTCTTTGATGTTAGTGTAACTCTTGTCCTGCAGCAAGTTGGCTGTGGCGAGGTGGCCATAGCAAGTTGGCCGTGGCAAATTGTCATAGGGAGGAGGATGTGGGATCCAGTGGGTGGGAAGGCAGGCAAAAGACTTGCAGGGATCCCAAGGGGCAAGAAGCCTGGGGGTGGGGGAGTTTTGAGAGGATGCCTTGGAGTGGGGGAGTTTAGAAAGGCCTAAGGCAGGTGGTTCTGGGCCTGCACTAAGCCTCCTAGGACTTCTCCCAGCTCAAAGCATTCCATGCTCTGCTTAACAACTGCATTGGGGAGAGCAGGGGTAAGGTCATTAAGCAAGGTGATCTTGTGGGAAACTCGCTTAATGACTAACACGACTTGTGATCACAATGGGCAGATTTCATTATTGTTTTAAGTCAAGGACTACCTTTAGAAGACAAGTGTACTCCATCCCTAAGAATCAAGAATATAATGTATTTTATTAAAATGTCTGATGATAAATATAATTTTTCAACAGCAAGAAGAAAAGACATACCGACAAAAATGATCAAAAATTATGTTGAAATACTTTGATTTCAGCAATCTAATTTAACTCTGAATGCTCGGAATAAAAACTTTCCACTATAACCAGAGTTGTTTTGCTCCTTTCAAAAATTTGTAATTCCTTTCATTATTTCACATATGCACTATTAATAAATCGCTCGTCATTTTACGTAATTGATCTTGCAAGTAACTTGCAAAATAGATCCTGCTTCTGCAGCACAAATCTATTGCTGCGACTTGAAGGCTCATAAAATTGCTTCAAAACCCTTGAAGGTTTTCCCAGGAAATAATTTTCTGTGTATTACATATGGCTAGAAGACTTCTAAGCAGCCATACAAAGCCTCTAAGTGCCTGTACCTAAGGGTGCTTCATGTCACAAAAGGCAGCTTCTATTATTATTGAAGCTTCTCATCCTTAAATCTGCACAACCTTATTGTGTGTTCATTTCAACAAACGCAGCAACCTACCTGGCGTTTCTCCCCTTCATTTCTTTCCAACTCCGTGTGCTGAAGACGATGAAGACACTCCACCCTTTCTGCTGACAGCCTCTCTGCCATCAGTTTGTCTAAAACACGGAGCTGTGATGGAACCAAAAGGTTCATTCAGAAACGGTATCACTTTAATCATATACAGTACCAGATCTTGTACTTCAAGCCATTAGATCAATAAATCTGAAAAGGGCACTTTCATTGAAGTAGTGTGACTTCATTATTTATTTCAGTAAAGAGCCTTGGTAGTACAGTGGTCTAAAGCACCCTGTTATTAACACCAGCTGCCTGCAATTATTGCAGGTTCGAATCTCACCAGGCTCAAGGTTGACTCAGCCTTCCATCCTTTCTAAGGTAGGTAAAATGAGGACCCAATTTGTGGGGGCAATAAGATGACTTTGTATAAATATACAAAAGTATGAAGGCTATTGCTTAGCGCATTGTAAGCCGCCCTGAATCTCCGGAGAAGGGCGGCATATAAATCAAATTTTTTTAAAAAAATACTTCAGTAAAAATTGTTTTGAATTTATTTTAGCTACAGATGTGCCCACAGAGAGTTTTTTTTTTAAAAGAAGAATAATGTATTGGTTTTCTTTCAACAATTGAGGGTTTCTACTATCTGTCTACTTGCCTTACATAGGGACATACATTCTTATATATAACTGGGTTTCCACATCATGCTAAACCAGAATATAATTTCTTTGTTAGCCCAAATGTGTGAATCCAGCTAGCTTGGTTTATTCAGTTAAGGTTTGTTTAAAACATAGCTTACCATAGGTATGAACTGGGCCAATTTCTTTACAAGTCTTATACAGGTAGTCCTCATTCAACAACCACAAATGGGACTGACAATTCCGCCACTAAGATTTCACTCACTAAGCAAAAAATTGTGATCACAACTATGTATTCCTTTCTTCCTCCCTCCCTCACCCAGCCTTTGGAATGCTTACCCCGGCACTCTAGGATAGCTGGCTCAAAACTGATAAGACTAAATCTGACCAGTTTCACACCTTCGCTTTTGCCTGGCCCTTTGGATTGTAATGGCCTCCCAGAACTAGTAAAAACTGGTTTCTCCAGAAGGACCTTGGGGATATTATGTATGTGTACTTGTGAACTTACATTCATTATAAAGGAAGGGATTTCAAGAGAGCAAACAAACGCACAATGGAGAATATGTATATTGAAAGCAATGCACTGGGGTGGCAGCTGCGAGTGCACTTTACAAAGAGCCTGATGTATTCCTCATTGTGTGCCTGCTTATTCTCTTGTAATCTCCTCCTCTACAATCTCTCCACTTTAAAAGGGAAGGGAAAAAAACCCCAACAGATCAGCATAGGACAATGTGTACTGACTGTAACAGCGATTATGTGATTAAGGGATACTGCAAAGGATGTAAATGTGGGTATTGGTTGTGCAGTTCTGTACTGTTGTAACTTCCAATGGTTGTTAAATGATACACTTGGTAAGCAATGGCTACCTCTATTGGTTTAGTTTTCATGGCCAGTATCATTTGGGTAGTATTGGGCTTGGTGGCTATGGCCTAACATCAGGAAACCTGTTGCCTAGACTATGATTACCAACCTCTGAAGACCAGCAGCGATCTTTCTAAATGCGCTGCGTAATAATGAGAACTTTAAGATAGGGGTGTCAAACTGGTGGCCCATGGGCCAGATGCGTTACCGGCAGGCCACGCCCACCCCAGCTCCACAAAGGGGAAAACATAGTGAAATGTCATGTGACGGCAACATGACGCAGCAAGTTTGACACCCGTGCTTTAAGATGTAACATAGGAAGATAAAACACTGGCTGGTCTACAGCTTGTGCTTCCTAGGCGAAGTACAGCAGAAAATAATGTCCACATTGAAGCAACCATATCAGATAAAGCAGCTTTGCTCTCATATCATGGAATGTGTTTCACAGGGTGATAATAGGCAGTCAACCAGTGAATTCTGCTGCATCTGTTTTCCTCATAAACCCCACATTTTGAGACACATTGCATCCCTTGATTCTTCCTTACCTGATGTTGTGTTTTATTTTCCATCTGTCCTAATTTGCTGTTCATCTTATCTTGCACTGCTACTAACTCAGCTTTTATTTCTTCCATAGCAGCTACCAGCTGGTTCTCTACTTTATGTATTAGTGGCTCACAACGACATCCATTTATAGGTGCCTACCGGAAATGACATGCACACGTGCATAAGCAACTTTCTCTGAACAAACATATTTTGCTAATATAGCAAAGACAATCACAGAAGATAGCATTGGGGATTGGGGCCTCCTGGCAGCCAATTAATGGGAAAAGAGCCTGGTGGCACAGTGGACTAAGTGCTGTTAAAGTAGCACTTAAGTTGCCAGCTACCTGCAATTACTGCAAGTTAAAATCTCACCAGGCTCAAGGTTGACTCAGCCTTCCATCCTTTCAAGGTAGGTAAAATGAGGATCCGGATTGTGGGGGCAATAAGCTGACTTTGTATAAAAAAGAACACTGCTTAGGGGGGGGCGAAATCCCTACTAAGCAAGTATATACAAAAGTATGAAGGCTATTGCTTAATGCATTGTAAGTCGCCCTGAGTCTCCAGAGAAGGGCAGCATATAAATCAATCAATCAATCAATCAAATAAATAAATAAGAAACATGCCCAATAAGTTTAAAAATAAATTTGGACTACAATTCCCAGCCAACATGATTTCCAAATTAATATTTTACATTTATGTCATTAATAACACAGGGAATAAAAAACAACATAGTATAGTGGTACGATCAAGTTTGTGAACCCTTTGGAACTGAGCCATTTCTTCATGTTTCTTCTGTTTTTGGAGTGTTGCATGCTTTATTCTTGGGTTTATTTTTGTGGGATAACCACTCCTAGAAGGAATTACATTTGTTTTGCATATTCTCCATTAGTATGTTGTCTGCAATTGTTTTGTAACTTTGTGAATATCAACAGCTCTTTTTCTGAGGTCCATGACACGAGACATAGAATCAGTTGATCAGTGGAACAACTTGCCTCCAGAAGTTGTGAATGCTCCAACACTGGAAGTTTTTAAAAAGAGATTGGACAACCATTTGTCTGAAGTAGTGTAGGGTTTCCTGCCTGAGTAGGGGGTTGAGCTAGAAGACCTCCAAGATCCCTTCCAATTCTGTTATTCTGTAGTCAACATGCATTAGTTTTTGTAGAGGAAGGACCCTCAAACTCATATTTGATGGTCATCTCATTGATTGGAACACCTGACTGAATTATTCCCTTAAGTATATGTGTTGTGGGGCTTCATATAACTTTTTATAGCAAAGACACTGAAACATGACACTGAAATTCTTTTATGGCATCATCTATATGAGTTGCTTTATTTATTAAAAGGACTCACATGAACCTCAGATCACACCATAGGCCACAGTACTGCAAGATTATGAATAGTTCTACGGAGTTTGCATCTTTCTCTCACCCCTCGTATTGTTTTGAAGATGCAAAAGTACAGCTAATTGTTTAAATAATCAATTAAATAATTGATACAAAAGTATAAAAATCAATTAAATAATTGATACAAAAGTATAAAAATCAATTAAATAATTGATACAAAAGTGTAAAAATGAATTTGTTTTAGAAATACATTATATATATGACACAATATATATGTACTTCATTGTGATCTAGCCAGGGGTGAAATTCAGCAGGTTCTGGAGAACCAGTAGCGGAAATTTTGAGTAGTTTGGAGAACCGGCAAATACCACCTCTGGCTGGCCCCAAAGTGGGGTGGGAATGGTGATTTTGCAGTATCCTTCCCCTGGAATGGGGTGGGAATGAGGATTTTGCAGTATCCTTCCCCTGGAGTGGGGTGGGAAGGGAGATTTTGCAGTATCCTTCCCGTCACACCCATCAAGCCACACCACGCCCACCAAGCCATGCCCATAGAACCGGTAGTTAAAAAAATTAATTTCACCACTGGATCTAACCCTGATGTTTCTCAACGCTGGAATCTTCCAGACCTGGGAAGTGAAATCCATGCAATTGTAAGTACTGACCTATGTGATGCCTTTTTAAAGAGTGCCAACAAAATTGTTTTTTTTAGTCTCAAGAACTTAAAAGAACTTTAAAAAAGGACCTATTAAGGAATATTATTAAGGAATTGTTACTGGGATTACAATCTTATGTTGCTTACTTACTTAATTGTTCAAAAATTCTGCCTCCAATCAAAATTAAAAAGTAGATTCCAAAATAAGTATCCTCAGTTTCTAATTCTCAGTTCCTAATTCTTAAGGAAACATTGTGCTTACTACCAAGAAATAATTCAGAAAACTAAATAATTTAGTCATGAAGGCACATTCATATTCCCCTGATCAATATCTATATCCCCTGATATTCCACTGTTAAAGCACAAATATGACTCCTGTAAATTACAGAATTTCCTTGAAAATCCTTTATTCCTTCACTATCCCCAGCAATACTTCGCTTCTAGATTTATACCTGCATAATTTTTCCATTCTTTCCACGGTACAGAGTATATAATTGATAGGCCCTGAATTCATGAGGTGGTGGTGGAGATGCACAGCGATGCTTGCTTCTGCGTTTTGTTGGGTTTTGCTGTGGACCAGGAGGTATCTGCTGATCCGCTGGGGGCAAAGGATCAGAAAGCGCCAATACCTAATTTTCAAGGAAAGGAAGAAACAGCATTTCTATCAGCAAACAAAACAATTGGGCTCTTTTTTTAAACCACTTTTTTTTTTACTTTCGTTAGCTAAATTTTGAAACATTCCCTGTTCATCATTATCTCAGTTGATTCCCAGAAGAAGTTCAACAAAACAGAAAATATGTTTTGGTCTGAATCTAGAGTTCAGCAGAAACTAAACCCAGAATGTTTTGGTAGTTCTCAGTTCCAGATGAAGTTATTTTTAAGACAATATATCCTACCACCGATCCCTGAGCTTCTTAGTGGTTCCTTTCTCTCAATTTCCATCACCAATGTCTCAACATGAAATCTCCCATCGACCCTCCTGATCCCTTCATCTACATCAGTATCTTCCCTTCCTTCTTCCTCTCCAGCTTCTCTGTCACTACCACTAATGTTCTTGGGTTTTTCCCCATTCTTCCCGTCACAAACACACCTGCCAAACTATTTCTGCCTAGAACCGTGATGGCGAACCTATGGCACGCGTGCCACAGGTGGCATGTGGAGCCATATCTGTGGGCACGTGAGCGTTGCCCTAGCTCAGCTTCACCGTGGGCCGGCCAGCTGATTTTTGGGCCTTCTGGGCTCACCGGAAGTTGGGAAACAAGCTGTTTCCAGCCTCTGGAGGGCTTCCGGGATGGGGGAGCCATTTTTGCCCTCCCCAGGCTCCCGGAAAGCCTCTGGAGCCTGGGGAGGGCGAAAAATAGGCCTACTGGGCCCACCAGTAAGCTTTTTGCCATCACGTGCCAAAAGCAAGGGTCACATGGTGTGGTGGTGGTCGCATGTGCATGCAACAGTGGTGGGGACATTGAATTATGGGTGTGACCACCACCCCCCGCGCTTCCCCCGCTTTTGGCACGCAACGGCAAAAAGGTTAGCCATCACTGGCCTAGAACAACCATATTTCATTCTCAGCATGAAACAAAACCGCTCTGCTTTGTTCTCTGTATGGAACAAAAGTTCCAAATTTGGAGCTGGATCATCCCAAATACCAACTGCATTTGCACAACCCTAATTCACAGCCTGCATCCAAATTTATGTATCCTGTATTTTCCATGAAGTTAAAAGTAACACATAGAATATTATTTATTATTCTTCCTAATATTGTCCATAACAGGCGCAAAGATGTCCATGGTATCGATTTTCTGTAATGAAGAGGCAAGGCTGATGTCTGTCAAGTCCTTTCCTTTCCTTTCCTTCCTTCCTCCCTCCCCTCAGCTGCTGAAAAGATCTCCATAACATTGAGCTATTTTAATTACGGTAGATTAATGAATTAAATTTGAACTAATTACCACCAAAGCTTTATTTCTATTTGAAATATATTTTCATTGAGTGGAAAATGTAGCTTGAAATAACTGTTAGCTGACAAACATCTATACAGCCTACCAAATACTCTTCACATCTTATAAACCCTTTTACACTGATTTGGAGTTCCAGGTATATTTGTAAAGGTAGAAACAAACATTCTGCGAATTCCGGAACTAAAATAATTAAAATTTTAGGATTGGAGGCTTTTGGCAAAGACTAACAAAAGCATAGGAAAGACGCATACTGTTGATAGAAGGCGAAAAACACACTGCGTACATCAAAGGACCACTGTCTCTCTGTTGAAGTCCATCCCCTAATACCTTTTCTCCTGGTTTCTTCTTTTTACTCTTCTCTCTTTGCTCTGACAAAGGCAATTGGCTTTCATTTTTCAAGTCAGCTCTCCCTTGCGCAGGATCGCTGCTGGGGGTGTCTTCAGCAGCAGACGCACTATCCTGTTCCAAATACAAGCACATCTAGGCATTTAAAAAAAATGGATTTCTATTTTTCCTTTCAGGTTTTATAGCCCGATCCTGGTATTGCACAAATTCCAAGCAGAGGATAAGCACCGAGAGGCAGCACTCAAGCTTATAAATCGTAAGTACTAATAGTTGGGTCCAAGTGCTTAAGACACAACAAACACGCCCATGGCAAATTCATATAGTTTCAACAAGTGGAGTCTTTCAGTTCTCATACTGCTTTCCTTCCCTCCTAAATACACAGAAATGGCTGTACCTTGCTTTGCACCACTTCATCGCGTGGCACGGACTGAGCACGTCTTTCCTCTTTAAGCCGCTCCCTTTTCTTCCTTAGGCTCCTTCCACGATTAAAGCGTGAAATCTAGATTCAGCAAAGTTTTCATGAATGACAGAATTAGATCCAAAGTTACTGTATTTTTCGGAGTATAAGACACAGCTTAGTTTTTGGGAAAGAAAATAGGGAGGGGGGGGAATCTTCCTACCAAGTATTCATCTGGCTAGTGTCCTTAGTCTGGTCACCTTCAGCACATTAGTTTGCTGGTTTTTATCCCCTACTTGGGGATAACAAACAGCTGCTAAAGCACAACTGATCCTTGGAGAGAGAAGCAATGAGAAAAGCAGGCAAACCACCGAGATCGCTTCACTCGCTACCGCCTTGTTAGGGCTGAAAAAAAACTTCACAGCTGAGAGTTGGAGGGAGCAGGCAAAGCAAGGAAGGTCACTTCACTAAAAAAGTTTCTAAAACACAGCTGAGAATCGGAGGTAGATCACTTCAGCTTAAAAAAAGCTACATTTGGAATATAAGACGCACGCAAATACTCCAAAAAATATGGTAGTTAAACTTTAAAAAGGCTCACTAAAGCTAAACTGACTTAAGACGGTTGCAGCCAAGTTAAATCCTATTGAATTTTAATACTTCACCTAATCAATTAAACATCTATCTGTGATCAAGTTTAAATCCAACCCATTATTGCTTAATTACAGGCAGCCCTCAAGACTTTTCATCACGGCTATAATTCACAGCAGTTGTTGATCAGATCACCCACATAACTGACCCAATTTTACTACTTTTTTTTTTTTTGCACTGATCGTTAAGTTAATCACCACGTCGTTAAGCAAGTGCAGTGATTGTTAAGCAAACCAATTAACTTACTATGGGTGCAGTTTTGCTGAAAATCAGAACTCAATACTGAAATACGTCTGAAAGCCAGAAGTAAATACTGGGTTTCGGCATTTTAAAATATGGTCACGTGAAAGTGGGACCTTGCAAACAGCTGTAAACGCAGCTCGGCTGCCAAGAGCCTTGGTGGCACAGCGGACTAAAGTGCTGTTAAAGTAGCACTTAGCTGTCAGCTGCCTGCAATTACTACAAGTTCAAAACTCACCAGGCTCAAGGTTGACTCAGCATTCCATCCTTCCGAGGTAGGTAAAATAAGGACCCAGATTGTGGGGGCAATAAGCTGATTTTGTATAAAAAAAGAACACCGCTTTGGGGGGGGGGGGGGTGTGTGAAAGCCCTACCAAGCAGATATATATAAAAGTATGAAGGCTATTGCTTAACACATTGTAAGCCGCCCTGAGTCTCCGGAGAAGGGCGGCATATAAATCGAACCAATAAATAAATAAATAAATAAATAAATAAGTGCTACCATGTGAATCCAGGTCGTAAGTACTCCCATTAACTTAAATTAAGTTTCCAACTCAGTTATGGTGCATGATATACCTGAGGGGCTTTAGTAAGTAGAAGAGCAACCTCAGGATTGTTGTGTTCCCGTGCAACTTCTAGTGGGGTCTGGCCAGCCTGTAATAGAAGAAATTGATTTATGCTGCTCCAAAACCATTAAGCAACTCAAAAAACAGGACATTTTTAAACAGGTGAAAAGTAAACACTCTTTTTGATCTGAGCTTCTTAAAGTGAAAGTGGTAGATTGATACCATTTTTTTTTAAATTCCCCAGTTTAGTCAAGTCTTGGGGGTTTTCTATTACCTGACTCTGCTTAGCTTGTCAAGATTAGCCAAAGTCAACCAGGAGCTGCCAGCTACGATGATTGCATTTATAACACTTCTCCTAATTTATGAGACTGCAGTACAGGTAGTCCTCGACTTACGACCACAATGGAGCCCAAAATTTCTGTTGCTAAGCGAGACATTTGTTAAGTGAGTTTTGCCCCATTTTACCACTTTTTTTGCTACCATTGTTAAGTGAATCACTGCAGTTGTTAAATTAGTAACACAGCTGTTACGTGAATCTGGCTTCCCCATTGGCTTTGCTTGTCAGAAGGTTGCAAAAGGTGATCACATGACCCTGGGACACTGCACCTGTCATAAGTGTGAGTCAGTTCCCAAGCATCCAAATTTTGATCACATGACAATGGGGATGTTGTAATGGTTGTAAGTGTGAAAAACAGTCACAAGTCATTTTTTCCCAGTGATGTTATAACTTCAAACGGTCATTAAAGTCAATGTTGTAAGTCAAGGACTACCTGTATACCCATATGACCTTATTAGGTGCCAATGACTTTGCCCATAGCAACATTTCAATCGGTATTTAACAGAAAATAGAGCAGTAACCCAAAAAAACTTCCACACTTACATTGTTAACTACTGTCCCATCAGCTCCAGCTTCCAAAAGCAATTTTGCCACTTTCTTATGATTCAATGCAGCAGCTACATGAAGTGCTGTATCTCCAACCTAAAAGTTACAAAATCAGAATGGCCTATTCATCATGACCTTGATTTTCACATTCAGCCCTGGTCGGTCAGTCTGTCCGTCCCTCCCTCCCTCCCTCTCATTCATCTCTCTCAATCTCTCTTTCTCTTCCCCCCCCTCTCAAAAGCAGATTGTACCTAATTACTTGGTACTTTGTAAGCAAAACTGCATGACTGGAAAAATCCAAATTATTGGGTTATTTTCTAATTATTTGACATCCTTACAGTAACAGATCAGCTAGGAAGGAGGAGTACCAATGGTGGGTTGCTCCCAGTTCGCACTGGTTCTATAGAACTGGTAGTAAAACTGGTGGGAGGCTCCGCCCACTGACCCGATGTCATCAGAACGCTTCTGCACATGCGCGCGCAGCCCCGTTGCGAACCGGTAGTAAAGGTAAGTAGAACCCACCCCTGAGGAGTACCTGTTAAAGTTATTACATTCAAATTTATGTAAATGGTGGAAAATATTCATAAAATATACCGTAGCTCATATAAAACAAATTCCTTTAAGGTTAATATGCTTTATGTAAATTTTCATACAATGCAAATTACAAAAGCATATGTAAATTGGGGGATCCACCAAACCACAGACCTTCCTATTATTTAGGTATGAAATCTAGAATAGAATAGAATAGAATTTTTTATTGGCCAAGTATGATTGGACACACAAGGAATTTGTCTTGGTGCAGATGCTCTCAGTGTACATAAAAGAAAAGATACGTTGATCAAGAATCATAAAGTACAACACTTAATGATGTCAGGTTTTTTTCTACTGCATTCAAAGTCTGCAAAACGATAATCCATAGAGTTGAATTACTACTACACCTCAGTTTTTTAATTCTATTTTACATGACCAAAAAGTTCATTTTAAAGTATAAATGTCATGACGAACTTCCAATGTAGCCAACAGAAGATGCCCAATTTCTTCAAGGCCATTCGAAAGAATATCTTGGACGTAAGAATAGGTTCCTAATAAATACTTACTTCAATTGCTTTCTATTAGATCCAGAGTACCACAACCTCTATCCCAGCCCTGAGTACCTGAATGCATGTGAAAACCTGATAGTAAATGAAACATGGACATTAAAGTGCATGCACTGACCTGATTCTTTTCATGGACGGAACAGAAAGCAGTGAGGAGCAACCTAATGATGGGTAAGTGATTGTAACGAGCTGCAACATGCAGACAAGTGTCTCCTGCCTAAAAATAAAGGGGAGGAGCTAAGCAAATCCAGTTTTAAAAAAAAGCTTCCGCTAATGAGATGTCTCATCTTAAAGCAACGTACACATTCCCTGGGAGATTCTAAAGCAGGGATGTCAAACTCAATTTCATTGAGGGCAGCATCAGGACTGTGGTTGACCTTGTAGGGCTGAGGCTGTGACTGACTGGGTGGGTGTGGCCAATCAGTTGGGCATGGCCAACCGGTTGGGATTGATCAACTGGACACCACTCCCCCAACGGTTGGCATGTTTCCTCTTCGCACTGGGTAGACTGGGCCGAAGCTACGCTGGCCTGATCTTTCCTCTTCACGTTGGGTAGACTAGGCGAAGCTACACTGGCCTGATCTTTCCTCTTCACACTGGGTAGACTGGGCTGAAGCTACGCTGGCCTGATCTTTCCTCTTCACGTTGGGTAGACTAGGCGAAGCTACACTGGCCTGATCTTTCCTCTTCACACTGGGTAGACTGGGCTGAAGCTACACTGGCCTTATCTTTCCTCTTCACGTTGGGTAGGCCAGGAAGGCCCCATGGGCCTTGAGTTTGACACCTCTGCTCTAAACCAACATGCACAAAATATTGATCACTACATTATTATGCTATTGACAAGGACGGGAATTGAGAATGCTTATCCTCAGATGTCAATAGCCCATTTACTTGGTAGCTGTGCTGTTATGATAGCATACTTTGCTTATATTTTCATAATCACAAACAAGCCACCTGACATCTTTAGTTGCAAGTGCTCCATTTATGAGGGAATCCCTGGTGTTCTCTGAGCTTGGTTCTTTTCTTATACATATTCTCCTCTATGATGCTCAGTGTACCAAGCAGAACTTTAAAACTTCGCCCAATCCATAACTGAAAAATGTGTTATTTGACTCCATTCAATTGATGATTCATTTGTGATGCTCATTCCAAGAACATAAGCTTATAATTGGTATATGTTCTTTTGGCGTGGATCCACTAAAATTTCAAATGCATATTTAAATGACTCATGTCTAATACCAACATACTTGCAGTTATTATACAGATAATGAAACAATGAATGGATCACAACACAGAGACTCAATACGGATTCTGAAATATCTGTATCTGAACATTCAAAACAGTCAATACATTTGGTTTAATAACATTTATTTTTTTTAAAAAACCAGTATATTTTGTAATACTCACATTGTTTTTGATATCAGTCCGAGAGCCTCCAAGCAATAGAACTCTCACACTTTCAGAATGATTGTTTTGGCAGGCCAAGTGCAGTGGAGTGTTACCTGCCTTAAGAAAGAAGGAGGGAACATACTAAATATGGGCCAAACAAGTATGAGATTTTTTTTAAAAAGCGGTATTTCTATTTGGGGAGGAAAGAATGAATATGAATGCTATTTAATTAGAATTTGCTTTAGGGAAAAAATATTTTTTTCCTAGTAAATGGCTCAACAATAACTGAGAAATAAGGTAAGGATGTGGTTGTTATTTAATTTATAACTACATACATGTATATAACTACATACATGTATACTTGTGTGTTGTGTATGGGTAGATCAGAGGTTGGTTTCAGCAGGTTCTGATCAGTTCTGGAGAACCGGTAGCGGAAACTTTGAGTAGTTCGGAGAACTGGTAGTAAAAATTCTGACTGGCCCCGCCCCATCTGTTCTCTGCCTCCCAAGTCCCAGCTGATCGGGAGGAAATGGGGATTTTGCAGTAACCTTCCCCTGGATTGGGGAGGGAATGGAGATTTTACAGTATCCTTTCCCAGAGTGGGGTGGGAATGGACATTTTACAGTATCCTTTCCCTGCCCTGCCCACCAAACCACGCCACGCCCACCAAGCCACAGCCACAGAACCGGTAGTAAAAAAATTTGAAACCCACCACTGGGCTAGATATATACTTTCTTCTGAAAGCAGGCAACAGAATTTCATTTTTTGGTGGGCCAGTGTGCTTACAGTAAAAAACGACAATAAAGGTTTCTTTCTCTCCCTCCCTCTCTCTCTCTTTCTCCCTTTCTTATAAGTAAGGATCACCAGGAATATTAAGCGGTTGTTGGAAGACATGAATATGAACACTTGTATATGCAAAGAACACTGTGTTGTTGCTGTGAAGATTAGATAAACTGTATGATGCAATGAATGGTGATAAAAATGCTGATCTTCATTTACCTTATTAGGATCGAATTTGATAAATTAAAAATAATAGAATGTAGATGCTTAAATTTCATACTACATATCGTCACTATCTGCTAGCAAGCATAGATAGATACTTTTCTCTCTATTTATGACATTTTCAAGAGTGTATCAACAAAAGCCCATTTCCACTTATATTAATAATAAGATGAGGCCTCAATGCATTACAAGAATAAAAAGAAACCTCTATTTTCCTGAGCTCCAAAAAAGCATCTGCTTCAAAAGGGGGAATAGTTATGTACTAACAGTAAAATTGAGGAAAGGTGAAAGAATAACACTGCCAGAACTGTTAAATTATATACAACAGAGCAAGATGAATATAATCAAAGCTATGGGATTCCCCAAGTATTGACAATCAATGGAAACTCTGCTTTTAATTGAACAGAAACACAATCACAAACAGGAATAATAATGCTCCATCAAGAAGGAAATTAATCAAGTCAATTTTCCTTTGCTTTTCTACTTTTGTGCTTAACTCTCCTATTTCTGATAAATTTATTTTTATTTCTTCACTATTTCCTTGTTGCCCCAATTCACATCCCTATTATAATGGATCCTTTCTACCTTGAATGCAATGCTAAAAGTCTTTTCAGCCAAAATGAAATGTAACTGTGTCGGCGATCAAGATAATTCATTTCTAACACAAAATGTGTTCGCGAGGAACAACTGAGGCACAGCCAATTAAAGCAAAAGAAATGTACTACCACTACTCAGGAAACGTCACTGCCAAAAGCAACTGACAAGGAAAAATTGATGTCTTATTTATTGTGTGTCTTTTGTCAAACTACAAGAATTGAAAAGGTCCTTTTGGTGTGTAGCTCACCTTGTTCCTGGCAAGGACATTAGCTCCTTCTTTAACAAGCAACTTAGCTGATTGGCTGAATCCATGCCACGAAGCTTCATGAAGAGCTGTGTTCCCATCCTGGGGAGCAAAACAGAAAAACAGCCATTTTATAGAAAGAATTAAGATTATTTACTTTACATGCATTGGGCATCACCACCAAAGAAACGCCTCTTGTCAAACTTTGTTATAACAAAGGGAACATTCTAAGCACTCCGCCTTGGAGATTGGGCAATTGAACCACATTATTCCCGATTTTTATTATTATCTGTTCCCGAAAATATGAAATCACAGCTGCCAGTTCTTTGGTTGTTGTTGGCCTTCATGCACATCGTGTTCTTCCCAAGAACCTTGGATGTCATAATGTATCAGTGTGGTGTATGTGTGAATCCAAGCAGTGTGGCCTTTTGCAAGTGACAGATGGAAATGTTGTCAATGCAGAGATTTTCTAAGTGCCGTCCAAGATTTTTGGATATGGCACTCAGTATGTCAATATGCCAATAACCATGAGATCACTAAGGCAGATTTATGCTATAATCTTTCAATTTCAATTTTTAGGTCCATCATCATTATTATTATTTCTTCTACTACTACTATTTTTCTCTTCTTAGTAGAAGCTTAGCACATCTATTTTGCTTGTTGCTTCTTGATGTCAATCAAGAATTCTCAGTCATCCAGGTTATGGTTGTCCCAAAGGTGCATTTTTCTTTTTTCAAGAGGCAACGGGACTTTATGGGTGTTATGGCTCCAACCCCCGAGCCCATCGTATCGGAGGAAGAAGGCTCCGAACATGAAGGAGAGGAGCCGGCCAGGCCTCTCTCCCCCGGCCCCTCCTCTCTGACAATTCCTCAGATGTCGGCCGAAGGAGAGGAGATTGGCCAGGAGCCAGGTGTCTCCGATAGGTCGGAGAGTGATGAGGGAGACAAGTTGTGGCTGGATCCACGTCAGCGTCGGCTTGCGAAACGATCCCAGCAGAAGAGGAGGCGTGCCAGGGATTAAGCTGAGTCACTGGACCACACCCCTTATAAAGTGGACCACTTTATATAGACCACAGGCTATATAAAGGAGGGGTGTGGCCGTTTAGATTCTGTGACGGACAAAATTATTCCAAAAAGTGCTGCTTTTGATGCTTCAACAAGACTGACACTGTGCGGGTGAGATTTTGGATTCAGTAAATTATTTAACCCTCGAATGACTGTGTGGGTTTGTGCGTGTGGGGGACGGGGACAGAACAATGGTTTTTCTTTGAAGACATTTCACTTCTCATCCAAGAAGCTTCTTCAGCTCTGCCTGGATGGTAGGGAATTGTTGCTTGCTTTTGAAAGAAAGCTATACAACTGGATAACCAAATTTGGCAATACGCTACTAACATTTGATGGCATAGTCTTGGATGGAGCACCAAAAGCCACAAACCGAGGACCTTGACCAAAATTGTTACCTTGTCTTGCCTGTCCAGTGCACACCCTTCATGGATAAGAGCTGAGATAACATCTGTGTTCCCTACAACAGTCGCCCGATGCAAAGCTGTTTGATCACTCTGCAAAGAGAAGCAGTGATGTTTCTATTTAATGATGTTATGTTACACACAGTGATATAGACCTTTTCATGGGAAGAACATACTAAGTGACTGGGAAATACATTCAGCCCACAGATAGATAACGAAGATATACTCTAGCTGTAACAGTCACAGGCTTGATTCACACATTCTGCTAAATTATCATGTGGCTTACTTGTTTTGGGTCACAGCAGGTGGCAGCACATGATCAAATTTGGTTGATGGAGAGGCATTTAGGATGAGCAACTTTCAGAAAATTTTAGAGCAGTACATGAGACTGAGAAATTATTTTTTAAAAATTCTGGGGAAAAACCCCCAACAAACCTAGAGCTAGTTTGGTCTAGTGGTTAAGGATAGAAACCAGAAGATGGCGAGTTCTAGTCCCACCTTAGGCATGAAAGTCAGCTGCGTGAGTTGGGCCAGTCACACTCTCTTAGCCCAACCACCTTCTCACAGGTGGAGCAAATAGGAGAAAGGAATACTAAGTATGTTCACCACCTTGAGTTATTTATAAAAATGAAAAAAAGGGAAGGGAAAAACCACTTCCATACCTTTAAAAATTAAAATACATGAACAGGTCAGTAAGGTCACCAGGAAAGGGCCCAAGTCAAAGGTCTATTTAATTTGGTGTAAAAACTGAAGTCAAAACATTATAGTTTACAAATCATAATGCAGCAGCCCTTCAACCTTTCCCATAGAAGATGGTGACAGAGTGACAGCTCTTTAATGAGCTCCTGATTTTCCATTCCTTTTACTTCTTTTTTTTCTTTTAATCAAGTAATTTTAGTATTTTTTTTCTTAGTTTTATTCAATTTCTCACCTTCCTTTTATTTTTATTTTATTTTTTAGCAAGTAGAATTAATATTTAAAGTAAAAGGAGCCTGAGTGGCGTAGGAGGCTAATTCCCTGCTAAGGCAGCATTTAACATCCAGCTGCCTGCAATTACTGCGAGTTCTAATCTCACCAAGTTCAAGGTCGACTCAGCCTTCCACCCTTTCTAAGGTGGGTAAACTGAGGACCCGGTTGTGGGGGCAATAAGCTGACTTTGTATAAAAATATACAAAAGTATGAAGGCTATTGCTTAACGCATTGTAAGCCACCCTGAGTCTCCGGAGAAGGGCGGAATATAAATAATTTTTTTAAAAAAATTATTTTTTTAAGTAATTAGAAATAAGATGTTTTGGTATCCCGGAATATAAGAATGCTAATCAAGGGTACAAAATTATAAAGCAGGAACAAAAGAAGAACCTGAAAAAAAGATGAAAGGGAAGTGCAAGCCAGAGATTCAGCAAAGACAAAATCCCAAACAATATAAAACTGAGATGGCCTCTGGGCAACCAAAGATAAAAAGACTTATTCCATCTTAAATGTATTGTATGTACGTCTCCTCTCCTTCTTCGTCTCTTCTTTTAACTTTTAATTCTTATTCCTCATTAGACTGGGAAGTGAATGACTGCCTTTTCTCTGAAGTTGAAGTTCCAATAGGTTTTATTTTTATTTATTTATCAAATTTTTAAGATCCGTTTACTTCATGGGTATCTGACAGAAGGGAGGTTGCTCTTTATACTAAGAGTAATTTAAATGGAGACCTGGATTTAGTTGCTAAGAATTGTCCTTTAGCAACACAAACAGACATTGCTACACGTAATCAGCCAGTAAAAATATAAAATCAGCCAGTGAAAATATGAAAGAAAAAAAAAAGATGAACTAAAGACTTTAATGGAAAACTATATTTCAAAACCAGCTATGAAACCAACTTGCAGTTCATAAGTTTCGAAACCTACCTCTAACCCAGCGGTGTCAAACTCAAGGCCCGCAGGGTACTTAGATCTGGCCTGTGGGGCAGCCTTGGAAACAGCCCCTGGTGCCTCTGTCAGTGAAAATGGAGCTGGGAGGGTCATGTGCTGCCCTCTGGAGCTCGATTTTTGGCTGCAACGGCTTCCTGCAACCCTCTGCCAGCAAAAACGCAGCTCAGGAGGGCCACGCATGGCCCTCCCGAGCTCCATTTTCCCTAGCAGAGCGCTCAGGCCACCACAGGAGCCGCCGACATGAGTGACATTGAGCTGGTCACACCCACCTTGTCCATGCCCACCCATCCCCCCAAGGTCAAATACAACCCTGATGTGGCCCTCAATGAAATCAAGTTTGACACCCCCATTCTAACCCATGGAATATTGAGATTTCTTTCCTGTTAAAGAAGCCACTGAGAGAAAACTAATTTTCCAGAGACACAGAATCCTGCTTCAAGCTGCTGAAACTCCCTTGAAGGAGAGCAGGTGGCACAACAGACAGGCAATATTACTTCTTTATTGTAAAGTGTGCTCTAATGCGCTTAGAGAAATCTCCTGCCTTCCCGGCAGACACGGATCCAAAAGGATAATGCTACCTTTTAGGCAGTTTATTTTCTGCTTTTCAAACTTAAGAACTTTTTAAGCAGGTTTTATATTCTGCCAATACTTTCTTTATAACAGCTGTATCCAGCCCTTGCTAAATTCTGGGAGGAGAGCCAAGCCGGTGAGGGAAGATGGCACAAGACTATAGAGAGCTCCTAATCACAACCATCCGCTATGTGTAAAACAGAGGACTCCTTTAACATCAAGTCAGAACAGGACAAACCCAGGGAAAGAAATACCCTGGATTTAATTAAAGGAAAGATACAGGCTTTAAGTAACTTTTTTTGGAAATGAGAAAGTCTTAGCTCAGCTATTTGCCACTGTCTCTCCAGAGGAAACGCAACTGATCTTAAGCAACCTTCAAATAGCTAAATTTATGGTGCAGTCAGCCACGATCGCAACTGGGTCCCCTAACAGCTTACTCCTCCAAGTTGCTCCACTGTGGAAATGCTGCTAAGGCCAGCCTCTTAGAATACAAAATCCCCAATAAATAAAAAAGGTGCTCCAGTCCAAAGCAAAATTATACAAAAGGAAAACAAAAAACACCCAGCGGTCAATGTCGCATAATCTTCACATAACTGTTGGAGAATAAGTCTGTAGTTGATGATCTATTACAAGTGGGCCCTGAGAAACAGCCTGAACAATCTACCGAAATGTTCCTATAAGCCCGTGATGGCGAACCTATGGCACATGTGCCACAGGTGGCACGCGGAGCCGTATCTGTGGGCATGCGAGCATTGCCCTAGCTCAGCTCCAGCATGCATGTATGCGCCAGCCACCTGATGTTCAGCCCTTCTGGGCCCACCGGAAATCAGGAAACAGGCTATTTCCAGCCTCCGGGGGGGGGGGAGGCAGTTTTCGCTCTCCCCAAGGCTCCTAGAAATCCTCTGGAGCCTGGGGAGGGCGAAAAATGGGCCTACTGGGCCCACCATGCCATCGGGTACCAAAAGCGGGGAGAGCACAGGGGTGTCACACACACACATGTGCAGGGGGGGGCACATTGAATTATGGGTATGGACACGCTCGTGCGCCTGCACTCCCCCCAGTTTTGGCACGCGATGGCAAAAAGGTTAGCCATCACTGCTATAAGCTATGCAGCATGGAGAACCCATTCCCCAAGGGGGTGCTCCTTCTACACCTTGCCATTCATCACTGCAAAACAAATTTATCTACAAGAAGATAAATCTGACTTGGAACTGCTTTCTACTAAGTGCCTTCAAAAAGATCTTATTTTGCCCTGAGTTTAATGTCGCCAGCAGTAGGTGAGAGGCCCACAGATACAGAGTTTTGAGTACCAGATTGGAGTTTGGTGAATACTCACTTCTATAAGAAAGAAGAACAATCAAAACTAAGAGAGAGAAAAGCTGAAGTTTATAATAATTGTGTGTATATGGGGATTATTGACAATATTGCTCCAGCCTCAGAAACAAACTGTCCCTCTGAATCTTCATCTTCTATCTAACCCTATCCCAATCAGAGATTTTCTCAGAGAGGCCTATACAAATTGTAACTTGAGGTGTAGCTAGTTGGAAAGAATCTGTTGACAGTGATTTGATAAAGATACTGTCTGAATTTGAGATACAAATAGTCCTTGGCTTATGACCAAGTGGTTGTTCAGCAACCACTAAAAGTTACAATGGCACTAAACAAATGGTCATAAGTGCAGGGCTATTTGTATTTCACTCCTGTGGTCCTGTGATCAGGATCTGGCCTGATCACTTGGCAACTGGCATGCACAATCAATTGGTTGTAGTGCCCTGTGATCATCCTTGCTGTGATCTTCCTTGCTGGCTTCCCCAGAAAGTCAATGGGGAAACTGGTAGGGAAGGTCACAAGTAGTAGTGAAACAGTTCCTATTAATATATATGGGGATAAAATTATATCTGTACCTGTATCTGTATCTGTACCTGTACCTGTACCTGTACCTGTACCTGTACCTGTACCTGTATCTGTATCTATGCTTGTATGATTTTGACACAAACACTCTTAAGGAAACTATATTCAATTTTTTTAAAAAATGACAGATAACCTAAGAGAAATTCAATTTTTTTTATTACTGGGCCTTGTATAGCCTCTTGCTATCAAATAGCTTAGACTGATTATTAATTCATAATAGAAGCCGACTTGCTCACCCACCCAATATATTTTTGTTGTAACAGTAACTTTAATCAGATCAGTGCATGAACAAAAACCAGTCTAATGCTAACATTAGAGAAAGACAATGTCTGCTCTGGAAAAATTTCCCTCCAATTAAAAAAGAATCTCAAGTCACACAGCAGGAAATTGCTTTAATAAGCGACACTGATAGTTTCTGCCCACATCAAAGCAGAAAAGCCTACAAAATAGTTAGTCAGGCTAGCTTTCTGTGGCTGTAGCAATGATGCTTTCACACATGGGAGATGAACTGGTGACTGCAATACAAAATATCTAGGACAGGCGAACTCAAAGAGTAGGATATAAAGATGTATAATACAGTTTTTAAAAGATTATGAAAAAAAGAGTAATACAAGTGGTTCTTGCTTAATGACTACTTCAAGGGACCATTCAAAATGACAATGGTGATGAACAAGAGGTATTTATGACCGGTCCTTGTACTTATGATGGTCACAGCATCCAGTGGTCACGTGATCACTATTTGCAACCTTCTTTGCCCACTTCCTGCAAGTCACGTCACTTGGGAATCTGGCAGGTCACAAATGGCGACTTCGTGACATTGCACTTAATGAGCGCTCAGGATTCGCTTAGCAACAGGAACTGGAAGTGCTGGAACTTCTGTCACTAAGTGACATGGTCACATGACATCTCTGGGTCAAAAGAGGACTCTTCTCTGGCAACTTAGAATGAACCAAATCCCATTGAGTGCAATAGCAATTGGAAGCTAGATGTTGCGCTTAATATGTAAATTCTACTGTAAATCTGTGTTGATGTAGAAATAATGATATAAAGATATATAATTCAGCTATCAGAATAAGAGAATGGTCCTCTCTATACAGGGTAACACTGATTTGGTGCCTGAAATTAATACTCTCATATTTATAAGAAGGGAAGAGAGCAACCCAGGTTTTGTTTTATTTTTTAGTACACGGCATAGATAGCCAGGGAAGTCTACAATGCTTTTTACCACAGAGCAGTTCAGTCTAAAATTTCCAGTTCATTTTGTTCACACATGCACACTATTCATAGTGCACCATGGGGGGCAAACTAGCTTTACCGCAGCTGGTTACCAGCGCTCAAGGTATGTTGGGTCATCCAGGCTTTCTTTCACTGACCTTGCCTCGCATTGAGGCAGGTCCGGCGCTGGCTCCCACTTCCACCGGGAACACTACTAGCTTTTCCCACCGGAGTGGTACTTATTTATTTACTTGCATTTTTTACATGCTTTCGAACTGCTAGGTGGGCAAGAGCTAAAGGCAAATGATGGGAGCTCACTCCACCATGCGATGCTATGGGCTTGAACTGCGGGAGTACTGGCCATCTCTGGTTGACAAATCCAGTGTTTTTAAACCACTGCCCACTGTGTTCCCTATAGTAATCCAGTTAATAAGAATACATATTTTAATTATCTTAACCATCCTTTTTTTAATTTATTCGATGATCAGCAAAAAAAAAAGGAAAATAAAAGAACACAAAAGCAATCAATAAATGTGAATACTAAAAGCCCGTTGCCAAAACCTCCCTGCACAATTTGGAAGGTCGGTAAATGCATGCACAATTCAAACATTTTAAACATTCATAGCCAATAGTCCTAATCAAGCTATCTTCCAATACCTCAACCATTTCACAAAAATGAGCAACTCCTCATAGATAGTATGTATTCTTCAACCATTCCGGATACTGATCCTGAGATCATATTCATCCAAGGAGACAGAAGCGATGAAATTTGTATTTTGATGACTCCATCTTATGTACATGATTATATATATTTGTGTGCAACACTGTGATATAAAAATGAAAGGGCGGAGTTTATTTGTGTAAGTCCTCATTTGGGCATCATCATGGTTCAGAATAATGCCCGAGATGACAGTCCTTAAAGCCACTACAACATGGTTTATTAAAGCAAGGATTAAAAATGCTCCCAGAACCCATGGTTGCCTGTGAATGACTCATGTACACAACCCTCAGATTCCTTGTTTAGGGATGAGTCCATATAAATGGAAACAATATCCTTTGGCATTTGGGATACAGTACATTCCTCTAGACAGGGAAACCCTAGAACACACAGTGGGACTCTACACAAAAGGTAAATTACTTGTGGAGAAGCGTCTAAATAAGTGAGACATGCAACCATGCATTTTTGAAGTAGATCTGACATGCCAGATGGCCAGTCCGAATGCTACATGCAAGCTGAAAAGAGTGCTAACCTCTTTCTCTCTTTGCAATCTTCTAGGATCTTTTCTAGCATTTTTCCTCTGTTTTTTCTTATTTTTTTCTTCCTCGACTTCTGTGACCAGGACCACTGCTCCCTTGACTATTTCTGGGGCGTGTGCTGTGTGAACACTCATTGACCAATCAGAGATGGCATCTGGATTCCAATAGGGGCTTGCGGGATTAGCAGGGAGAAGGAAAGAATTACTTCGCGGGGTTTCATAGCCTAGAGAACTGGTTTCCACAGGCTGAAATTCATAATAATCCCATTCAAGGTCACTGGAGGTCATTCTTCAATTAAAGATTAGGTCTTTAACAATATGTTAACGATCAACATCTGTAGAACATGAAGTCAGCATTTAAAATATTCTACCACATTTAACAAGTTTCTTTACATCATCTGGCAGAGGACATTGTAATTATGAGGATACTGGTCATGATGATTTTGTTAACTTGTTGAGATTGGTAGCTTGAGATAGGTATATACACACCAGATAATCAATAAATGATTTAGAGTTGGATATTTACAAATAAAATAATTAATTACTTCCACGGCTTAGTGAAAAAATAGTCGAAATAAAAGACATCCTCTTGAAAGTTGGAAACGTTAGTTATCTTGGTTGCTGCAAGACTACATTATTAATCATATTTATGGGCAAATATGGGACTAATATTGAAGAGCCATGACAGTCCTCACTCAATTTGTATGTCTTTGGCACATTAAGTTTGACTATCCCACAGGACTGCTGTAAGGATAAATTTGAGGGAGGAAAAACATGTACATCAGCTATTGTACATCACCTGAAGAAATTGTAGGGTAGAAAATACAATTAATGAAAGAAGAGTCCAAATATATTTCACAAGATAATATATATATACAACTAATCCATAAGGTTTTGATCTAAAAGAACATGGGCATTTGTGCAAAACTATACTGTATCAAAAGCAGCAGACAAAGAATTGGGGTGCTACAGAAAAAGAGAATGTCATTATTTAATCTAATAAACAGTACGGTAATCATTTTCAAGTTAAGATCACTTGAGAATCTTCATCAGCCAATTAACTTTTGATCTAAGTTCAACAACATTGCTGGGAGAAATGCTGCCCAGATTTAATAATAATAATCAAGATTCTGTAAATACCAGTGGTGAAATCCAATTTTTTTTTCTTACTGGTTCTGTGGGCATGACTTGGTGGGTGTGGTGTGGTTTGGTTTGGTGGGCGTGGCTTGGAGGGCATGACAGGGGAAGGATATTTCAAAATCTCCATTCCCACCCCACCCCAGGGAGCAGGATATTGCAAAATCTCCATTCCCACCCCACTCTGGGGCCAGCCAGAGGTGGCATTTGCCAGTTCTCCAAACTACTCAAAATTTCCAGTACCGGTTCTC
Source organism: Ptyas mucosa (assembly GCA_012654045.1). Taxonomy (NCBI): domain Eukaryota; kingdom Metazoa; phylum Chordata; class Lepidosauria; order Squamata; family Colubridae; genus Ptyas; species Ptyas mucosa. Next base: position 12,535,279 of record WNWU01000030.1, read on the forward strand.
CGAACTGCTCAAAATTTCCGCCACTGGTTCTCCAGAATCTGCTGGATTTCATCCCTGGTAAATACTGTGGACAGTAATAAAACTGCCATTTTTGTATATATGCACTCATTATTTTTGTAAAGGTTGAAAATGGCCAAGTTTAATCGACAAAGGGTGCAACTAATCAATCATGAACTCTCTTGCTCAAAGTTTCTTAGTTTCATGAACTAATGATATGTGCTAATGCATTTCTATAAATACAAGCCTTCTTGGACTACGTTTCACCCTTTTAATGCAACTGCCAGAGATGTAGACATTGACCGCTTGAAGACAGCCAAACAAAACTGCAGTGAAAACATTAATTGGCATTTTGGCCTCTTCAAAGTAGAAACTCCTACCAAATGTTTCTTCAGGGAAAAATAAATCAGCCCCTTCCAATGTCCTTGATGGAAGGGCAAATGTATTTTTTTTTTAAAAAAAATTCTAACATGCTTCCAACAGATTATAACTACTAGTCCTTAATTTACCTATATTCATTTCTTCCTGCAACCACTTTTTTAAGATATCTGGGAAACATTCATTTAGGCTTTTGAAAAGAATGCCTAAAGTAATTGATCTGCATAGTCATCATATTTGCTAATGCCCCTTGCAAGTTGACCCAAACAGGCTTGGGATCCATTTTTTTAAAAAGTATTTTCCAAGCGAACATAGTTTCCACAGTGGGTGACATGTAGCTGATTTTTAAGATTACAAATGTCAAAAGCTCCCTGCCAGAATGGTGGTGACTACTCACATCATCCTGAAGATCCACGTCACAGCTTGCTTTGAGCAGAACCTGGACCACATGGAGATGGCCTTTGTAAGCTGCAAGATGGAGAGGTGTCCGCCCATGCTGGAAAGCAGAAGATACCAAGTGCTGAATGAGTTTTAAGACCAAAGGTTGGTACACATCACTGTAATAGCTATAGTTTACAACGTAATGAATTGGAAGGAAATCAATTAAAGGCAATGATCTTACATTTCCAAGCCCACTGAAATGGCTTGAATCTATATTTCAGTATTTTAACCACAAAGACATAATTAAGTCATTTTACACTTAGCACTTAGTAATCCTCTTTAGGAGTCGCTCAGAATAAAACTATACATCTGGTTTGAGAATAAGCATTGCTATAGCGTAGCTTTTAAAAAGATAAATGTAATACGATGTGTAAATATTCATAGATGCACAATGTAGTTCGATCTGACTATGATATTTTAAAAAGAAAACAAGAAAGGAAAGATTTTGTGTAAAACGGTGTTCAGACCCCAACCAAGATATGGTGGGAGCAGGAAAAGCCACCTTACTCTGATCTCCCAAGGGAATTCAAATTTAGAAACTTGTTTTTATTTATTTTAAAATATTCAAAACAGTTCTCATTCTTTTTTGGGTGCCTTGTTTATTTTTGTGCGCCTTTGGTGCATGGGTATGGATGTGTGTGTGCATGTGCATACATGTGTCGTCTTCAAGTTTTAACCACATGGACAACTCCATGCTGTTTACTTGACAACATTTTAGAAGTAGCTTGACAATGCTTTTCTCCTAGAGGTGAGACCAGTGGTGGGATTCAAGTAATTTAACAACCGGTTCTCTGCCCTAATGATTTCTTCCAACAACCAGTTTGCCAAACTGCTCAGAAAGTTAACAACCGGTTCTCCCGAAGTGGTGCAAACTGGCTGAATCCCATCACTGGGTGAGACCAATTGATTGGCCCAAAGTCACCAGCTGTCTTCAAGGGCAGAACTAGAACTTGGGTTTTCTCTCTCCTAATCCAGCACATTAATATTGAACAATATTGACTCCTCAGCCTTGCCCTCACACACACACACACTTACTTTCTGCAGACCATTGGTGGTCCATTGAGGTGATCTACTCCAGCCTCCTCATATTTCTCAACAATCTGCTGGCCAAAGCCTAATTCATGAAAATGGGCTATTTAACTGAAGCATGAAAGTATTAATATAAATAGTAAAGTTAATACTCAACGTGAGAAATCTGACAATTTGTGAACTGATTTTGAGTGCATATCAATGGTGAGTCAGCCACTTGCCCAAATCAACCTGAAGTGCTTGAGAGCAATCTTGATCATGTTCCAGTTCTGACTCTTCAACAAATGCCTGACATAACTGCAAGTCAAAGTGGTAGGAAAATTCCCAAGTCCTTGCTAGAATCCATTTGGATTCATAAGCACCCAACTAGACTATCCTAATTAATCCTCCCACTCTGAGGAGGACCAGGGTGACAACACATTTCATCTGGACCAGGAAGTGATCTGACCATGCCAAAGAGCTCATAGCAAAGTCCTTCATTTTCACATCACAAATAAAAATGAGGTTTTATGTATGTCCACCTATGTGATCAGGCAAACCTGGTCTTTCCTGCCACTGACCTGAGGGCATACAGGCTAAAATCCCCCCCCCCAATAACTGGGGAACTCCAGAACAACACAATCATAATGTCCAGAAGGTCAGGAACAAGTCTACCAGGCAGCAGGAGAGCTGGTCCATCAGCAGGAACCCAAACATCTCCCTACAGTTTAACTTTATACTCCAGAAGGTCATATCACAGTTGCAGAACATTGCCACAACCATCATTCCTTTCCTTGGGGTCATGACAAAACCAAGGAATGCAGATATCTGAAATCACTTTAATAATAAAATCCAGGATCGACCCATTCATCCCTTCAAAGCCTTATATGGTGGCACCTTTATTTTTAGGGGTATCATTAGTTTACCTTGTTGGGTTGATCTCTGTCCCATATAAAATGTAGCTATGACTCATCAAGGCCAAAATGCAATTTTCCTACCAATGGTAGCTTTGATGATACATGAAATGACCACTGCTTCCCTTGATTCAATTATGGCTTTTCCAAAAACTGTCATTAAAGCAACAGGTGGGCCAAATATAAGCCATACATTTCTCTCCTGGATGACCAAGACTTCACATGATTTGTTGTTAATCAAGAGGGAAGACAGTTTAGATGGCTCCAGGCAACATTAACCATTCCTTCATTCAGGATTAATACTGATTTAAAGCATTCAAATTATAAATAGGTTTCAAATGGATTTAAGCAAATGGTTTCTGGTTGTCTGCAATTCTAAACTGCAATTAAGAAGCCACAGTGATTCTTTATCTTTGTTCTTAACAGATCACAGGAAACCAGTCAAAAAGATTGGGATGGGTTTTCTTGGAGTGAACCTGTCCACATAGCACATTGCTAAACCCAACCTTTCATTTTGTTAGTGAGAACGGGGATTTTGCAGTATCCTTCCCTGCAGTGGGGTGGAAATGGAGATTTTGCAGTATCCTTCCCTGCAGTGGGGTGGAAATGGAGATTTTGCAGTATCCTTCCCCTGCCACGCCCACCAAGCCACACTCACCAAGCCGCACCACACCCACCAAGCCACGCCCACAGAACCGGTAGTAAAAAAATTTGAATTTCACCACTGGAAAAAGGGGAAATACAGGAAAAACAATGAAAGGCAATCCGTTATGTACCTACTATTCTAAATAAAATCAGTGCTGTCAGCCTGGCTAAACTAGTTACTTATAATACTGCCTTCTTGAATAAGATCTTAGATGTCAATACATATTCGAGGCTCGAAACAGTATGGTAAGAGGGAGATCACCAGCTGGGCCTTCTGTTTAGGTATTTTTAGGCAAGGCGCTTTCCTCCTTTTTTGAAAGATAATTGAAAGGTTAAAGAAACATAATTGAAGGCTTGGAAAATGGAATGCTACTTTATCCAGTCAAGCAAAATGCTTCGTTGCCAATGTCCTTGGTCCAGTCAGCAAATTATAAATTATTTTGTAACTGAACTCACCTTCCTATAAATCTTGGTGGAAAGGGAAATGATACAGGCATAAATAACCCTTTTAGCAATTTTATGGGAAAACTTCATCTAGTTTCAGCTTAGCATGAGGCGATATTATTAGGTACAGTATTTTGTGGAGAAATATTATTGGCTATCAAAAATTGGGGGTTTGTCACACATAATAGTAAAATAGCATTACAAGGGTAACTGAACTGGCTGCTGTTCATTATTTGTTCATCAATCATGAGCTGCTCATCCTATCTGAATTAATCATTGATTCATACATTCCCTCCTCACTCCTGGGGGAAGGATATTGCAAAATCTCCATTCCCACCCCACTCCAGGGGAAGGATACGGCAAAATCCCCATTCCCTCCCCACTCGTGGGGGAAGGATATTGCAAAATCTCCATTCCCACCCCAGTCTGAGGGCCAGCCAGAGGTGGTATTTGCCGGTTCTCCGAACTACTCAAAATTTCCGCTATCGGTTCTCCAGAACCTGTCAGAACCTGCTGGATTTCACCCCTGCCTTTTTCCAATGATAAACATTTTTCTTCCGAATATCTAAAGATTTCTCTGCACCAATTATCCTTTCAAAAGGATAACTCTCATTAAAATCATCCTTGTGGGTAAACACGCATTATGCATTGTTACTACTGTCTCTGTAGTTCAGCATTGGCAGAAGGTCTATTTGGTTCTACATTTCTAGGCTTTGAATGGGAAAATCTAAAGTACCTTCTGCTCTCTTTTCCTACTGCTGGGATGAATGGAGAAGTCCTTGAAGAGCTAATAAGTCCCCAAGATAGTCTAAACCTCAAACTCAAACTCGGGTCTCAAACTCGATTTCATTGAGGGCCCCATCAGGGTTGTGTTTGACCGGGGGGGGGGGGGGGGGGGGCGTGGCCAATTTGATATCACTCATGTCGGGGGCGCATGTGGTGGTCTGAGCACTCTGCCAGTGAAAACGGGCTCCCGACCTCTGTTTTCGGCTGCAACAGCTTCCTGCAACCCTCTGCCAGAGAAAACAGAGATTGGGAGGGCTGCCCGCGGTCCTCTCGAACTCTGTTTTCGCTGGCAGAGGCACCACAGGCCAGTCCTTTGCTGTTTTCAGGGCAGCCCTGCAGGCCAGATCTAAGCACTTTGAAGGCTGGATTCGGCCCCTGGGCCCTGAGTTTGACACCCCTGGTCTAAACTAAGCCAAGGGACTGCTGTACCATTCTCTAATCTTGGGGAAACAGATTTTGCCAGTAAGGCTTTACATCACCTCCTCTCCCAACTTGTTGTCTTATTCCTACTTATTGAGACATGATCTCTCACTGGAGGCCAACATATTACCTACGGTACTCTGCTGTAGATATACTAGAAAGTAGATAGTTCTGCCCTGATGTTTACCTCTGTCGTTTCACTGTAATCCATTATACCACCTCCCCTTCTGTAGGCAGCATGTCTCAAAAAGCCATTTGGAGATTGTGCGATCCGCACTTTGGAGCCAGGTAACATTGGAGATCTTGAAGTAAATTCTAAATCTTAAATTACGGATATTTAAATAATTGGAATGGAATAAAAAATGAAAGGAAGTTCTTAACCTACTGTCAGGTTCCAAGTAATGTACCCATCACAAAACAAACTCCGAGACATTTCGTTTCCAAATTTATTTAGATACAGCATCTTGGCACAAACTGGTGGAAAGCCAGTACTTAAAGTTCCCGCACTTTCCATCCCAGTATAAGTAAGAATTTCTCAATTTTCCAAAACAATCTGTCACATTGTCCAACCGAGATGAGAGCTGGTTGCTTGGTGACTTCTCTCCTCCTCTGGCCAGCTAACCGTTGGAATGTACATGACTCATCAGATAGCTATGTTATTTTGGCTGAAGACTCCAACCTCCTCAGTTCTCCCCCCTTCACCTCCAAACTGTGTCAAGCTGAAGTCATGTTAGAGTAACCAAGGATATAAACAATCCCATACCCCGATCAAATTCAGGCTTGACACCTACTTCAACAGCTGCCAGTGTAGATATTTAGCATGCAGATAAATATGATCATTTATCTCTAATACACATAATCCTCAATTTACGACATTTCATTTAGTGACTGTTCAAAGTTACAACGGCACTGAAAAAAGTGACTTATGACCGGTTTTCACACTTATGACTGCTACACTATCCCTATGGTCACATGATCAAAATTCAGACACTTGGCAACTGGTTCATATTTATGATGGCCATAGTGTCCCGGGATGACCTTTTGTGACCTTCTGACAAGCAAAGTCAATGAGGAAGCCAGACTTAACAACAGTGTCACTAACTGAACAACTGCAGCATTAACAAAATGTGACAAGAAAGGTCGTAAAATGGGGCAAAACTCATTTAACAAATGTCTCACTTAGCAACAGAAATTTTGAGCTCAATTGTGGTTATAAGTCAAAGTCTGTCTGTAAACAATTGATCTCTGGACTTTATTTTCATAATTTTTTTAGCTGTTTTTCTTTCCGGTAATTATTTGTTTATTTATTTAGTGTATATCCTGCTTTTATTACTGTTATAAATACCTCAAAGCGGTGAACATACCTCAACTCCTTCTTCCTCCTATTTTCCCCACAACATCAATCATGTGAGGAAGGTTGGGATGAGAAAAAGGGACTGGCCAAAATTCATTCAGCTGATTTTCATGCCTAAGGTGGGACTAGAACTCGCGGTCTTCTAATTAATTTGGTCTAGTGCCCTAACCACTAGACCAAATTGGCTCTCATTATTCCCAAATAGAAGCCTCCGGTTAGGTTGTACAAAATGTATGTCATCAGGAGTAACAACCCTTGCTTTTTTGGAACATCCCATAGCATATTAGCACGGTTAGTTAACAGGGTTTTACTTCTAAGTCATGGCTTACAGTCAAAGAAATCCAAACCACAGGATTCCATTTTAATGAAACCGAAATGCATAATGAGCATGGAATTTCAACTGACAATTGTGCAATACTATTTTATCTGAGAGGGAAAACTTTCTGGCATGTTCTGACTACTGAAAAATGTTAGTACTTGTAAAAAAAATACTCTGTATAATTAAAAAGCAAATATGAATACACAAATGAAGTGTCAGAAAATTTGTATCTTGAATTTCATATCAAGCTATGTGGTGAAATAAAACAATAGAAACTTCTATTGTTTCAGCATTTTGCTGTTAAGCACACATAAACATTATCCTTTCACTGTAGACAGAAGCTGGGGCTGAGACATAAAAACTTTCCTAAGGATAGATAATCAGGCGATTTGGAGAGCCATTTTTGAGAGTTGCTCAAAAAAACCCACAAGGACACAGTGACAATTCCTCCCGCTCTGCCTCCTTGTGTTAACAGGAAAGGCCAATTATGGTTGCAACCCAGTACGGGTAGTCCTCAATTTAGGACCACAATTGAGCCTAACATTTATGTTGTTAAGTAAGACATTTGTTAAGAGAGTTTTGCCCTATTTTACAACCTTTCTTGCCATGGTGGTTAAGTGAATCACTACAGTTGTTCAGTTAGTGACACCGTTGTTAAGTGAATCTGGTTTCCCCATTGTCTTTGCTTGTCAGAAGGCCACAAAAATTGATCACATGACTCTGGGACACTGCAACCAGTGGTGGGTTTCAAATTTTTTTACTACCGGTTCTGTGGGCATGGCTTGGTGGGCGTGGCAGGGGAAGGATACTGTAAAATCTCCATTCCCTCCCCACTCCAGGGGAAGGTTACTGTAAAATCCCTGTTTCCTCCTGATCAGCTGGGACTTGGGAGGCAGAGAATAAATGGGGGCAGGGCCAGTCAGAGGTGGTATTTACCAGGTCTCTGAACTACTCAAAATGTCCGCTACCGGTTCTCCAGAACTGGTCAGAACCTGCTGAAACCCACCTCTAACTGCAACCATCATAAATATGAGTCAGTTGTTAAGCATTTGAATTTTGAACTTGTGACCATGGGGATGCTGTAATGGCCATAAATGCGAAAACAGTCATAAGTCATTTTTTTCAGTGCCATTGTAACTTCGAATGGTCTCTAAATAAACTGTTGTGAGTTGAGGACAACCTATATTTCCATATATATGTTCCCACTGTGTTCCCCTCAACCACATTTAAGCTTTCAGAGAAGCACTTGAGGGTATCTAGAACAGAGGTCAGGGGTGAAATGCTCCCGGTTCAGACCGGATCACGCGATCCGTTAGCAATGGCGGTGGGTAGTTCAGAGAACCGGTAGCAAAAATTCCTGGCACCCACGCCCATGCCCACCCAATCCCCAGTCCCCACTTGCCTACTTGGCAGCTTGCTGCTTCTTTCGGGCTCACACGCTTTTCCTGCCATGCTTTGGCTGCTGCAATCCATTGCATCCGCTAGCAACTTAATCTGCCTGCCTGCAATCAATGCAATCGGTGAGCAGCTCAATCTGCCTGCCTGCCTTGTGCCTTCAATTTGGTAAGTAACTGGGAGCTTTAAAAAAAAGTTAATTGGGGTTTTTTTTGGAGTCTTATTTTTTTTTAGACATAGCAATTTAAAGTTAAAGAAGTTTTAAATTTAGCTACATTTATCTAAAAATATAAATAAAATAAAATAATAAAATATTTGTGCAGGTTTCTGAGATTTGATGAGTTTCTGTAGTGTTTCACTCTAACTACACAAACACACAAAATCTCACAAAGCTGTATGTGGCATTTTGTGTGGAAAAAGTGTGAAAGTTGGTTTTTGAGTTTTTTGTGGCTGTGTGAGGTTCCTGCTTATTGCAGGGGCCATTTTGGGTGAAGTGCAGTTTCTTTTACATTGTGTGTGAGTCTGTTGTGTTGTGTTGTGTGTGTGTAAATTGTGAAAGTTGGTTTTTGGTACCTGTTACTGTTTTGTGTACTTTGTTAATTATTTTTATTATTGGCCACGCCCATCAGGTCACCTGGCCACCAAGCCACGCCCACCAATTAAGCCATGCCCACAGGACTGGTAGGGAAAATTTTTAGATTTCACCCCTGGCAGAGATGAACAACTTCTGTTTTTCCACGTTTAATCCATCTCCAATTCCCAACATCAGTTTTATTTATGCTTGTTCAATTTATCTGCTACATTTTTTCCAGAAGCTCAGAATTGTATAGATAGCACTTTTTGCTCCATTTTGCCCCTAGCAATAATCCTGTGAAATAGGTTGGGCTGATAGTAATGATCTGAAGGAGAATTAGAACATTTGAAGCAGGGGTGTCAAACTCACGATCCGCGGGCCGGATGCGTCACTTGCTGGCCAGCCCCACCCCCGGTTTAGTGAAGGGGGAAAAAGTCCCAATATGTCATGTGATGACGACGTGACGACGTGAGTTTGACACCACTGATCTGAAGTCTGCTAAACTTTCCTTAGGAACCCCAAGCTGCTGATCTTCCTCTTGGAAGTCACTTGCCTTTTTGACACCTTACCCTAATGACAAGCTACAAAGTGTTATAGAAATAGGCTATGGAGATTCTCAGTCATCCAGGTCATGGTTGTCCCAAAGGTAATTTCTGAAGAACTAAAGAAGCTTCTTGGATGAGAAGTGAAATGACTTCAAAGAAAAACAAAGAAAGCCCAGTTGCCTTTTGAAAAAGCACCTCGGGGACTTAAGAGACATAGCTCTCTGCTGTAAATTATTCTTTCTGCTCTACCCACATCACACAAGAAATGAGCATATTTTTTTCTGCTATTGGAGACTTTAGTTATCTGGAAAGGAAATCAAACCTGGAAGAAGTAATAGAGATAGTCTAGAGCAGGGGGCAGGTTGCAGGAGGCTGTCATAGCCAAAAACGGAGCTCAAGAGGGCTATGGGCGGAACTCCTGAGCTCCGTTTTCACTGGCAGAAGGTTGCAGGAGCTTGTTCTGTCCCCGTCTCACACACGCACACAAATAGTCAGCCAGGAGTTAATCAAACCAGGTGTCAGGAATTCTTTTGAGATAACAGAATTGGCAGCAACCCAGTAGCTGCCTGCCAGACTTTACTCACAAAGGGAGGTTTTTCTCCTCCATCTGATACACCAAAATAAGTCCACAAAGTTGTCAAGTCCACAGAGTTGTCAAGTCCAATCCATAATAAATCCAAGGAGAGCATATAACAAAGTTCCAGAAACACAGTATGACTTGCTAGCTTTTCAGTTTTGTCCGTCACAAGGCCTGAATGGCCACCACACCCCCTTTTATCCCCTGTGGAGTGTGGTCCAGTGACTCAGCTTAATCTCTGACACGCCTCTTTCTCTGCTGCGCGCGCTTATCTTTCTGACGCTGTCTCATCTCGTCGCTGTCTAACTGTGGCTGCTCTGAAGTGCCTGGCTCCTGGCCAATCTCTTGGCCTTCGGAGGACACCTGAGGCATTGCCAGAGAGGAAGGTCCTGGAGAGGGAGGCCTTGCCAACTCCTCTCCTTCACTTTCGAAGTCTTCTCCCTCTGATAAGACAGGCTCGGGGGTCGGAGTCACAACAGAGCTGTGACAGCTGAAAATGGAGCTTGGGAGCCTGTTTTTACTGCCAGAGAATGTGGCCAATGACATGCACCCCCAACACGAGTGATGTCGAGCTGGCCACCCCCATCCTGGCCTCACCCACCCCGATCCCCCGAGGTGCGGCCCTCAATGAAATTGAGTTTCATACCCATGGCCTAGAGCCCCCTATTTCAAATCAAGGAGATGAAGACATCAAGAAAGAGAAATAAACACCGTGGTTTTACCTCTTGACAGGGTTTAGGAAAAGAGTAATATGCTCCCCATTTTGCTTAAAGATGAGTGAATATCAGTTGCACAAACTTTCAAAAGTGCAACCTATAACCATGGCAGATTTAAAATAGGTAAAAGGGAAATGGAAAGAAAATTCTCTGCTTGAGAGCATTGGATGCTATGGAAGCTCTGTAAGTAGGAAAGGGGACAGAAGTTTCACTGAAGCCAGAAGCTAATGGAGTAAAGCAATGGAGTAAAGCAAGAATTACTTGTAATAGAAAAAGGAACTGCCTCATAAATTGATTCTTATTTAGGGACCACAATTGGGATTAGCAACTCTGTCATTAAGCAAAGCAATCGCTAAGTGAAACCATGTCTGAGCTTAACATTTTACTTCAATTCTCCTTTGCCTTACAAGCCTGTGAAGACTGTAAATGTGAGGTTTGGTCGTAAACTTACTTTTTCATCAGTGTTGTAACTAAGCACAGTCGCCATACATGGGAGTCGCTAAATGAGGACTACCCATTGTTTGCAAAATCATAGCTGCTTCTGCTGCTTGCACTGAAAACACAGATATGTCTTTACAATTTGTTTTAGATAGAAGATATTGTTTCTGGATCATGATCATGATGAGGAAACCAGCATTTGTCCCAATGCAAGAATCTACATTAATGACAATCAACTAACACAGCTGAATCACCAGACATAATTTCAAACCTTCCAGAAAACTGGATGAACTGAAAAGGAAGCTATTTAAGTTGGCAAACTGCAATACATATTACTGCAAAGTGGTAAAATGCCATTGTTGCATGACCTATTCAAAATTTTTAATTAGCAATGGCATCTGTAAATATCCACAATTTTCTTGGGATTCTTACGCATCTTCACACCATCAATAGTTTCTCAGAAGTACGTGACAATGAGCTATGTAATACTAATACTGAGAGGTTTGGCATGTTTTTCAGAACTAAATGACGCACATACCACCAGAGATTAACTGAAAGAGACTCTTGTCAATAGAAATGTTTAGGCTAGTCCTACTTCTAACAACTATAGGGTTCAGAACAAGCTTAAGTATATGCCTGAACCTGCAGAACACTTATTATGAAGTGTTTACCAGATTGTGCATACTTGAATTATCATTGAATCTAAACTTTCACCCTAGATTTCTTCAACGTGGCTTGATTTAATGACCTCCAGTCAAGAAAAGAGAAGGCAGAAATCTTTTTGTCAATGTTGGCAAGCTGAGACCATGATGTTATTAATGTCTGAAAGTCTACATGGTTAGTGGTTGCTTCACCAAATAAGAATTCCCAAATGCTATAATGTTAAAAATATATAACTCAGTTTTTTTAAAAAAATAAAGATTAGACTCTATGAACAAAAAGAAGAAGCAGACAATGTCATTTTTATTAATTTCTCCCTCTTTGCAAAATTTTCTGTCCTTTTGAAAATCTGCTTCAGAAGCTTGGGGAATTTCCAGAGTGCTGTTGGAGATGGTGCCGGGGTGCTCCGGGGGAAGATAAAGCTGGCATCTCCATCATCAAGAGTACTGTGGGACTTCCAGGGAAGAAATAGTGAAAGCTCTGTGAAAAGCAGAACTGACAACTGTGGCAGAATGAAGAGATGGAGAGTCATTCCTCTCCAAATAAGAAGAATGAGATCACCCACAAGTGTTCCGGACAGCTGCTCTTCATGAGGAGATTGCAAGGTTTATCATACACAAGGCTAATGCAAAGGCTGGAATAGCAGCAATTGTCCAAAACTAAAGGCTTCAAGCCCCTACTTCAGGCCCAGCCTCGGCATTGTACAGAGTGTTGCTATGTGGTGTGGCCTACATCAGGGGGGCAGATAGGTGATATTTCTCAATGGCAGAAGAAGCACCAGGGCTAAGGTCAAGGCCTAAGGTGGTGGCAGCTAATAGAATAGAATAGAATAGAGTAGAGTAGAGTAGAGTAGAATAGAATAGAATAGAATAGAATAGAATAGAATAGAATAGAATAGAATTCGTTATTGGCCAAGTGTGATTGGACACACAAGGAATTGTCTTTAGTGCATATGCTCTCAGTATGCATAAAAAGACAAGATACATTCGTCAAGAATCATAAGGTAAACACTTAATGATAGTCATAGGGTACAAATAAACAATCAGGAAACAATCAATATCAATATAAATTGTAAGGATACAAGCAACAAAGTTACAGTCATGCAGTCATAAGTGGGAGGAGATGGGTGATAGGAACGATGAGAAGACTAATAATAATAGTAATGCAGCCTTACTAGTGAATAGTTTGAAAGTGTTGAGATAATTATTTGTTTAGCAGAGTGATGGCGTTTGGGAAAAAACTGTTCTTGTATCTAGTTGTCTTGGTGTGCAGTGCTCTATAGTGTCGTTTTGAGGGTAGGAGTTGAAACAATTTATGTCCAGAATGCCAGGGGTCTGTAAATATTTTCACAGCCCTCTTTTTGACTCGTGCAGTATACAGGTCCTCAAAGGAAGGCAGGTTGGTAGTAACTGTTTTTTCTTCTCCAACTTTGGTACCTTCCTGCTGCATGACTTCAGTTTTGGAAAATCTGAGAGTCCCAGACTACCAATCTGTAGGACTTTCAGGTGAAAATATGTGATACCATTAGATGGGGGAAGCCTTATGCCTTTCCAAATTCTCCTTAAGGATCAGCTTTCAATGGTTTTAAACTCTTAGCTATGTTTAGTCTTTCCTAGAGTTTGGGAAAACAAGCTATTCAGTTTATGCAAAGTTTGGACATTATAAACAACTGGAATTTGTTATGAAGAGATGTGAACATGTCCAATTGCTCCTTGAATACAAACTTCAGTGGGGTGTCCAAGGCTTGTTCACATAATACAAAATTCTAGTACTGTATACAAAAGTGTGGTATTATAATCAAGTGAAACTCTCAGGTGTGAGGAGATGATGTCAGGTAGCTGATGCTGATAGCAGCGGTTTTCCAGCAATTCCCAAAACTCCTCAGACATTGCACACTAAGAGAATATAACATGACCTTTCTTAGTTTTCTCCTTGCCTCAGTTGTGGCAAAGGATACCATTCTGTCACCAGCGCTGACAGATTTCTTCCAGCAGAGGTCGGAGGTTATAAAGTCTTTTTGTTTTCTTTTCTTTTCCTACCAGCTTGGCAGCAGGACATCTGGCATTGCGCCCCTCTTCTACAGAAACATATTATAAATTCATTTCCCAGACTCTTCTGTTTAAAGTCAATGTCTTACAAAGAAGATTTAATCTTGGGGGGTGGGGGGAGGTTGGTTTAGTCATCTGCACCAGAGGTGGGTTTCAGCAGGTTCTGACCGGTTCTGGAGAACCGGTAGCGGACATTTTGAGTAGTTCGGAGAACTGGTAAACACCACCTCTGACTGGCCCTGCCCCATCTATTCTCTGCCTCCCGAGTCCCAGCTGATCGAGAGGAAATGGGGACTTTGCAGTAACCTTCCCCTGGAGTGGGGAGGGAATGGAGATTTTACAGTAGCCTTCCCCTGCCACACCCACCAAGCCATGCCATGCCATGCCACGTCCATCAAGCCACGCCCACAGAACCAGTAGTAAAAATTTTTGAAACCCACCACTGATCTGCACTGATGGACAGAGACTTTCATGGTAGGGCAGAACTAGGTGTGCTTTTGAGGGCCGGAGGCTCAAACTCTTTCTTTAGAAGGAAGCTTAGATTAGGTGGGACCCTTAGGTTAGAAAAAAAGTTGATAATAAAAGGAAAATAATCGAATTATATAAAGTCATGCATAGCATAGAGACTGCAGATAGGGAATTTTTCTCCCTCTCGAAACATCAGGACTGGTCATTAGGTCATTCAGCGAAGCTGATGGGCAGGAGGTTTGAATAGACCAAAAGGAATAACAGACAATCCTCAATTTAAGGACAGGATTGGGACCACCATTTCTGCTACTAAGCAAGGAGGTTGTTGAGTGAGGCACACCCAATTTTATAACTTTTTTTTTATTGCCATTATTGTTAAGCAAATGTTGCCATTGTTAAGTGAATCACATGGTTGTTAAGCAAATGTGGCTTCCCCCATTGACTTTGCTTGTTGGAAGTCAGCCAGGAAGGTTGTAACTAATGATCACATGACCCCAGGACACTGCAATCACCATAAATCCCGTATATGCCTGTTGTCAAGCATCTGAATTTTGATTACATGACTGTGCGGATGCTATAACAGTTGTAAATGTGAGGACCAGTTGCAAGCCACTTTTTTAGTGCCTTTTTAACTCTGAACAGCTACTAAATGAATGGATGTAAGTGGAGGATTACTGTATTTCTTCACCCAGCATATAACTAACTTGGGGAATTCATTGCTGCAAAGATACGGGGATGGCTAAAGACTTGTTGATGCTGTTGATGCTGTGGTGGTTATGGTGTTGTGTTAGGACTGAGGAAATCAAGGTTCAAGACTGCTCTCAGCCGTGGAAGTTCACTGAACGATTTGGGGCCAGAGTTGCAAGAGAACATCAGGCAGGAAAAGATGTCTCCATCTCCTATTTAGGAGCACTCTAGAAGCAACTGAGTTGGCCATTTTGTAAGAAACAAAATGCTGGATTAAAATGGACCTTGACCTGATCCAGCAGGCCAATTCTTATGTTCTTTCCTAGGCCAGTTTTAAAAGGAACTGGTTAGAAGAGCAGATGTTTGCCATTTAAAGGATGAAAAAATCTAATGAAATTCTATTAGAAATACAGTGGGGCAAAAAAGTATTTAGTCAGCCACCAATTGTGCAAGTTCTCCCACTTAAAAAGATGAGAGAGGCCTGTAATTGACATCATAGGTAGACCTCAACTATGAGAGACAAAATGAGAAAACAAATCCAAGCAATCACATTGTCTGATTTGGAAAGAATTTATTTGCAAATTATGGTGGAAAATAAGTATTTGGTCACCTACAAACAAGCAAGATTTCTGGCTCTCACAGACCTGTAACTTCTTCTTTAAGAGGCTCCTCTGTCCTCCACTCATTACCTGTAGTAATGGCACCTGTTTGAACTTGTTATCAGTATAAAAGACACCTGTCCACAACCTCAAACTCCAAACTTCACTATGGTGAAGACCAAAGAGCTGTCGAAGGACACCAGAAACAAAATTGTAGACCTGCACCAGGCTGGGAAGACTGAATCTGCAATAGGCAAGCAGCTTGGTGTGAAGGAATCAACTGTGGGAGCAATAATTAGAAAATGGAAGACATACAAGACCACTGATAATCTCCCTCGATCTGGGGCTCCATGCAAGATCTCACCCCGTGGGGTAAAAATGATCATAAGAACGGTGAGCAAAAATCCCAGAACCACATGGGGGGGGACCTAGTGAATGACCTGCAGAGAGCTGGGACCAATGTAACAAAGGCTACCATCAGTAACACACTACACTGCCAGGGACTCAGATCCTGTAGTGCCAGACATGTCCCCCTGCTTAAGCCAGTACATGACTGGGCCCGTCTGAAGTTTGCTAGAGAGCATTTGGATGATCCAGAAGAGGATTGGGAGAATGTCATATGGTCAGATGAAACCAAAGTAGAACTGTTTGGTAGAAACACAACTCGTTGTGTTTGGAGGAGAGAGAATGCTGAGTTGCATCCAAAGAACTGTGAAGCATGGGGGTGGCAACATCATGCTTTGGGGCTGTTTCTCTGCAAAGGGACCAGGACGACTGATCCGTGTACAGGAAAGAATGAATGGGGCCATGTATCGTGAGATTTTGAGTGCAAACCTCCTTCCATCAGCAAGGGCATTGAAGATGAAATGTGGCTGGGTCTTTCAGCATGACAATGATCCCAAACACACCGCCCGGGCAACGAAGGAGTGGCTTCGTAAGAAGCATTTCAAGGTCTTGGAATAGCCTAGCCAGTCTCCAGATCTCAACCCCATAGAAAACCTTTGGAGGGAGTTGAAAGTCCATGTTGCCCAGCGACAGCCCCAAAACATCACTGCTCTAGAGGAGATCTGCATGGCAGAATGGGCCAACATACCAGCAACAGTGTGTGCCAACCTTGTGAAGACTTACAGAAAACGTTTGACCTCTGTCATTGCCAACAAAGGATATATAACAAAGTATTGAGATGAACTTTTGATATTGACCAAATACTTATTTTCCACCGTAATTTGCAAATAAATTCTTTCCAAATCAGACAACGTGATTGTCTGGATTTGTTTTCTCATTTTGTCTCTCATAGTTGAGATCTACCTATGATGTCAATTACAGGCCTCTCTCATCTTTTTAAGTGGGAGAACTTGCACAATTGGTGGCTGACTAAATACTTTTTTGCCCCAATGTATATCTGATATATCTTGGGTTAAATACACTTTATTCCACTACTTAATAAAAAGTACCAAATAAAATGTTATGTTGTTTTTAGTTATATTAATCGCATGGAATATCTCCCTTGCTTTTGGAATCATCCTATCTATAAAAGGCCATTTGGCTGCTTTCATGGAAAGTAAACAAAAAAAAAAAATCCATGCAAATTGAATTCACTTCCACAGAAACAAAACGTTTTCAGATTCAGGAAAAAAAAAAACAACCCCAAACTTGTTACAGAACAACTGCCATTCAGATCACCAACAAAATAAAATAAAATAATTTCCCAGTTTCCTTTTTATGCAGTATTTCAATAGGGAAGATTTTCAGCTCCTGAGCATAGACAGTGAGGTAAGGAAATGGAGCATGGAATACCTTAGGGAAGTGGCCCCCAACCTTTTGGGCACCAGGGACTGGTTCCATGGAGAGAGGTTTTTTCACAGACTGGAGGGGGCATGGTTCTCGTGCTGTCGGCATCTCACAGATGGGACTTTGCTTGTTTGTGCAGCCCGGTTTCTAGCATGCCATGGCCCGGTGCCGATCCACAGACTGAAGGTTGGGGACCCCTGCGTTAGGGGACTGGAGTGGCCTTGAGAAGCCCGGCACGGGCCACACACAAGTGTCTCTCAATTCAAGGACTGAAAATCCTACTTGGATTTCAGCACGGAGGATTTTCAGCTCCTAATCGGAGCCTCCTAGGTTCTCCCCTAGCCCCCTGAGGCATTTTGCACTCCTTACTTGGGATTCCATCTGTTCAGAAACCCAGACAATCACTAAACAATCACAATCAGGTCTGCTGGAATTGCGGTCATTGAGCCAAGCACTCGTGTGACATCTCACTTAACAACTGCTTTGCTCAACAACCGAGGTTCCAGTCCAATTGTGGTTGTAAATGGAGGTACTGAGCTGAACAGCACATGAAGCATAACATCTAAATGATTATCCTGTTTTAAAATAGGTCTACAACAATTACCTGTTTTTACCATTCATGGCATCCCCTGCCAAATATTGATGGAATCAACTGTTCTGTCCTTTATTTTCCAGCTTTGCAACTATGGTGACTGGGTAAGTTGGCACCTTGATTCTTGTATGGGTATAAGTTATGCACTGCACGTCTTAAAATTACTGTAATTGTTTGCTATTGAAATATAAAGCTAACTGCAGCGAAACCAACAAATGCAAAAGTGCCTGTGGCCAGCCTCCAGCCATTATTCCAAACAATTCCAGGAAACTGAAGGTTTCAAAAGTTAATTTTAAAATTCCAACCAAACCAAATACAAAAAAAAAAAAAAAGGTTTAGTGACTTATTTCAAAGAACTCTGTCTGAAAACTGATTCTTGATCCACCATACAGTTCATTTTATTTTCCTAAACTGAGACAGGCTCCCCCCAACTTTCACTTACAATGTCATTTCAATACAGTACTTTACTCCAAGGTAAACGTAGACGTACTGCTAAACATGCTCACTTAACAATGAGCTGCAGTCAATCATCGCTTACTGGTGGTAAGTTTATTTATATAATGCTGAGGAATACAAACACATTTTTGTTGCTTTGCCTTCTGGCTTTTCTTTTTTAGATATACATCTACTATTTTAATGTCTACAAATCTGAGCTGTGATGCACCAGCCCAGGAGTGAAATCTACTTACCTTCCTTACCGGTTCGGAAGCACACATGCCATCCACGCGCACACCTTCTGCACACGCGCACACCTTCTGCGCATGCGAAGGTAAAAAAAACCCCTTCCTGGTTAAAACCAGGAAGTAATGACACCCAGGCGGCGATCACTACCGGTTCGCCGAACCACAGGGAAAAATCGCTACTGAATCAGGTGATCTGGTCCGATCCAGGAGCATTTCATCCCTGCACCAGCCCCAAGAAATTATCAAAAGAAGCAGAATACACATACAGGAAGGAAGGAAGGAAGGAAGGAAGGAAGGAAGGAAGGAAGGTGAAGAAACACAAGAAAAGAGAGAGGGGAATAATTTCTTCTCCTTTTATGGGAGCTGCACTGGCAGATAATGGAAGCCATTTATTTTTAAATTTATAGATAAGTGAGCCATTCTGAAAGTACCATCAGTTCCTTCTCTCTCCTCTTTTAGGGCATTAAGACTGTAAAATGTTGTCAGAATGTGGTCCCCAGATCTTAATAACTCAGTATTGTTTTGCACAGAGGAAGAAACTATGTGCAACTCTGCATTCGTCTTCTATCTTTCCCTGATCATTCTGGTACCTGGAGTGAAAGCACAGAAACCCGGCAATTAAATCAGATCACAGCTACCTGTCCCAGTTTACAGGATAAGATCCTGACAGAATAGAGTCGGCGAGGAATTGCTCCTCAGTTCTGTCTCTTTGAACAACCTCAGAGCAATAAATCTTTCTCCCTTTGAGATGGTAACAATGGGGGGGGGGTGTTATTGAGCATTCCCCCGTTTTTAAGCTTCATGGTTGCAAAAAATGTTATCTAAAGCTAAATGTTGATGGTGTTTGGGATCACTCAATGGACTAGTTCAAGGTTCTGTAAGTCTAATTCACTGCTTTAAAATCTTCACTTGGAGGAATTAATAGAATGGGCACAACGTACAATACACTAGAAGCACTCAACATGTTCTCAGCCATTTGAAAATATGGAATACATGACGTAGCACTTGCTTGTTCCCCCCATTTCCTTCTAAAGTGTATTTACCTCCATTCCCCCATCTCGGGAAGCCCAAAGGACCGTGGTTCAATTTTGCGCCCTCCCCCCACCTCATTTCACAGCAATTAATCTTGCCAGCACAAATGCAAAATCCGCTTTGAAAACTCTGCACATTATTAGCCGGAGCTTTTTGCTTCTTCTCCTTTCAGAGGGGGTAAAAAAAAACCAACAAACCCCAGCAGAAGTTAAGGAAAATTATTTGACACCTAAATGCAACTGCAGAATGAAAAGAAGAAGAAAAAACCCATACACACATTCATCTATACTGGTCTCTGGAACAATTACACTTTCAAAAGCCAGAAGACATTTATCACAGGGGGAAAAAAATACTTCGGGAGTGAGGTTAGCTCTCAGTGAATTTGTAAGGAGTTTTTTCCCCCCCTCTCTTGTTACCTTGGTAACAGCTACCTTGGCACCTTTGTTGATAAGCTGCACCACATTATCCACTTGCCCTTTGTACGCAGCTATGAGAAGGCGTTCTGAAAGGACGGCGACCACATCCTGCTGGCTCATGAATTAGGGAAGAATGGCTTTGGGAACAAGCTTCTTCGATCCCCAAAAAACAAGATTCACATCAGTCCAACTGTCGGGCAGAGAGGGACCCCAGCATGGGAGAAGGTTGGTCTGTTGCTAAGCCATCTTCTGCCTCTGTGGATTGGAGCAGCTGGAAAGGAGAAACAAAATACACAGTCAGGCACATCTTGTAAACAAAAGAGAGCAATTCCTTCCACCCCCACCCCCAAAAAAATTCTGAAAAGGAGAAAGGAGTGGCAAAGTAACTTGCGAAGATTACAAAGCTAGGAACCGAACACAGCCAAATGTATGGGGAGGAGAGATATTTTTGATCCACCCATCAGCAAGTCACACATTTAGTAAGAATTACAGTCATTGGAGTACACCCAGAGTAGTACATTCTAATCTCTGGATGTATAAAGCACAGACTTGGCACTTTTCGGTAACCAACCTCTATTTTGTAGACCCTTCCTCTTGTCCATTTGCAAGCCTGAACACCTCTTCACAGCCTTTCTTGTTACAAGAGAGCAGTGCCAAATCTCCTCCTGAGATGCTCACTTTCACAAAATACTACCTCCAGTGTGGGTGTGTATCCACCAGTCACCTATGTCCAAATTTCCTCTGACTATAATTTTGTGAGTTTTAAGCATATCATAAATCCAACACAGACTGTGCTCTTGAACAACTCAGCCTACTGTGTGTCTCCTAACTGTCAGACTTCATCCTTTAAGGAGCAGAGCCTTAAAGAGCAAAAAAAAAAAAAAAAAACCCCTATTGGAAGATGCTTCACACAAGAAAACTAAACTATGAGGTGCTCTCTGAGCTTGCTTGTTTTCTTGCAGATGTTTCAATACCTAATCCTAACTACAAATATTCTCCTTTATTAATTCTAGACTGCTCTCTCCCACCTATTTGTATATGTGAAAAGCACATTCTTAACTCAGATCAAAAATTGTCCTTTCCGATTAACAAAAATGCCAGCTTCTTTGGTGGAACATTTCATGTCCAGATTGCTTACGCACCAAATTAAAATGAGGGAACAGTCTGTACCACTTCAGAGTAAATAGATCACATTTTTATATTCCTCTTCTTAAACCAAAAGAGGGAGGAAAGTGCATTTTGCTATCAATAACTAGCCCAAAAAAAGGGTGAGGTAAAACATTTTCTCCTGATATCACACAGCTCTTAAAACTTTGTAGGATTACTTTACTTTTATAGTGGGAACATTAAAATAATAGTCACAAAATAGGCTTTGTCACAGGTGAATACGTTTCTTACAAGCTTGCCATATTTTATGTGTTTGCCACCTTATACAAAAATAATAAAGGCAGAATATAAGTAAAATAAATAAATAAAAATAAGCGAAGTCCATAATCTTGACCCAAATCAAGCATTCTTCCAGGAAATGTCCAGGAAATTCATCAAGAAATAAAGAGAAAATTTAAATTTGTTTATCCTGCAAAATTGTGAGGATACTATTTTGTCTGACTTTCCCTCTCAATCCGACTACCGTGTTTCCCCAAAATAATACCTTGTCTTATATTTTTTTGAACTCTCGAAATAAGTGCTTGGCCTTATTTTCAGGGATGTCTTATTAATTTGGGGCGCATGGAGCAAGATGGGGCTCCTCTTGCCATCTTACCTGATTTCCAGCTCTGTCTCCCTAACCAGAGGAAAGGCATTTAAATATTTTCAGGGAGGGGTTATTTCAGCGCATGCGCTCTAAAGCCCAATTGGCTTATTATCAGGGAATGTCTTATTTTAGGGGAAACAGGGTAGTTTTCTTGAAGTAAAAATGCTGGTTTTTTTTTTTATTTTATTGTTGGCAGCTTATGTCTGTTTGTGTCTGCAAATTTTCTGCTAGTGATATTTGGTGGTTTGAACTAGGAAAAGTCCCATACTATTTATTAACACATTCAAAAACTACACTCACACATCCAGAAGCCAACCTCGCCACTCTAAATCTTGCCTTTACCATAGTGTGCCTTTACCACACATATAGAACAGCTTCTTGTTGTATTGCTGCTTATACAACCTGCAACATATCAAGGGCCGTGATCGGTAACTTTCTCAAATGAATTTCCTGTCTTGATCAACTTCATCCAGTACATGAAAGCTTCTGGTTTCTATTTCCCATTACGTCTTTAACTGGTGAACTTAAAACAAAAACTTTGTGACTATTGGTGAACAAAAGGGCAGCAATGAAAGGATTTTTTTGTTTGTTTGTATCTCTTGGCTGCCATCTACTTGCTGTCTGAAACTGTATGCCAAGGAAAACCAAAATATAACCAGCAGATAAATTTACAGGAGTTGGCAAAAAGGGACTGGTATGAGAGCTATTACCTACCAATAGGTACATGAAAAAAAAAGAAATGAGGATTTAAGACTTTCTAAACACAGAGACCCACCATGCAGCATATGCACAAGATCAAGCCTTTTCAATTATATACTATAGGCCAGAAATGGAATAATTAATTTCAGGGCTTCACAATAATTTTCAAAAGGGAAACAAAATGAAAAAATGGCTGCAGAAGTCAGGATTCAAAATGCCTTCACATCAGTGGTGAAGTCTGAACTGGTTTACTACCAGTTCGCTGGCTACGCATGGGCAGTGGAGTCCGAGTGGACGATCACTTAAACATGAGTCAACAGTTGTAGCAGCAGCCAAAAAAAAAGCTAATACAATCCTTGGTTGTATAAATAGAGGCATAGAATCAAAATCACGTGAAATATTAGTATTTATAAACCTTAGTAAGGCCACACCTGGAATACTGTATCCAGATTTGGTCACCACATTACAAAAAAGATGTTGAGACTTTGGAAAAAGTGCAAAGAAGAGCAACTAAGATGATTAAAGGCCTGGAGACTAAAAAATATGAAGAAGGTTGCAGGATTTGGGTATGGTCAGCCTAGAGAAAAGAATTAGGGGGGATATCGTAGCAGTATTCCAGTATTTGAGAGGCTGCCAAAAAGAGGAAGGACTGAATTTATTTTCCAAAGCAGCAGAGGGCATGACAAGAAACAATGGATGGAAACTAATCAAGGAGGGAAGCAACCTGGAATTAAGGGGAAACTTCCTAACAGTGATGACAATAAACCAGTGGAACAGTTTGCCTTCAGAAATTGTGAATGCTTCATCACTGGAGGTTTTTAAGAAGAGACTGGACAGTCACTTGTCTGAAATGGTATAGATAACCCAGATGAGGAACTGACATCACAGGAAGAACATATTTTGTTGAGCTATGACACAGGGTTGAGTTCTAATTTTTTTTACTACCGGTTCTGTGGGTGTGGCTTATTTTGTGGGCGTGGCTTGATGGTCATGTGACAATTCTTTAGGAGTTAGCAGAGGTACTGGTCTACCAGGCTTTTAACTGCTTGCAGAGCTGTACCGATCTACTCATTTGTTTTTGGAGACACCGGTTTAATCATTTGTTTTTGGAAGCACTGGTCTACTCATTTATTTTTGCAGGCACCGGTCTAATCATTTATTTTTGCAGGCACTGGTCTACTCATTTATTTTTGCAGGCACCGGTCTAATCATTTATTTTTGCAGGCACTGGTCTACTCATTTATTTTTGCAGGCACTGGTCTACTCATTTATTTTTGCAGGCACCGGTCTAATCATTTATTTTTGCAGGCACTGGTCTACTCATTTGTTTTTGGAGGCACCGGTCTAATCATTTATTTTTGCAGGCACCGGTCTAATCATTTATTTTTGCAGGCACTGGTCTACTCATTTATTTTTGCAGGCACCGGTCTAATCATTTATTTTTGCAGGCACTGGTCTACTCATTTGTTTTTGGAGGCATTGGTCTACCCATTTATTTTTGCAGGCACCGGTCTATCACCACACTGTCTTTTAACACTGACCAGCTGTAGGGCGGAGTTTAAACAGTTTTTTTCCTTCTAGCCAATCAGCTGGGACTCAGGAGGCAGCAATAGATTGAGGGTGGGGCCATATAAAAGGTAAGAATAATGCGGGGGGCAGGGGGGCAGAACCGATTCGGTGATGTCATATCATCACTGCTACCGGCTTGGCGGAACCGGGCAGAACCCACCACTGCTATGACATGATAACAGGATCCTGCAAGTCTGATTGTATTTTATCTCCCCTCCCTCTTAAAACCCAGTGAATCACAGAAGTGCCTGCCTGGGTCTCTTCCGAATTTTATCTTCTTTCCCAAGACTTAAGGAATGTTTTAGCCCTCTTTTCTTGCATAATGGTTCTTGTCTCATTTCCCTGACTCTCTGCACCTGAAGGACCTCCAGGCGCTTTATCTCACACAGGTCACCAATTACCCCGCTATTCCAATTTAAAGGAAAGGAAGGAAAAAAATTTGACCCAGCTGTCCCCTAACAAGCTTAGCAGGGAAGACAGCATTTTTAAGACAACAATCACCCTTCCTTCCAAAGAGTTGCTTATGGGATCACTGTTGTAGCGTTTAGCCAACCTTGCCTGATCTCAAAATAGCAAGCAGGATTGGATCTGGTAAATGCTTAAATGAGATCCACCTGTAAATCCCAAGATTGTGGGCTAGATTGGGAAGCTGGAAAACCATCTCAAAAAAACTGTGGGGGTCCTCGGTGCTTTCTGAGCTTTGTTTGTCTTCTTTCAGCATCTCAGAAAAAGCCAGTGATAAACCACTCTCACACTGTTGCCAAGGGAACTATGCAGATGTGTCCATCAACCACGAAGGAGTATATATTCCAATCCAAAGAGGTTTTATGTGTAGCTGACAAAACAGATGAGAATTTCAGACTCCTAGCAATGAGGCAAAGCTGAAATCCACTTCTAAATAATGAATTCCAAGAACGGTCCTGGATGACTCATTCGCTGCTGCTCACAGCTGAAGAGTAAAAAAAAACCCAAAAAGATATCTCAAAACAATGTTAGCCTGCTTCAGAGATAAATCAGCAACTGACAGTTTTCGGTACTTTTGAATAATAACTGTATACCATGGACCACATTTTATGTAACTGTATACTTTGGGCTTTTGGGCAGAAAAGCTTTTTATTTTTTCCTGTCTTCTGTGCATAAACCAGCTGGAAATGAAATATGTTTGGATTTCAACTCCTTTTACCAGTTAAATCAGGGGACCCCACCCCACGATCCGTGGACCAGCACCAGGCTACGGCATGCCAGAAACCAGACTGTGCAAACAAGCAAAGCCTTATCCGCAGGATGCAGGCAGCACATGAAACAATGCTTCCACCGGTCCCCAGAAAAACTTCTCTCCATGGAACTCCTGGTGCCCAAAAGGTTGGGGGCTACTCAGTGGTGGAATTCAAATTTTTTTACTACCGCTTCTGTGGGCGTGGCTTGGTGGACGTGGTGTGGCTTGGTGGGCGTGGCAGGGGAAGGATACTGCAAAATCCTTAGATTTAGAGCCTTGGTGGTGCAGCGGACTAAGTGTGCTTATGTAGCCCTTAGCTGCCAGCTGCCTGCAGTTAGTGTGAGTTCAAATCTCACCAGGCTCAAGGTTGACTCAGCCTTCCATTCTTCCGAGGTAGGTAAAATGAGGACCCGGATTGTGGGGGCAATAAGCTGACTTTGTAGAAACACCGCTTATGGGGGGCCAAAAGCCCTAATAAGCAGGTATATACAAAAGAATGAAGGCTATTGCTATAAGTGCATTGTAAGCCACCCTGAGTCTTTGGAGGAAGGCGGCATATAAATTGAACTAATAAATAATAAATAAATAAATAAAATCTCCATTCCCACCCCTCTTCAGGGGAAGGATATTGCAAAATCTCCATTCCCAATCCACTCCTGGGGGAAGGATATTGCAAAATCTCCATTCCCACCTCACTCTGGGGCCAGCTAGAGGTCGTATTCTCCGAACTACTCAAAATTGCCGCTACCAGTTCTCTAGAACCTGTCAGAACCTGCTGAATAGCACCCCTGGGGCTACTGACTTACTGGTAAGTCACAGTGATGGTCAGGTGTCCGGACTGGACAGCTATTAATTTGGGCCCCAACTGGTGGATTTCCCTGTTTCTTTTCCCTTTTCACCCTGGCCTAGGAAGTAAACCTCAATTGGCTTGCTGGTCTTTTAAGAACTAGTTAAAAAAGATAAGTTCTTTCTGCTGTTATTGGGACTAAAAGGGGAAACACTTCTCTTGTCAAGCAGAGCTGTTATCAGCTTCTCCAATTAAGAGCAAAACTGTGGCAAGCATTTCCATTGCTCCTTTGTTGAACCTGTTTTTAAAAAGCAAACAGACCAGGGTTCAATACGAGACGGCTCTCGAAGGCAGAGACTGGGAAGAGAAGGCTCAAAGGAGCCCCCACCAACCAACTTGATCAGAAGAATCTGGACAGAACAGACTGAAGGGCAGCAAGCAAACTAGATTGCCTTGCTTGTGCCAGCAGAGGGAGAAAAAAATACTATGTTTGATGCAGAGTGGGAAAGCTCAGGTGGACGCTGCCTTCCCATAGGATAGAGATGAGTTGAGGGCACCGACATCATCTGTTCTTGCCCTTCCAAAACGGGCGCTGGCCTGTTCTCTCACACGCAGGAAGTATACAATCAGTCTTTTCTGTACTCATTAGGCTACAACCACTCAGGAGTTGGTAAGAGCACGATGGAGGTTCATGGCAAATATTCAGTTAGCTCTTATTTAGCACCCTCACCTGGGACCAGCAATCATTAAGCAAAGCAGTCCCTAAGTGAGACCGTGAGTGTGCTTATGATCTTATTTCAGCTTTCCTTTGCTTTACGGACCTGTGAAGATCATAAATGTGACGATTAGTCGCGAAGTTACTTTTTCATCACCATCATAACTGCAGATGGTCACTGTACAAGACAGTCACTAAACAGGGACTACCTGTAATGAAATACAACATCTACAATGATCAACAGAGTTAAATGAGTTACGAATGAATGAATGAATGAATGAATGAATGAATGAATGAATGAAAGAAACATTTTCTCCCAAGGTCTGTGATAGCATCACCTAATAAAAGTATATTCACACATAAGCCTAAGATACAATGCACCTAACCATGATTTAGTGACTAAGCCTCAGTTGCCTGACTTTATACAACATACACTAAGTTTGCAAATATAAGCTATGTTTTGCAAACCACAATGGTTGGGCACATACCACACACTATACCACAATTCTCAAGCATCCTCATTTAGCTGGCTCAACCTGGCTGAAATTTCCCAGTCATTCAATGCTGGTTAAGAATTATTACCGCAAGCTAGACCAACAATGCACTATAGACAGCAACTTGCCCACTGACAATAATAAATCTTCAAGAATATGATCTTAATTTATCTGCTTTTATCATATGTAAGCATCATTCTTTCTGGAATAAAATAATCAGTGCTGCCAAGAAAATTAATATATTTTAGAACTACCAGTATTTGTTGCTTAATTTTTCAATGTCAAGGTTTTCATTTTCATTTTATTTTTTTTACAAAAGAACATTATGTTTCTCCAGTTAGATGGGCTATGCAACTTCATCTAGCCAATGTAGTAATTAAATGGTGTACCTTTGAAAGCAGATACACTGGTGTGCCCAAATTATTTACTTCATCTCCAAAACAGATTTTAAATTAATCACACTTCCCAAATCAATTCCTGAAACGTTTCTGGAAAAAAGCTTGTTATTATAAACAAAACAAAGTGACATTTACAACTAAACCAAGTGTGTCCAATGGGCTCCATTGTGGCTCTGGACAGCTAGCAAATGCTGCCCCATAAGATGGTAAACTTTTAACATTATTATGTGATTTTTAGCAATAGTTACTATATTATATATTTTACATGCAGCCCAAATTTTACAAAACATTTCATGAGAAGCAACATTGATTATTCCCTTGACAGTGGTATGACTTTCAGATGAGATGAGTTTATAAGATTTTGTGTAACGTTAGTTACACATACCTACTGCCATGTAACAGGGTGAATTCGCATTACTTGTCCCAGCTTCTGCAAACCTAGCAGTTTGAAAACACGTAAAAAATGCAAGTAGAAAAATAGGGACCACCTTTGGTGGGAAGTTAATAACATTCCGTGCACCTTTGGCATTTAGTCATGCCAGCCACATGACCACGGAGACATCTTCGGACAGCGCTGTCTCTTCGGCCTTGAAGCGCAGATGAGCACCGCCCCCCAGAGTCGGGAACGACTAGCACAGTGATGGCTAACCTTTTTGCCATCGCGTGCCGAAAATGGGGGGAGCGTGGTGGGGTCACACGCACGCGTGCCCACATCCATAATTCTATGCCCCCTCATGCTCCTCCCACTTTTGGCACATGATGGCACGGTGGGCCCAGTAGGCCCATTTTTTTGCTCTCCCCAGGCTCCAGAGCCTTTCTAGGAGCTTGGGGAGGGCAAAAACGGCCTTCCCATCCCGCCCAGAAGCCCTCTGGAGGCCAGAAACAGTGTGTTTCCTGACCTCTGGTGGGCCCAGAAGGCCCAAAAATCAGCTGGCTGGCGCACACATGTGTGCCAGAACTGAGCTCGTGTGCCCACTGATATGGCTCCGCGTGCCACCTGTGGCACCCGTGCCATAGGTTCGCCATCACGGGACTAGCATATATGTGCGAGAGGAACCTTTTTACCTTTATCTAATAAAGAAGATGGTTGGTTTGCATTTGCAGAGGGTCCTGGGGGAAATGGGTTATCTGGATTCTTTTCACTCAGGTTTCAGACTGGGATATAGTACAGAGGTGGCATTGATGGCATTTGTAGATAACCTTTAGTGGGATTAGAATGGGACAATGCATCCATTCTGCCTTTCTTGATCTTTCAGTGGCTTTCAATGCAGTCAATCATGGTATCCTTCTGGACCACCTTTCAAGGTCAATACTGTTTGTCAAATGTTTAAAAAAGTGACTGCATTGTGATGTCCCATTTCTGCACAATTAAACTAGACTTGGCAGTTGGAAAAGCATTCCAGCAGAAGGTGATGGCACTCCACTTCCCAAAAACAGTCGCCAAGGTACTGGTAGGGATGTGTTCATGAACTCACCAAGTTAGAGACAAAGAATTTTACTTGAATAAAGACACTTGACGGCCTACATTTTGGGTGAGCTTCGACACATTTCTCAAAACGTGCCACTTTGGAAATGTGGGATGGAGACTACTTCTTTCGCGAAACAAATCTGCTAGTTAAGCTCTTTCCACAGCTCTTCATATTTGGAAATATCTTTCCATTTTTCTCTTTTCATAACGTATGGATCTGTGCTTCGTTGGGGTGCCTTTTGCATTAGACATGAGGAAAATAATGGAGCAAGTGAGGGTACCAGTCAGCCATTGCCCTTGGATTCCTGCCAACCTCTCCTCAGGCTGCTTAGCATAAGAAAGAGAGAAACAAGGGAGGAAAAAGGATCAACACAACATCAGAAGATCCTTGTGTTTGTTAGCCCAGAAAGTTCACATTTCTGCCTTCACCTGTAATTCCTGCTTTGACAGATAATAACATGCACCAGCAGATGCCTACTAAGCTTTCCGGAGCTGATATCCAATATATCAGTTCAACAAAAGGCTTGGGCATTTTGTTGCATAATTTCCATTGCAAAGAAGTGGGATTAATATTAAATGTACTTGTCTGCTTTAGCAATAGTTACGTAAGTGAAATTGACCAACAATTGTTGCTGAAAGTAAATACAGTAGAGATTTTTTTGATTTTGGGACCTCCTATGAAAGGGAGGGTATGAGATATTTTAACATGCAGAATATTAATATTAGACCTGTATCATGCTATCAACATAAGAAATAACATTTTTAACTGCAAGCCAACAAACTACAACAAATTGGAATTAATTTTGATTCAATCAATCAAACATCCAATTAAAATGGTTATTTCACATTTAGAAGATAGAAGAAATCAAGTAGTCTAGCCACATTCTTTCTGTTCTATAATAAAGATTACACACTTCAAAAATAAAACATTCAATAAACTAATTGCTTCATATGTGAAACAGAAATATTCTCCACTGTATTTAGATAAGCTTACTGTCAAGTAATTGTAGGAAAATTGCCAACTAAAAGGATTATATAAATGATAATGTCAGGAACCCTGACATTGATTCTTTTTGGTTTTTTAACACTCATATTACAATAATATTATGTAATATTATTACACAATCTACGAATTGAATCCTTAAGTTCTACACAAAAACTCAGAAACAATCCAATTCATATAATATTAATGTGATTGTATGTCAATATTATCCAATGTATGTTTTGCTTACACAGGGAGAGCCAAGCTAGAAATAAATGCCTTCCATTTTTACATGAAATTCCAATGTATACGAGACTTGCATACAGATAGTCCTTGACTTACAACAGTTTGCTTAGTGACAATAGCACTGAAAAATGTGAAATATGACCATTTTTCACACTTACAACCATTGCAGCATTTCCATGATCACATGATCCAAATTCAGATGTTTGGCAAATAAGTCATATTTATGATGGTCACAGTGTCCCGGGATCCTGTGATCCAGCAGTGGGTTGCTCCCAGTTTGGTCCGGTTCTATAGAACCGGTAGCAAAACCAGCGGGACGCTCTGCCCACCCACCCCAATGTCATCATGGGTGATCTGCACATGCACAGAAGCGCGTGTGCGCGAGCGAAGCAAGCGCACTCCCGTTGCAAACTGGTAGTAAAGGTAAATAGAACCACCCCTGATGTGATCCCTTTTTGCGACCTTCTGACAAGCAAAGTCAATGGGGAATCCAGATTCACTTAACAATTCACTTCACAACTTCTGGCAAGAAAAATCGTAAAATGGGGAAAAATCACAACAAATGTTTCACTTAGAAACATAAATTTTGGGCTCAATTGTGATCCTAACTCGAGGACTACCTGTAATTACATATGTAGACATACCTGCAATTGCAAATTAGAATTACTTACGTTTATGATAAAGGAAGAAAAAGTGAAGTCCAAAGTTATTTTATTTTCAAAAAAGGCATGCTAATCCATGATACCTGGCAAGAAGAACTTCATCATTAAATTATTTTTGAAGGTTTTAAAATGTGTTCAAATAAGCTTTTTCCATCAAAGCATAAGAAGACTGAGTAGTTCTTTAATCCTAGTATCTGGTTTTCTTCTCACATGCACACCGAAGGTCCAAGTTCTTATTGGGTTACAGATTGGGTTAAAATAAGCATTTATTAGAAAGAAAAGAAGTTTCAAAAAAGAAGCAAAGTAGATAAGAAGTTCAGGTTTCAAGAACTGTCTGATATAAAAATAGATCGCAGTACTGCAATAATCCACGGTCTGAAAAGCTAAGGTCTTTTTTAAATGGAAAGAAAATATATGGAGATTTAGGATCAGCAGTCTGTTTGACTATGATAATCACTGAGTGATTTAGGTTAATTCTCAGTCTATCTTATTTCACAGAGTTGCTATTTTGGGGAGAATATTAAGGGAGAGATTTTTTTCGTGTATATAACGTTGATCTCGTAGAGGGAAGTCAGAATAGAAATTGAATGAATGAATGTATTTCTTTTAATAGTGCTGCTAAGGCATGAAACCCAGCTACCATTAATGGTAATAAACTGTATAAAACTAACTTAATTAAATACAAAGAAACACAGGATATCAATTGTTTATCTTGTTTCTGAGATGCAGAAAAGGGAGGCAAAGAGAAATTCAAAGAAAACAAGTGAGTGAATATTTTAAAAAAAAAAGCCATTTGTCAGGATGTCCCAAAGGTGCTTTTTCAAGAGGCAAAGGTGCTTTTTCAGCTTCTTCTGAAGAAGTTTCTTGGATGAGAAGTGAACCGTCTTCAAAGAAAAATCAGAAAGTCTAGTTGCCTCTTGAAAAAAGCACCTTTGGGACAACCACAACCTGGATGACTGAGAATCTCCGTAGACATTTGTCAGGATATTGGATAAAACATTTTTCATAGTGAAATGAGGCCTTGCCTCAAATGCATCTTCAGCTTTAAAGGTAGACTGGCAAGAACAAACTGATATACAAATCTTATTATACATGTAAATAAGCAGCCCTGGAGAATTCTAGAGCTTTAGCATGATTATAAAATCATTGAGTCTTAGATTCTTGAAAAATCCTACATTCCTTATCATTGCACTCTCTTTGACCCATGGATTTTCAAGACTCCTTAAGGGCACTTTTTCCAAAGATTGAGCTCCAGCCTTCAGATAGTACATTGATTGGAATGTGCCAAGAATCAATTGCAAGTCATAATTTGAATTCAGTGGTATGAGTAACAATCTAGTACGGTATAATGATTCATCACGTAAATGGATAAACATGAAAATGTGTCATGACACTTGACACAAGCATTAAGTCACATTGTTTTCATGAGTGTACTATCATCAGTTTTCTTTTTCCACACCCTAGACTCCTATGTTGAGTTTAGCCATTGCCTTTCACCGTCATCTTCCTCAATGTATTGACAAGATATGTTATTTGGGACACTGAGACATTTAAATGGTGAGGTCACCATTTCATTTTTGTTCAATTGAAATGAATTTTCACATGGTTTCACCCACAATCAATGATCAAGCTTGACCAAACTTCACAGATCTAACCTACTTTTTCAGGTCTTCTTAAAACTGGCATTTTAAGAATAAGAATGACGCTGGAAAATTGAGGATAATTTATTTAAAGAAGAATGAACTTTTCTCTTATAGCATCACAACCTTTATCTACTCATTGATTTTATGAATCATCATCTCATTCTTTAATGTCAGAACATTTCTAGGGTATGTTATCCAAAGTACATTGAAAACAACCATAAAATCAGTATGCAAATCAAGCTATTACAAACAGAAAAGTCCATCAGATAATATGCGGATTTCATATTGAGGCAGGAATTATAGTTATCTAAGAGGAATTGTGGTTTAGAATTACAGAGTCTGGAATTTTCCAAAAAGTTTATTCTTCATTCTCTACTATTAATTATGATCAAAAACAATATTTTCTCTACAAACCTTATCCTCCCTAAAGAGAGATCCATTTCATTCAGAACTACCATTGCTGCTGAATGTGTTCAACCTGTAAAACTTTTGCCATAATCAAACTGCAATTAAAATAACTTCTGGACTTTTGAATACTCTGTTGTACTATTGTGCTGACCAGATATACTGTATTACAGCTTGTAGATTCTTCAGCCCAAACTTCAAGAGAACATCAAGGTGAGGAATTATGAAACAGACCCTCACTAAGTACTCAGTTAGTCTGTAAAACTAAATTGTACAAAGAGTAAAACTCTTTCAAACTAGGGGTAGAAATCAAGAGAGGAAACCAAAAACCTATTGATAATACAGTTGTCCATGACAGTGCCAATGGTATGTGGACACACATTTGCTCCTTTAACTTGTGTCTAGGTTCTTCCTACAGCAGCATCTCCCACCTGCATCTGCACAGAACAAATAGTCACTGAGACATCACTTCTTTAACTCTGTCCTCTTATTGCCTTCCTGAGGAACCATCATTATAATATATTTTCAAGCTCATACGAGTGATACTTGCTCAATAGAAGATGTTATGCTTCAGCCAAAACATATTTGCTTCTTAGGTTTACACAAGCAGCCACTGAAATAGCTGTAAATGCTAGATAAATATGAAGTTCACGCTTCAGTGGGGCTTGAACTTTGTATCCAATATATATTTGGCAGGAATGTTTCTATCACATAAATAAAATGAAAGAAGAATTATGGCAATGTCTGCAAGCGAACAGCCAAGTTAGAGAGCACCAAGAACTCTACAACGCAACGCTGAACTAGAGATCTTTCCTTCTATTGGTAAATCATAATAATTGGGAAAAAACCGATATCCTGGTCCTATAACAGCAAGTTGCAGAACTTTAATATAGTTCTGCTATGTTATACTTTAATACAGTTAAAAGTAAAGTCAAAGTTCACAAACATCTTATCGGTCATAGTCTGAAACAATTACTTTTTCTTCTGTCCTTTGGAACGTCAGACGTATTTTATGAAATAATATTTAGCATCTTAAGCAGTTAGGAAGATGACGAACAGGGATTATTTCCAAAATCTAGATAGATACTAAACACATAGCGAAATGTAATAATTTTACATTTGATCATTCTATAATTCTGTTCGGTCATTCACCTGAATCATGACAAGATCAAAATTGGAAAAAATGGAAATATGCTTTCAACTCTGCCCATCCATATGTTCAGGCAATGATAGGGAATTACACTCACATTCACTTGAATAAAAAAGCAGCACCACTGAAATTTTGTCTTAATCCATTTGCTTACTACTGTTAACAATTTAAGGCATTTCTGTACAAGCAAGCAAAACATCTCATTAAAAAAATTAATTAACTTTACATGCAGTTCAAATGGGAAAGACATCTATCCAAAGCTTCCATTCCATTTATACAATTCTCTAATAGGAAGAGATACACCAAGCCGCAACTTGCAATATTTAATCTCCTGGTATTAGCACTGTCAATCAAATTCAAGAATCACTTCAAATAATGTTAAACGGAAAACCACAGGAGTGAATGAAAAAGTTTGATGTGTACACACATTATAGACCCATATACATACAAATGCATATATATATATATATATCAAACTTAAAAATCTAACAGTTTATAAAATTACCAAGAATCTTTATCTTAGAGCTCCTGAAGCCTCAAAGGGGCGTTTTGCTTTGACAGATGTTTCCTGTAAAGATGCCTCTAAAAAGTGAAGCAGCACCTGATACCTTCTGGATATCTGGCATGCTTTGCAGGAAAACATGCTTCTGGTTCTTATCATTGCAAAGCTACATTTGAAAGAATCTGCATATGATTATCACCATTTTTAAAAAAAAAAATACAAGGAAATACTTCTAAGGAGAGTGGCAGAATATTAGCCAAGCAAGAATCCTACCTAAAACATTCACAATCTTCTTTGAGTCAAGCATGAACTAAAATTTCTTTAGGTTTGCATGGACCATCTATATCACTTATTAGTAACAAGATTGAAATGGTTTTGCCAATAACTTTTTCCAGGATTTTTGTTTTAAATTCTCAATAGAACCTACCCTCCTGATGATCTACTCTAGATCACCAGGAGTGTAGAATGCATACATACATAGATATACACATACACACACACACACACCCAAACACACACATAGAGAGAGAGAAAATTTAGAAACTGCCTACCTCACAGAGCTATTCTGGGTGGCATACAACTAAAATACTACAACAAGTAAAAGTAAAGGATGAGTAAAAGTATTCCAACTCTGATTAAGCAAGTTCACTTTGTGCTGCTATGCTGCTGCCTAACTGGGTATGGATAGAGTAGACTTCAGGAAAGTGAGAGGAACATCATAACCAGTTAACCAGCCCTAGAAAATGAATGCAGAAGTACAGTGCCCTAACTGTTATCTAGCAGGGTAGTGGCAAGAAAAGGTGAGGGATGGATAGATGGGAGAGAAAACACAGCATGAAAATAAGAGCCTTGGAGAGTACAGTGGTCTAAAGCACCCTGTTATTAACATCAGCTGCCTGCAATTATTGCAGGTTCGAATCTCACCAAGGCTCAAGGTTGACTCAGCCTTCCATCCTTTCTAAGGTAGGTAAATTGAGGACCCAGTTTGTGGGGGCAATAAGCTGACTTTGTATAAATATACAAAAGTATGAAGGCTATTGCTTAGCGCATTGTAAGCCGCCCTGAGTCTCCGGAGAAGGGCGGCATATAAATCAAATTA
Organism: Ptyas mucosa; assembly: GCA_012654045.1. NCBI lineage: Eukaryota > Metazoa > Chordata > Lepidosauria > Squamata > Colubridae > Ptyas > Ptyas mucosa. Next base: position 12,570,994 of record WNWU01000030.1, read on the forward strand.
AAAAAAAAAAAAGTGGGCAGGAGAAAGGTGGAATGTAGCAGAAAGGAAATGATGAAGCAATATCCTAGGACAGTGATGGCTATCCTTTTTGCCATCGCATGCTGGGGGGGGCGGGGAAGGTTCGTATGCGTGTGTGCCCACACCCATAATTCTATGCGCCCCACCCTGCGCATGTGTGCGCAACCCCCCCGCTCCTGGCACGCGATGGCCCAGTAGGCCCGTTTTTCTTTCTCACCTGGCTCCAGATTCTCTCTGTGCACCTGGGGAGGGCGAAAACAGTCTTTCCCACTCCCTCGGAAGCCCTCTGGAGGCCTGAAATGGCCCATTTTCCAACTCCCGGTGGGACAGAAAGTGACTTTTTTGCAGTCCCCAGCCTCCAATGCCTCTCTAGGACTCTTTGGGGGCTGGGGACAGCAACAAATGGGCTGTTTCAGGCCTCCAGAGGGCCTCTGAGGGAGTGGGAAAGGCCGTTTTTTGCCCTTCCCAGATGTACATAGAGGATCTGGAGTCAGGTGAGAAAGAAAAATGGGCCTTCCTCACCCCACCCCCCCATCCCCCCCAGGCCCTCCGGAGTTAGGAAACAGCCTGTTTCCCTACTTCTGGTGGGCCCAGAAGGCCCGAAAATCAGCTGGCCGGCGCACTCATGCGTGCCAGAGCTGAACTGGCGTGCCCACTGATATGGCTATGCATGCCACCTGTGGCACGCGTGCCATAGGTTCGCCATCACAGGCCTAGGAGATGGAAGCTCCAGTACTAGGTGGGCTAGGCCAACGGAGGCCTTTTCTGTCCATCTTATATGAACCCTTAGCAGCTTCTTCTTCTGCCAGTAATGCCACACACCAGGGTTTTTTAAACTATGTTCCATAGATCCCTAAGGAAAAAAGTACACTCCAACACATCCAGAGTAATTTTCCAGCACAGTGGAAATAGTGGGGCTTGTCAATTGACCTTTAGAAGTCCTACTGTTATGGGGGAATTTGTATTCCTAGCAGTTCATCACTTTACTTATTCCTCTGGGAAACTAACAGATTCTCCTGCCTGAATATGAATTATACTGGGATAGGACTGGCATCCTTTAGTCTCAAAAGACTATGGTATCATGCTCTGGAAAGAAGTCCTAAAACAGCATCTAGTGTGACTAAAAAGGCCAACTGGAGAGTGGCAATCCCTTCCACACTGAGGGCAGATACATTCTGTCCCCTGCCCAGCCCCCAGATTTTGCTGGTTCTGCGACTGCCTCTTTGCCTCAGCCTGCTGAACAAGTGTCTCTTCAAATTGGAGAAGGCCATGCTGCATCTTTAGCCTCCAAGCTGAACGATCGGAGATGAAGGTTTCCCAGTTGTTAATGTCCATTCCCAGGGCCTTTAGGTCCCTCTTGCAGATATCCTTATATCTCAGCTGTGGTCTCCCTCTGAGGCGCTTTCCCTGCACTAATTCTCCATACAAGAGATCTTTCGGAATCTGACCATCTGCCATTCTCACGATATGACATACTGCCATGGCAAAACCTTTGATGTCCCACAAAGGCCTTGGTGCAGCCTAAAACTTCCTGAAACCAAATTGTACCACTTGGGCACCAAACTAAGGAACCTCCACAATTTGGGAGCAATGACTGAGGAGACTCCAGGGATCTACTGGATACTTTGGTTAGAGCAAATGGCTTCTTTAATTTGATTTACATTGATTTACATTCATCCAAATTATTTATTCAAATTTTATCAGTGCAAGTATCCTCAGGCTGGCAGAGCAATAACAACCTCATTTCGCTTGTCCACAAATGTGCATATTAAAGGGGAAAAAAATCATAGTTTGGAATTTGGTCTGGATTTTATTTTTTCATTTTGGAGGCACAACATTCTGCCTGGGAAATCAGCTCTTCTTCTATTCCTCATTAGAACTAAAGAAAACGCCTGAAAGTTTAAGACCAATGTTATTTAAAAATTATAATTCTTCCACTAGTCTAGAACAATTAAAACAAACTGTATCTGTACTTTATATGTAATACATATTTTTATTGCATTTAATTGCTTGTTCCCATGCATCAGATGCATTATTTAACCATTCCTTAATATAGTTGAAAACAGTTAATTTCTATATGACAGTTCTCAAGTTTTCTTTGTCAAGCCCCATTTCTGTCTAATCAGAGTAGTATACCTTGTAAAAAATAAATAGTAGAAACAGTTATACACCAGAGAAAGTGATGATTTAAAAAACCCCAAAAGAACAGATAAGCAGATAAAATAAAATCTGCAGCCGTCTCACTTAATTGCTAAATATGAAAGCTATTATTTTACAAAGCACAATAGAAAATGTATTTATTTATAGCAAACTCCCACAAAAGCAAGCTAGCTTACAACTGTTTGCCAATTACCACACAAAGTTTCCTGCTTGTAAATAGTCTTTTGTTTTAAGAGGGAAAAACCTTCAATTACTATTTTAGGCAATTAAGGGTTCTTTATGAGGCTTAAATGGTAAAATATCCCAGATACTTAAATGCAAACATTATCCTGGTAGCTACTTCTGGCCAGCACCAGAATCTATCATATTATATACACAAAGATACACAGGAAACAAACATTTACAGCAGCTTACTCACATGCGTTTGCCTTGCTCTCAACAGAAGCAAATCTATAGAAACGAAGAAACAAAAGGATGGCCAGAAGAGGACAGCTGAAATGAATAACACTGGGCCTGCCTGACATAACATGGCAAACCAATTTCCATGTCAATAGAGGAATCCCCTGGGCGTGTTAGAATCTAAGGCTGAAGGTCTAGAAGCAGAGTGCATACAAATACAGAGAGAAAGGGGGAGGGAGGGAGGGAGGGAGAAGCTTCCTCTTCTGAGGCTATTTGCATTTTTATATAATTTTTACTGAAAGTTTTAACAGCAATAAGAAATAATACACAGTAAAATAAAACAGAAAAATCAAAAACAGAGAAATAACAGAAAACAGCTAAAGGTGCAAGAGGGAAAAAGGGTAGATGAAAGTAGAAAAAAGTAACGAAAAATAGAAAGAAGTAGCTTCTGATATTCTTCACAGCAGATGTAAGTACAATGATATTTTAACCTCTCTCATTAAAGTTACATTAAAATACTCTTCTTTCTATAATTTGTTCTTTCTATAATTTGTTGTCATCATAACCATAAATCACAATTTCAATTTCCCCCCCCCCCCCCCCATTTTTACTCCAAAAGTCCATAAGGGGAAGGTTACTTGAAATTCATTTCTTGGGATTTACCTTGTTCTCGGATTTAAAAAGTACAACACTTTTTTAAAAGTGCCGCATTATAGTAGTATACATTTTAATATGTACTGAAGCAGAGTTCCAATATTTTTTGTACATTGTCAAACACATCCAACCATAGAACTCATAGCTTCCCTCTCTAAATAAGCACCACAGTTAACAGCTCTTGCAAAGAAACTTGCTGGTGACAGCCAAGGCATGGGAGGAGAGAAAATATGGGCACAGAACTATGGCTTCAAGAAACAATTAATCAGTGGAACAACTTGCCTGCAGAAGTTGTGAATGCTCCAACACTGGAAGTTTTTAAGAAGATGTTGGATAACCATTTGTCTGAAGTGGTATAGGGTTTCCTGCCTAAACAGGGGATTGGACTAGAAGACCTCCAAAGTCCCTTCCAACTCTGTTATTCTATTCTATTCTAAAATACAATGGAGGCCAGTAGATAGTATTGGCAAGTTATGGAATCCATCTGCTAAAAAAATAGTAGGATGATTACTGTATTTCCATAAGCTAAAAAATGATAAATTATGTCTGGTGTCTATAAAAAAATATTTTGACTTCTACTACCAGATACTCCTTCCCATCCTATTTTCTCTACGGAGAAGAAATCATATAGAAAACTGATTATTATTCTGTTGGGATCTGACAATAGAAGCTAACATTTTCATGAATTCAGAAGACCCATGAGTCACCCATGTATTTCCCATCCAGTGTTCTTGCATGCAGGGAAATCAATTTAATATTCTGATCTTATTCTTGCACCTCCATTGTACTGCACAATTTAGTTTTCTTATTTAAGAATCTTCTGTAAACGGAATAATAACAAAACATTATTATGTAATTCATTACCTATAAGTCATGTGATTATCCAATCTGTGACAAACTAAAATTAATTAATGGATGGATTTAAATGGACAGAGTTTATCATTACTGAAATAACTGCTTTATTCTCAGAACATATGATTCATTAGCCAACCACTCTTTTTTGTACAACTTAAATTTAAAAATGCATGTTTTCCTCCTGATTGCTTTTACAATGATTCTTTCACCGCATCACTGCCAGGTATAATAAATTTCAAACATGTAGTTCTATCAGTAAGTATGTATTACTTATATAAGAAGAGAAAACCAAGATGGAGATTAATATTGTAAGAAGGACTCAGGCAGCATTATAAAATTGATTAACTTGGACAGCTGGTAAAATGAGGTTGACTACAGACAACCAAAATAAGGAAGCAATGGTAGGAATTCCCTCTCTCCATTCAATTCCTCCTCCAAGAAATGAACAGGCAGGAAAATATGTTTTTCATTAGAAACTCTAAGTCAAACATTGTTGTGTCAGCAAAAATGTATTACCTTTTTACAATCTCCTATTTCTGCTGTTGTAAAATGCGTGACTTGTTCATAAACTGAAAGCATGGCAGAATTGGTCTGTACTTGGAATATATGCACAAACCACTCCATCCATAGAAGGGCTATTTGTATCTCTATGTAACAATAAAAACTTGTATAGACAATGGGCTTCAAAAATAACCTTGAGGAACAACAGAAAGAACTGCAACCAAGATGAAGATCAGACTAAAGAAAGTTGAGTCTGAGGTAGAATGTAATTTGAGATCTCAGACTTGACTCTCCCTAGTTCTCTTGAAGATAAAGGGAGGGAGGAGATGCATTCAGACTTGCAATATTCTTTCACCTTATAATAAAAGTAGTAAATGGAGTGCAGTGGCTCACGAGGTTAGAATGCTGGGCTGACAATCGGCAGGCTCATGTTTGAGACCCATTGCTGCCATGGGATTGGGTGAGCTCCCGTCACACACTCCAGCTCCTGCCGACCCAGCAATTCGAAAGAGGGTGACCATAAGTAGCTTAATGGGTACTACTCCAGTGGGCAACTTCACAGGGACACCAAAGAAGTCCCCAACTGGGTGTCCTCTGGGCAACAGTGATATCACCAGCAAATCCTTTCACCAAGGAAACATTTCAGGGGAAAAAAGTAGTAGTAGTTTTAGCATTCATAACATTCGTTTCTTAATTTGGTCCACTTTGATGGGCTAATATCATCATACAAAAAGGTTTTAGGGATTTCTTAGAATAGAGGCAATTCAGATTAGCTCTACATACTTATTAGGTTCTCCTGGGTTCAGGGGACCTATACCGATTTGAACTTGGGGGAGTGAAATGTTAATTGGGATTAAATTTTGTGCAGGCTACAAATACTGCAAAGCAACACCGGCCCACACCCCCTTGCCAACCATTGCACTAGGGAAGCCTTGCAGAGAGGTATAACAGAATAACTGCAAAAACATAGATTAATACCTTGCACAAATGAAGGCAAATATATGTGTCCCAGAATAATGATGCAGGAGCCAATCTGAGTTGGTCACCAACCCAGATTGGATCCTGCAATACCTTGATACTAATCTTTCAAAGTTTAGAGAACTCAACTAACATGCATGTACAGAAAAGTCTTTCCAGAAACAGGACCAATTTCACATTGCCCATATTTATTTGGTAAAGCACACCTCAAAATTGTACTGTTTCCCCTGAAATAAGCTATCCCCTGATAATAAGCCCAATTGGGCTTTTGAGCGCATGCACTAAAATAAGCCCCCCCTGAAAATAAGCCTTCCCCGAAAATATTTAAACGCATGTGCAGCCGGTCCCCGCCATTTCCGCTGGTTTCCTCCACGTGCCCCAAAATAATAAGACCTCCCCAAAAATGAGGCCAAGCGCCTTATTTCGGGGTTCAAAAAATATAAGACAGGGTCTTATTTTGGGGGAAATGTGGTATCATTAATAGAATTTCAAAACTATCTAGCTTTCTAATATAAATATTTATAGAGTAGGCTCCTTAAATATACTGCTCAAAAAAATAAAGGGAACACAAGCAGAAGACATCCGAGATCTGAATGAATGAAATAGCCTTATTAAATACTTCGTTCTTTACATACAGTAGTTTATACACTGCTCAAACACCTAAAGGGAACACAAAACTACTGTGTGTAAAGAACTAAGTATTTAATAAGGCTATTTCATTCATTCAGATCTCGGATGTCTTCTGCTTGTGTTCCCTTTATTTTTTTTGAGCCCTGTATTATTTAATAGGGTTATGTTGAACAACCTATACAATAAAAATTAAAAATTTCTAAGAAAGCTCTTAGAGAATGTCTGTCATCCATCTTCTACAAATATTAGTAAATATTGGATAGGAGAGCTAGCTTTGCACCTATAATCAATACGTGAATGCAAAACTATATATCTTTAAACCCAATAGAAACACTTGTTATAAGAAAAAAAAATCATGGCGTACTACACTAATATATTATTGGCAACAATAAAGGCATACACGTTTTAATTTGAATGGGTTTTCTGGTGCAAGATAGTAAATGAAATATTTAAGGACAAAAAAAATTATTATAACTTTCTTAGATCGAAGGCATCACACATAGTAATTTAAAGCTGTTATGCTGTCTGACCAGTCAAACAGAGCATCTAACTACATTTTATTCTGTATACAGTTGACCATATAGCTACACCATTTGTCACAAACAATCTGTAACTTCTTTTTTTACAGTAAAGATACTAAAGATACTGAAGAAGAGAATATATTTGTTGTGCTACCGGATTTTATTTCTTGTGCTTTTCATTTAACTACAGCCAGAGAGGAAGGATGCAGCTTCCAAATATTTAAATTAGCTCACTAAATCACAGGGCCACAAGGATGTATGTCATCTCACTGCTCTTCATTTTCCTTTAAAATAATATTTATGGGTAAATAAAACCTAAATTACAAAAGAATAGATGCTTATGGAATAAGGAATATTCTACTTATAAAATGAGTAGCCCCTTCTAGATATTTTGTTCTTCACGTCCTACCATCCCTTGCCATTGGGTATAATACCAGGAGCTGAAATGCATGTGGAAGACATCACAAGCCTACTGTATTTCTAATAGTTATGAGATTAATTCAGGTAGTCCTCGATTTATAACAGTTTGTTTAGTGTCTGTTCAAACTTACAACGGCTCTGAAAAAAGTGAGTTATGACTGTTTTTCAGTTATGACCTTTGCAGCATCCCCACAATCATGTGATCAAAATTTAGATGCTTGGCAACTGGTTCATATTTTATGACGATTGCTGTGTCTCAAGATCATGTGATCACCTCTTGCGACCTCTGACCAGCAAAGTCAATGGGGAAACCAGATTCACTTACCGAGGCAAGAAAGGTCGTACTCACTTAGCGAATGTCTCACTTAACAACACATATTGTGGGTTCAACTGTGGTCGTAAGTTGAGGACTACCAGTTTACAGGTTTGCCTTGTATACATTGCCCACTTATACCAATTACTAATAGTTTTGAAACTATTATAATTCAAATCTGAATGCTTAATTAGACTGTGCATTCTTCCAATCCAATGAATGATGTGCAACAGTTATCCTTAGCTTGCTGAACCCCATCACTTTGGACATCTTTGAGGTGAATAGGAATCCCTATGTAGACCATCTCTTTATCATGGAAATACAAGTAGTATTCAACTTACGACAATTGAGCCCAAAATTTCTATTGCTAAGCAAGACATTTGTTAAGTGACTTTTCAACCATTTTACTATGTTTCTTGCCACAGTTGTTAAGTGAGTCATCACAGTTCTTAAGTTAGTAATACAATTGTTAAATTGTTTCTAAATTGTGTTAAAGTCACAATTGAATCTGACTTCCCCATTGACTCTGCATGTCAGAAGGTTGCAAAATGTGATCACATGACCCTGGGACACCGCAACAGTCGTAAATATGAGTCAGTCTGAGTTTTGATCATGTGATCATGGAGATGTTGCAATGATTGTAAGTGGGAAAAACAGTCATAAGTCACTTTTTTACTGCTATTGTAACTTTGTACACTAAATGAACTGTTGTAAGTGGAGGATGGAGTAAACTTTTTTTCCCTAGTGACATGATGGTTCATGAGGACGAATAAAAGACGAGATGGCCGATATGAGAAGGCATAAATCACGAAATAAAAATAAAGGATCAGTGGATCCTGGACTGTGTATATATGCCTATATCTGACAGAGATAACTGAATAAATAATTCTTATAAAACTTGAAATGTGGCTTAGAGAAAGAATTAAAGAAGAGCCAGCAAGTACCTCCTTTTTGCAAGCTGTTTCTTGGTTTGGTATGGGATTTTAACAACTTATACAAACAGATGGCAAAAACTCTGATTGAAATATGCAAAAAAGGTGAGAATGCAACAGGCAGCGATATGAATAGCTTCAAGCTTCCATTTTCTCATGAATAGCATTAGGAGAAATGTGAGACTGATATCACAGTGCTAGTTAATACAGAATAACAGAATAACAGAGCTGGAAGGGACTTTGGAGTCTTCTAGTTCAACCCCCAAGGTATATTTATAATTTGCATATTATATTTGGAGCTCATATACACAATCTTCTTCCTGAAAGGCTTCCTTTCAGCACAACCAATAAGATCCTTGTCTACCAAATCCATCAAGTTATCCACTTTATCTTTTACTAAAGTTAGCATTTCACAAAATAAATTTTAAAATGTGCCAAGTATTTCGTAGTATTCAATAACAGAAATCTCATAATGTATTTTAGATCTGGATTTAAATTGCAATTGGCTTAATAGAGATATAGTCCATGGTTTGGTCTTTATATTTTAAACATTGGCATGTTTAAACATTTAAACAAGACTTTAAACATTGGTATGTAGTGACGAAGACAATTGTTCTTTATACTTTATGTTCCTTTTCTATATTTTGGGCTCACTATTGCTATGATTGGATTTTATTCCATGTACAGTTCTTTTTTTAAATCTATCCTATATAAATATTAATGAGAAAACAAAAATACCATCGTTCAAAAATATTGCAACAATGCTTTCTTTTTAACAGATGTTTCACCATTCCACAAAACTTCTACGGTAATTTCATATTTCTTATATAATTCAGATTGCAATCGTACCACCATTTATTTACCAGAGAGTAAGCTTTACAGAATGAAATAAACTTTACCAGACAGTAAGCTTTACAGAATGAAATAAAATGTATTTCAGTCCTTGCCTTGTTAATTTTGCAATCTAAAAGCACACTCTTTCTCTAAACCAGTGCCTTTCATCTGTGATGGATTATAACTCCCGTCTATCTGGGAGCTAGGTATAATTGGAAGTAACTATTCAACACACTCCAGATGTTATTTGGGAAAATATTATTCAAGATTGAATTTGGGTCGGTCATCAAGACAAGAGATTTACTCTTCCGAGCTTTTTGATTCATGCTGGAGACCCATCTTCAAGGAACTTCTCCCTACTAGAATATGTGCTTTGGGCTATTCTGTGAATCGTATTTATGTAATGCCTTCCTAATGGCTGATTGGTGTGTTGATGGCTGGCGATTGGCTGTTGCTTCCTTGTGCTGCCAAGCCCTTGGCACCTAGAGTCGCGGTGGTGCAGTAGTTAAAATGCAGTAAGTACTGCAGGCTACTTCTGCTGACTGTCAGCTGCCTGCAGTTTGGCAGTTCGAATCTCACCAGGCTCAAGATCAGCCTTCCATCCTTCCGAGGTTGGTAAAATAAGGATCTAGATTGTTGGGGGCAATATGCTGACTCTGTAAACCATTAAGAGATGGCTGTAAACACTGTGAAGTGGTATATAAGTCTAAGTGCTATTGCTAAGTATTTGATAAACTGGTGGTAAATCAGCATTTGTTCACTGACAAGCCATTTCCTAGGCTTTCATCCTTTCCCTGGCTATCTTTATATCTGCATGGCCAACAATCTTAGTAGCTCTGTAATTAAATGTGTGTCCTTGTTCATTGCAACATAAGGCTAGCAATGAGTTTGGGTCTCCTCATCTGACCATTCACTTGTGTTCTTGCACCTTAGTGGTTAGCTTCCTCTCCATTTGTCCTACATAGTCACAGTGACAATCCATGCAGGTGATCTGGTACATTACATTGGAAATATTTCCCACCTCCAAGCAATCTTTACAACGCATAATTTGTCCTCGTATGGTAGCCTCTGGGCAGTGTGCAATGCCCACTTGCAGATCTCAGAAGCTGCATTCTACTGCTTCCGAAATGTTTTTGATGTATGGCAGGGTGTGCCATAAAGCTGATCTTTTATCTTCTTTTTTCTTTGTTCAGATATAGTCACATGAAGTCTATTATTATTAAAAACAAATGAGACTTGCCTTGTCAATGAATGGGAACATTCACTCATCATACCCCTTTCAAATTTTAATTAAAATTAAAATTTTAAGTCTTCTCCATCTTGACAAAATACTGCAGGGGTGGCAACACAATTTTGTTGGTAGTTGGAACTTGTCTCTATACAAGAGAGAAAGGTGAGGTAATTAGATCTAAGCAATACCATGACATACTGTATGTATAATTGTCTAAGACTTCAAAGGAGATTTCCAGGGGGCAACTTCTCCTGAATCAAAAAATCATGGCGGAGATGTTCTATGTTTCTTTCTTAACTGCAACACATCATGGAAAAGCTATAAATCAAAACCCTGAAATGACTGAATGTTATTTCCTATGATGCCTCATCTCCGTACGATGCCTCACCTTCCACACAACCAGCTACTTGCGCAGAAATCAAATATTTCCATCCACCCATTTGTGATCATCAGAGGTGGGTTCTAAAACCCACGGTTCTGTGGCATGGCTTATTTTGTGGGCGTAGTTTGATGGTCATGTGACAATTCTTTAGGATTTAGCAGAGGTACTGGTCTACCAGGCTTTTAATTGCTTGCAGAACTGTACCGATCTACCTATTTGTTCTTGGAGCGTTCTACTCTACCGATTTGTTTTTCGAGCGCACTGGTCTGCCACAACACTGCCTTTTAACATTGATCAGCTGTAGGGTGGCCCTTTGAAGCACCAGGGCAAGAGTTTAAAGAAGTTTTTTTTCCTTCTAGCCAATCAGCTGGGACTCGGGTGGCAGCAAATAGATTGGGGGTAGGGCTAAATAAAAGATAAGAATAACACAGCAGGGAGGCGGGAGGGCTCACCTCCCAAACAAAGAGAACCGGTTTGGTGACGTCATATCATCACCACTACCGGCTCGGCCGAACCGGGCCGAACCGGGAGGAACCCACCACTGGTGATCATATTATCAAGTTGATACTGTGTTGTTTGGACAAGACAATATTATAATTGAAACAAACAAAAACCCAACACTCCAAGAATATAACATTAATCAAGGCATTTTAGGAATATACAGTCATAAGAGATTGGGTCAATCTAAGGAATAAAAGAATTCTAACCCTGGAAGGACATGACCTATAAAGAGAGTGGCACGCTTTCATGTGGGACAAAAAGAACAAGACCAAAACATACTTTCATAGACATAAGATTAGAGAAACATTAATACAAATATGGGAAGAAATTAGAAGGAAACAGTATATGAAAATCCTGAACTGGTTATCAACCATGAAGCTATGATATATCCCAATACAATAGAGATTAGCAAAATTATTAGATATAAAGAGCTCCTAGACAATCAAGGAAAACTCAAAAGTAATCAGGCCTAGGTGAGCAGGGAATGCATATCGACTGGTGGCCATACTTGCAGATACAGTCCAGGTACAAAAAAGACATAGAAGAATTTGGTATCGAGGTGGAAGCAAATCAATTAGACAAACTACTGGTGGGTCCAGGAAAAAAAGTATTATCCAGACTATACAACTATTTATTAGAATATGACAAAGCAGAAGAGGTAGTAAAAGAACCAATGATAGCATGGGTCAAAAATATTGGACATAATATAAATCTGGATGAATAGGAAATGATTTGGAATAAAAACTACAAATTAACAAAAGCGGCAACATACAAAGAAAACCAATACAAAATGTTATACCGATGGCACTTAGCACCTGCAAGACTGGCAAAAATCTATCCGAATGTTAAGTCCTAAATGTTGGAAGTGTGGGCATCGCCAAGATACGTTCTTCCATATGTGGTTGTCATGTCCCGAAGCAAAGAGATATTGGAGTAAAATACAAAATTGGCTACAAGAATTAATTAATAATAAAATCAAATTCATTCCAGAAACTTTACTCCTGGGAGTACTAAAGACTAAATATGATTTTAAAAAAGCCAGGATATTTAATCATACACATACTCACAGCAGCGAGAATAACATATGCACAACATTGGAAAGGAAACAATATACCACCAGAGGCATCTATTATTCAAAAAATATTCGATTGTGCCAAAATGAATAAACTAACATTAGAACTAAATGAAAAAGAAGATTCAGAATACTATACGGTGTGGGATAATTGGTACAGGTGGATTGATAACCGAATTAAAAATGGATAAAGACTAGTATAAAGTTTAAGATACATATATATATTTGGGAGTTATAGAATATATAGGAATAATTAATGTAACCTGTGGGAAAAGTAACACTGTCTGGTCAATTATGTACTGGAATTTTTTGGAGAAGAATATACAGTCAACTCCCCCCCCCCCCCCGAAAATTAAAATAAACAAGTAAGCTATGTCATGTTAAATTTAAATGCTATGGATGTTATCAATATAAGCTCCCCCCCAATGCAAATTAAAAATTATCTATCTATACAATCAATTAAGTAAACTACGTATAGAAAGTCTGTACAAATATTGATATTGGCTGATTTTCAAGTATTATAAATTTTTCAAACCCATTCATTAAGAATGACTAAAAATGATTGCATTTGATATCAGTATTCCTTTCATGAGATTAAAAGAATAAAATAATTATAAATTAAAGCCAACCTCAGTATGTTATGCTGAAGACAAACCATTGGTATATAAAGAGAGCAATGACGAAATGGTTGAATTATGCCTGAAGGCTGATTTTATTTTTAGATAAAAGTGGGCAGGGATGCCGTGAAAATGTTTCAAGTTTCTCCAACTGAAATCAATGAACCTAAAAATATTTCGCTTTGGCTAAATAGTGCCTGATACATGTTATCTTATTACAATAAATGTATTTATTCAACTTATCTTAGGGAGAAGTGATAACTTAATTGGTTTGTTCAGCTTCAGGAGCCACAAATTCCTTTACAGCAAAGAATTTAGATTTGCAAACTGCCTTAATTGACACATTAAAGACTCCTTTCAACCCTCTTGCAGTCCAAAGACAAAATGATTTCAAAACAAAGAAATCATCATAAAATCATCATAAAAAAGGTTGATGGCTGAATCACTGAAATAAATTAAGCCAATATGCTTTCATTCCTCCATCTTTCAGCTGATTTTCTACATCAACCATTTGTTGCAGGCAACAGTTCGTAAAGAACAAGCATGATTTTTTTAAAATTTATATTTATATGCCGCCCTTCTCCGGAGACTCAGGACGGCTTACAATGCGTTAATTTTTATAAACCCTTCTAAGAAACCAAAATCCTTTGTATGTTTACCATTAGAATCTCAAGAATCATTTCCTGTGACGTAATTAACGATGAACCATAATAGCAATAGCACTTATATACTGCTTCACAGTGCTTTTACAGCCCTCTCTAAGCGGATAACAGAGTCAGCCTATTGCCCCCAACAATCTGGGTCCTCATTTTACCCACCTCAGAAGAATGGAAGGCTGAATCAACCTTGAGCCTGGTGAGATTCGAACTGCCAAACTGCAGGCAGCCAGCAATTAGCAGAAGTACTGAACTCTAACCACTGTGCCACTGTAGCTCATAAAAATCCCCACCTTCGACCCCACTTGGTAAGTGTATTTTAAACTTTTCTTTATTCTTTTTCTTCACTTGGATGCAGTGAGAATAACATCCTGAGGATGTATTTTCAAGAGGAAACACCAATCAGGTTTCATCGTCTATTTCCTGCAGTTACAATTTACCAGGATAGTGTTTCTGAGCATCCTTTGAAGATATTCGCCTCTCATTTTCCAGAGTACATTACAGAGTACAGTAATCTCTCCTTTCACTTCTCGTATAAACTGTTAAAATTGGAGTAGTTTTCTTCCAATGCAAAAAGCTTCTCCGTAACATTAAAATTTGCCTGCATTTGTTAAAACACCAAAAGTTCTGACCAATTAAAGGATTTGAAGGAATTTTGCACAAACCCCCAACCAGGGGTGAAATGTAAAATGTGTTACTACCGGTTCTGTGGGTGTGGCTTAGTGGGGGGGGGTAATGTGACTGTGTGTGGGCGTGGCCAACTTTTTTTTTTAACTTTTCAAAGCATTTTTTCTAATGCTTCGAAAAGCCTCTGGCGATCAGGCAACTCAGCTGGGATCGTCAGAGACTTTTCAAAGCATTTTTTTTACCATCTCTTCGGCCAAGAGGTTGCAGAAAAAAATGCTTTGAAAAGCCTCTGAGGATCTCAGCTGAGCCGCGCGATCATCAGAGGCTTTTTTTTTAACTTTTAAAAGCATTTTTTCATCGGAAGAGATTGTAGAAAAAATGCTCTCCGAACCACCCGCTGCCATCACTACCGAATCAGGAGCATTTCACCCCTGCCCCCAACCCAGTTTAACCCTGTATGTTTAGACTCCCCATACAAGCAATGTTCAAGTGAGGGGTCCTTGGTGCTCTCTGAGTTTGCAGACGTTTCATAATCCAAACTAGGTAACATCAACACTGTCTCACATTTAGCTGCTTCAAATATATTTTAGGGACTTTTAAATTTTAATTTAAAATAATCAAAAACTGCATGAGTGTTTATTTTTAAAGGATACCACTTCAGTTAAAAAGATAAAAATCAAATACATATTTTAAATCCAAAGAGGTTTTAAAAAATCAAATTCAATTACCACAACTGAAGCCAAAAACATCACCACACAAGAGGAAAAAGAAACCTAGTAAAGAGGTAAAGAACCCTAATGCAAGTAGACATCCAATAAAAGACAGATTTGAAACTCAATAAAAGTTAAAATAAATAAAAACAGAATATATTGTGAGGTTCTTCTTTTTGGAGAGATTTGGACACAGCCAATTATACAGGCTGGGTTTATACCACTTGTAAAACAAAGCAAAGACTTATACAATCATGTAAACCCAGCCCTGAAGTGTAAAATTACCTTTGCCTTTCCTTCTTTCTCCTGCCATGGTCATTAGGATGACAAGCTTTTTATGGTGTAGATTTCCTGCCTTTCTACCTTTAATTTTCTTTTTAAAGGAATTTCTTCTGGATGGCCTAATATAAGCCTAAAGCAGGGGTGAAATGTAAAATTTGTTACTATGGGTTCTGTGGGCGTGGCTTGGTGGGGGGGTAATGTGACTGGGTGGGCGTGGCCAACTTTTTTTTTTTTACTTTTTTCTAATGCTTTGAAAAGCCTTTGCCCATCAGGAAACTCAGCTGGGATCGTCAGAGAGGTTTTTTAAAAAATACCTCTCTGCAGATCAGGCAACTCAGCTGGGATCCTCAGAGACTTTTCAAAGCATTTTTTTAACCACCTCTTTGACCAAGAGGTTGCAGAAAAAAATGCTTTGAAAAGCCTCTGATTATCCAGCTGATCTGCGCATCATCAGAGGCTTTTTTTTTACTTTTACAAGCATTTTTTCGTAGGAAGAGGTTGTAGAAAAATGCTTTTAAAAGTAAAAAAAAAAAGCCTCTGCTGATCCTGTGGCTCAGCTGGGCATGGGGGGGGGGCATGCAAGGATTTTTGATACCGGTTCTCCAAACCACCAGCCACCATCGCTACCGGATCAGACGATCCGGTCCAAACTGGGAGCATTTCACCCCTGGTCTAAAGTCATTTAAAAAACCTGGATACTCTTTGTTTCCCATGCAAGAAACTTCCAGTTTCCAACTCCTTGAAGCAACATATGTTCCATGATCTTTTCAAACAAACAAAGAGACAACGCTGATGTGCTCATTTTCTTCTTTAACCATAGTGCCATCAGGGTTACAATGTTTGTAGACATCAACTGGGAACTTCGAGCCTTTATTAAGGATTACCTTGTGGTGATCAGATCAACATAAATTAACTATATTTCTTTTCTTTTTGCGTCTGCAGATAGCCAGCTAGCAGCTCTGTTTGTGATCTGGTCCCTCTTGAGGAGGTAGAGCCAGAGGAATACCTGCAAGTCCACTGAGAGGAATATCTGATGCATATATCACATGAAGTGCAAGCTGGACTTCAGGTGTGCATATCCTGTGCATTTGACAAAGATACAGTCTAGCTTAGTTATTACTCAGGAAGAGTTTGAACCTGTTAGTTCTGAGAAACCTCTTTGGCACTGGGAGCCTACTGGGTATTACAGCCATGTCCCTCGTTTGGCTGGGACATTCTAGGACAGTGATGGCTAACCTTTTTGCCGTCGCGTGCCGAAAGCGGGGGGAGCGGCGGGGGGTTGTGGGTGCATGTGCCCACATCCATAATTCAATGCGCCCTGCCCTCCCGCCCATGCGCACCTGACCCCCCCCCACTTCCCCCTGGTTTTGGCACACGATGGCATGGTGTGCCAGGTAGGCCCGTTTTCCCCTCTCCCCAGGCTCCAGAGGCTTTCTAGCAGCCTGGGGAGGGCAAAAACAGCCTTCCCCATTCTCCCAGAGACCTTCCAGAGGCAGGAAACAGCCAGTTTCCCAACTTCCAGTGGGACTGGAAGGCCTGTTCAGTTGGCCAGTGCACACATGTGCACTGGAGCTGAGCTAGGGCAACACTCGCGTGCCCACCAATATGGCTCCGCGTGCCACCTGTGGCACCCGTGCCATAGGTTCGCCATCACGGTTCTAGGAGATATCATGTTTCCCCGAAAATAAGACCCTGTCTTATATTTTTTTGAACCCTGAAATAAGTGCTTGGCCTTATTGCCATGCACTCAAAAGCCCGATTGGGCTTATTATCAGGGGATGTCTTGTTTTGGGAGAAACAGGGTAACGTGATTAGGTCCATGCAGTGGTGACTTCATCCCTGAGGGAAGAGTTTAGTTCCATCTGCGCTTAAAGAAGCAGAGGTTTGCCTACTCCTTGAGAAGCCATCCCTGGCGGTATTGAATCATTTTTGTCCTGTCTCCCGAAAGCTCTTAAAGTTTGCTTCCTTGAACAGCATCCAAGAAAAATACAAAGCAAATTATAAAATGCTATTAAAATATAATGTAACACTGTAAGATTTTCATTTGAAATGCACTTACTTACTTACTTTAAAATATATCCGCTCAACTCCATGAGGCAGTCTTTGGCAGAAATATCAATATCCATCATTTAATTATAAATATACACCTCAAACCATAAGCCTAGGTTTGCATATTATCCTAAGAGAAAACCAAATAGACCATTGAATCCCAATAGCAATTGATGTATAAACCCATCCACTGTTTCTTAGAATAACAGAGTTGGAAGGGAGGTCTTCTAGTCCAGCGGTCACCAACTGGCGGTCCGTGGATCACTGGTGGTCCGCGAGAAAATTTTGGTGGTCCGCAGAAAAATTATTTGCATTTTTTATATTGCACTAAATCAGAGGTCCTCAAACTACAGCTCCTGGGCCAGATACGTACAATGAACACTTGTGTTGCTGCAGAGAGTCTCCACCTTTGGGGTCTTTTTGTGCGGGTTCGAGGGAGGCAGAAGTTCCGACTTGGGGTCTGCTTCGGCCTCCTGGTGTGGGGCTTTGGGCGAAGGCTGGAAGGAAGTGCCACTGGTGACAAAGAGCCGGAGAGCCTCGTTCCAGTGGGACTGCATCATGGCCTGGAACTGGCTGACCATCTCAGCCTGCTGAGCCTCCAGGCGCCGGTACCTAGCCTTGCACTCCCACAGGTCTTCTCTCTGCTTGAAAAGCCTATGATCCTAATCCTCTGTGAGGTGCTTCTGCTGAGCCTCCTTCTTGGTCAGATCCAAACTGAACTGAGATGTTTTGCCAACTCTTTCTCGTGGTGGCTGCTTAGCGCCAACAACTGCTTTCTTTTGGGGCCCTAAGGAGCAGGCAGGCGAGGAGAAGCTGGGAGGGGAGGGGCGAGTAGAGGTTGGCGAGGTGCCCCTCGATGTGAGTGACATCAAGTTGGCCACGGCCACCCAGTCATATGACCACCTAGCCACGCCCACCCAGCTGGTCATTAGGCAGATCATATTAGTGGTCCGCGGGATTTAAAATGATGAATTTAGTGGTCCCTGAGGTCCGAAAGATTGGTGACCCCTGTTCTAGTCCAACCCCCTGCTTAGGCAGGAAACCCTATACAATTTCAGACAACTGGTTATCCGATCTCTTCTTAAAAACATCCAGTGTTGGAGCATTTACAACTTCTGGAGGCAAGTTGCTACACTGATTAATTGTTCTGTCAGGAAATTTCTCCTTAGTTGCTTCTCTCCTTAATTAGTTTCCACCCATTGCTTCTTGTCCTGCCCTCAGGTGCTTTGGGGGATAGCCTGATTCCCTCTTCTTTGTGGCAGCCCTCGAGATATTGGAACACTGCTATCATTTCACCCATAGTCCTTCTTTTCATCAAACTAGACATACCCAATTCCAGCAACTGTTCTTTATATGTTTTTAGTCTCCAGTCCCCTAATCATCTTTGTTGCTCTTCTCTGCACTCTTTCTAGAGTCTCGACATCTTTTTTATACATCGTGGCGACCGAAACTGGATGCAGTATTCCAAGTGTGGCCTTACCAAGGCATTATAAAGTGGTATTAACACTTCATGTGACACTTGATTCTATCCCTCTGTTTATGCAGCCTAGAACTGTGTTGGCTTTTTTGGCAGCTGCAACACACTGCTGGCTCATACTTAAATGATTGTCCATTAGGGCTCTAAGATCCCTCTCACAGTTACTACTATTGGGCAAGGTACCACATATATTGTACCTGTGTGTTTTGTTTTTCTTGCCTAAATGCAGAACGTTACTTTTTTTACCACTGAATTTCATTTTGTTAGCTAGCTCTCAATGCTCAAGTCTGTCAAGATCCTTCTGTATCTTAAGCCTATCTTCTGGAGTGTTGGGTATTCCTGCTAGTTTGGTGTCATCTGCAAATTTGATGAGTTCCCCATCTATCGCCTCATCCAAATCATTGATGACGTTGAAGAGTACTGGACCTAAAACAGAACCTTGGGGTACCCCACTGCATACTTCCCTCCATGTAGATGCAGTTCCATTGTGGACTACATGTTGAGTGTGGTTGGTCAGCCAATTACGAATCCATCTGGTGATGCTGTCTAACCCACATTTTTCTATGTTATCAAGTAGTAAGTTATGGTCTACTTCAGTAGTGGGTTTCACTTACCTTCACTACCGGTTCGGAAATGTGAGCACACGCGCATTTGCTTCGCTTGCTTGTGGCACTTCTGCGCATGTGCAGAACCTTCTGCGCATGCGCAGAGCATCCGTGATGACATCCGGGTGGGTGGGCGGAGCCTCCTGCCACCGCTGCTACCGGTTTGCCCAACATGGGGCAACTGGTAGAAACCCACCACTGGTCTACTTTATCAAATGCCTTATTGAAGTTCAAGTAAATTATATTGACAGCATTCCTCTGGTCCATTAATTTTTAATAATTAATGGTTTATGGTTTGTAGTTGGTTTATTAAAAAAAGAAAGAAAAGAAAATATCTGCCCTTTATTTTTTATAATACAGTACACTATTTTTCACTGGCTAAAACCTAACTTCTGTTTTGAATCCTAAAGGTAAAATATACATATAGTCTCATCCTGCCTTTTGCTATAACATGATCATCCTTTCCAGCACTACTTTATGGTGGACCGCAAACTAATACCTTGTTAGTCTTGGTCAGAATGATCTTTTTTTATCTTAACAGAGAAAAAAACAATCAAGCAAAGTACCTTTTGAAAAATATGTATAGTGTTCCTTTATAAAACTCCTAATATGTAAAATGTGTAAATAATGCTTAGGATACATTTTGAGGTGGCAAAATTCCAGTGTTCACCAAGTAAGAAATTATTAGGACACGCAGTATAAATGAAACAAAGTTCTTATTTTTTAGATATCCTTCTAAAAAAATGAAAAATGAATTAAGCAAATATTTTATGATGATCATTAATTCCAGACAAGTAAAATTCAAAGAATTAAATGATAATTAAATGATAGCAGCTATGAATACTTTTGACAGCAAGATGCACATAAAATTATTTTAATCTAATAAGTTCCTTGGTTTAAAAAAAGACTTGGAATAATGGTTAGCTGCGTATTAATGTATCATGATTTATTTTTATATTTACTTTTATCTAAAACAACCAGAACATTTTGCCCTTTAAAACAGTATGTAGTCTTTTGTAAATAATTGCATGGTTTAATAACTATGTTAGTTTACACAAAAATTGCAGGTAAGTTTTGTACAAACATGTGTATTATATGGAAGATGTAGGGTGGGGGTTTTTTTGTTATCTTTGATGTACTTTCTGAAGCCAAAAGTTCAAACATACTTCGTGAAACAGAAAAGAATCTGCTGTATTTCTGAGTTTATCACATGGAAAATTCTGGTCTCCTACTCATGAAATGGACTGAAACGTTCACCTCTGAACAAAACTGACTCCGTTGACCTTATATCATGTTTAGCATGTAATAGATCGAAGTGTTATCTACTGACAGTTGTATTAAGCTTTTAGCAACAAACAGTGGAGAAAACTGCAGGAAATATTATCATCCATCTTGCAGCAAAGTAGATACCTTATTTTTCGGAGTATAAGACGCACCTTTCCCGCCCAGAAAAGAGGGTAAAAATCTGTGTGCGACTCATACTCCTAATGTAGCCCCGCCCAGCTTCTCAAACAGAGGTTTCAGAGGCTGAAAAAAGCATCAGAAACGAAGCTTCAAAAAAGAAGCCCCCAAACAGAGCTTCAGAAAAAGCCTCCAAACAGAGCTTCAGAAAAGAAGCCCCCAAACAGCTTCAGAGGCTTTTTTCCTGAAGCTCTGTTTCGGAGGCTTTCAGAGGCAGAAAAGAATTTTTTTTCTGAAACAGAGTTTCAGAAGTTTCAGAGGCAGAAAAAAAAGCAAAAAAAGCAAGCCACAGAGCTCACAACCAAGGAACCTGTTGCTAAAATTAACCTCTGGGAACAGCTGATTGGGGGTATTCCATCTGCCAATCAGCTTTTTTCTTATTTTCCTCCCCAAAAGCTAAGGTGCGTCTTATACTCTGGTGCGTCTTATACTCCGAAAAATACGGCATTTAAAATACAAACAACTTGGAGCAAAGCATGCCAATCATGTCAAAGTAAGCACCACTGAAACATTCAGGAATTGCTGGGCGAATCAACATAGAGAGGAATCAGATTTCTAAGGTACCAAATGTCAGAAGTGACAGAGGCATAAAAACAGAATGGCCATTAATAAACAGTAAAAAAAAAAGCTGATCTTTATATGATACATTATGTCACTTGAAAAATAAAAAGCCATGATGGGTAATGGCAATCCCAAGTTTTAATTAACAACCCCCCCTAATTTTATATTTAAAAAAAGAATAACCCAAAAAAACCCCACACTCAACACGGTATATTACATCATTATAACTACTATAAATGCACGCTAGTGAGTACAAAATCTATAAACCACACATAGAAAAATCTGTTTTTCAGGCTTCAGTATGGAGAAAGCTATTCATAGAGATTGAGATGTAATTGATTTTCCGTCTATTTTTTTTTTATCAACAGGTTGTTTTGATAAAAGTTTACCTATAAATGACAAAGCTTTATTTACTTAGTGTTAGATGTATATCCTGCCTCCAAAATATTCTTGCCTCCAATTTTGTGTCACAATAACACCATGAGCTAGCTGGGCTGAACGACAACAAGAGTCTTAAAACCAGTTAGCAAGTTTTCATGTCCGAGTGTGAATTTGAACCCTAACATCCACACAATTCACTTAACAACTGCAGCCAGAACTGATGTCATATAGTGGTGCAATCATGTGATATTTCACTTAATGGCTGCACTGCTTAGCAACGGAGGAGCCAGTCACAACTGTCGTCAGTAAATGAGGACTCTCTGTATTGAAAATACAATCCTGATATAAAACCATACTCCTCCCCCCCATCTCTCAATACAATTCCTTATAAATATAGAGTAGGTGTCTTTAACTGAGGTGGTTCGGGGATTAAATTAATTCTTCTTTTGCTGAGGACCTCCCTGCATAATTACAGTAGGTATAATTATACTAATAATTTAATAACAATTAGCCATAATAATTGTCATAAGCTTTTCACTCCACCAAAACAATTCTTTCATATATATATATATATATATATATATATATATATATATATATATATA